>NIPM01000222.1:16381-89739 GCA_002738285.1 Holacanthella duospinosa | reverse complement strand
TCAACTAGCCAGGCCTTTGGCTTTAGAATTGACTAGTCCTATCTTGGACTGTCAATTCCTTAAAGCCATCCCCTTTGGCTTTGCTTTTTGTAATTGAAAGATCAAGGCTTGACCTTTTCAATTACATAAGGGAAAAAAATCCCTATCAAAAACTTTCCGATTTTTCCAACAATAAATTTTTCCCGTTTTTCGCAATTTAGTCCTATTGACTAAATTGCGAATTATAAAGGCGCTGTGGATAATCTTACTTGCCCTGGGTGACCTTAGGTTGACCCAGGCTATTACCAAATCCCTCGTTGGTCGGTGGTCAAAGCTGCCCGACAGTAGTCTCGACTGGAATCCCACGGCGGATGAGGGGAAGTGGTGATGAACGGTGGATTAATAATCCACAACACTTGTTTTTAATTTTTAAATTAAATGAAACTTAAAAAAAACTCAAAAAACAAAAAAAAAACTTCCAAAAAAACTATGGTGCTTAGTAGCACCTTCCTCTTCCTATGTTTGTGAGAGACTGGCGGCTTGGAGACGCAGACTTAGTCTCCAGATTCCGTCTCTCATACAACAACAACAAAAAAAAAAGACGCTGCTTCGTCTTTCTCTTTTCTGGTTGGTTGGGTTTGGCCTTGAACTAGACCAAACCCAACCCTGCGGTTCGGATAGGCGCCTCAGCACCTCTCCATTATCACCGCAGCCAGAAAAGTAAAATTAATTTTTCCAAATTTACAGGACCCCACCGATTGCTCGGTGGCTGGTCCTGACATGATCGCCATGTAGGATCCATCGTTCCTTGTCTTATGACCTAAAAAGGTCAAAAGGAACGATGGATCCTAGTAAATAATTCCAATCCCAAAACTTCGGTTAGAGAGTGATCTTTATTATAGATCCTCTCAGAGTCAAAGGTAAAGACAGACTGACCAAGGAGTAATCTCCTTGGTCAGATAATAATATTCATTTAAATTGTAAATTTAATTATAAAGCGACTCCAGTCGCTACAATTGCAATATACATCTACTATACTCTCGTAGTATACATGTCAAAGTCAGTAAATTTTAATTAAGCGGCGGTAAACGACGGTAAATAACCGTAATATTATCATGTTATTCAATATGTTGTTCAATTTTTGTTGCAAATGGATGCAAAACCAAAACCGATATAAGGTAATACTTTTATATTTGAAACTTGTGTTTAATAGATTTTAATAACTTTTTTCTAAGAGAAATAAAATACGTCATTTCCAACCTAATTTAGGAATAGAGACTATTTAGTTAGGATAATTTTATACCTAAAATTAAAATCATTTTAAAAATTGTAGATCTTGCANAGGAATAGAGACTATTTAGTTAGGATAATTTTATACCTAAAATTAAAATCATTTTAAAAATTGTAGATCTTGCAACAAAAAGAATACAGCGTAGTTTATCTTTTTCACTTAATGACACTTATCTGTCGTGGTGTAGTTTTACTAGACAAGTAGGACGTTTGTAGTTACCCAGCCTACAGGGTGTGTAANACACTTATCTGTCGTGGTGTAGTTTTACTAGACAAGTAGGACGTTTGTAGTTACCCAGCCTACAGGGTGTGTAATCTTTGTTTAACACTCCTCTGTACTTTCGCTGTAGCTCAGCTCATGTCATAGAATGGGACAAGAGGTCCTGGAATTAAAAATTTCAAAAATTTGTTTTAATAGATAGCGGAATGAAATAAATAATTATTCATACGATACGCTTCTCACTCAACCTCTCTTTTATTCTTGCATACAGTCGTCCAAACGGTGATTCACTAAAAACAAAGTCCCTTCAGTAAATATTCTTTCAATTTATCATTTTTTTTCTCTTCGTTTGTTTCTATTTTTCTTAGTATTCAAGCCGGATAAATTATTTTCAATCGGTTTTTCTTCTTCATCAAGACCAATAAAGCTGATTCCATTGCCTTTATTCAACCATGCGCTGGGATATAGGGTGTTTAGAGTAAGTATAATAAAATAATCACTTTTCTCCAAGAAAGTATGCATTTATATAAATACTAACTCTATTTTCTATGTCCTGAATGTTCACAATTACACTCCATTTTTCTCGAAACACAATACGAAAAAGGCTAATATAAGCCAGTATAAGGATGAATGAGTCAAGTCAGTGTTATAAGAGAAGTGATTTTGGCTTAGTAAACTTTAGTTAAATTATATTTCCTTTGAGTCCCAGTCAAATTTTATAGTAGACTGCAAATTTTTCAATTAACGCCACGCTGAGATGAGTAAAAATGACATTAAGTTAAAGTATGCTTTCTAGGGTACTAAAATTGATTACTCACACTGTATATTTGCCGACATTCTTAAACTAAATCCGGACATATTAAAAGCCACACACTTTCTGTTTACTAAGGGCATAATGCACCCTTACTTTCTTTTTGGCATTACCAAAGTAACAGTTTTGTACAACAATTAACCCCGGACAAAAATAAGTTTAATAAGCAAAGCATGTTTTATTACTTGAGANTTGAGTCCCAGTCAAATTTTATAGTAGACTGCAAATTTTTCAATTAACGCCACGCTGAGATGAGTAAAAATGACGTTAAGTTAAAGTATGCTTTCTAAGGTACTAAAATTGATTACTCACACTGTATATTTGCCGACATTCTTAAACTAAATCCGGACATATTAAAAGTCACACACTTTCTGTTTACTAAGGGCATAATGCACCCTTACTTTCTTTTTGGCATTACCAAATTAACAGTTTTGTACAACAATTAACCCCGGACAAAAATAAGTTTAATAAGCAAAGCATGTTTTATTACTTGAGANGTAACAGTTTTGTACAACAATTAACCCCGGACAAAAATAAGTTTAATAAGCAAAGCATGTTTTATTACTTGAGAAATGTAATTGATTACAGGTTGCTAGATTACCCTGGGAAATTCCGTAATTGATTACTTGAATGATTTGGTTAACATAATCATAGATTAAAAATTGGTAATAACCTGTAGAAAGCGCGAACACTGATCTATGAACTTAGACATGTTTGTAGAAGAGCCAAGTATAGACAACTAGAAATGGCAAAGTTACGTTCAAAATTATTCTATGATGAGAACTAATAAAATATTTGACATAATAAGAAGAATACGAACAAAGCGTAAAGAGACTTGAGTTTGTAGTGCCAAATAAATATATCTAGAAATAGCATTACCTGGCAAAGTTAGTTTCAAAAATACTATAGGTTGAGAACTAACTAGTACTTGACATAATAGGAAGAGTCCGAACACGGCGTAAATACACTTTATTTTGTAGAGCAATCAGGAGACACAGAAATAGCATTACCCGGCAAAGTTAGGTTCAAAATTAGTATATGATAAGAACTAACTAGAAATACTTGACATAATAGAAGGAATCCGGACAAAGAGACTTGAATTCATAGAGCCAAATNATAAGAACTAACTAGAAATACTTGACATAATAGAAGGAATCCGGACAAAGAGACTTGAATTCATAGAGCCAAATGGAGACACATAGAAATAGCAATACCCAGTAAAGTTAGTTTCAAAATTAGTCTGCCACGAGAAATAAATACAAATAATTGACATAAAAGACAGAATTTGAACAAAGCATTAAGAGACTTGAGTTTGTAGAGCCAAATAAATACACCTAGAAACAGAATTACCCGGTAAAGTTAGTGTAGCGTCNATAAGAACTAACTAGAAATACTTGACATAATAGAAGGAATCCGGACAAAGAGACTTGAATTCATAGAGCCAAATCGAGACACATAGAAATAGCAATACCCAGTAAAGTTAGTTTCAAAATTAGTCTACCACGAGAAATAAATACAACTAATTGACATAAAAGACAGAATTTGAACAAAGCATAAANTAATTGACATAAAAGACAGAATTTGAACAAAGCATAAAGAGACTTGAGTTTGTAGAGCCAAATAAATACACCTAGAAACAGAATTACCCGGTAAAGTTAGTGTAGCGTCATGAGAAACCCATGTGAGTCAATGTTTTGAATCTTCGTGCGTGTCCAGTTCAGTTGATGGGTCAGCAAAGCTGGACCGGCGAGCAGGGTGAGATAAGATAAGAATAACAAAAAACTTTCTTTCTCTTTAGTTAGTTAACGTTCAACCATAGAATAACAAGTCCAGAGTACCAAACAAAAACACCTAGAAATACCATCAGTAGACAAAGTTAGGTTCAAAATTACTGTATGATAAGAACTTACTAAATATACTTGACATAATAGTAAGAATCCGAACAAAGCGCAAAGAGACTTGAATTTGTAGAGCCAGATAGAGACGCCTAGCAATAGCATTAGCAGACAAAGTTAGGTTCAAAATTAGTCTATGATGAAAACTGACTAGAAATACTTGAAATAATTGGAAGAATCAGAACAAAACGTAATTAGACTTGTGTTTGTAAAGCTACACAAGGATGCTGAGAAATAGCATTTGGCGGAAAAGGATGCTATTTAAACGTACATGATTTTTTTGTTTGCACCTAGTAATGAAATCGTGCAAAATAGATGCTCCGTGTTTCGCTTGAGTAGCACTAGTTTTCAACAATAGAACCCAAAAGTTATCTCAAACTTGCTTACGTATGCGTACATCTCTCTGGTAAAATCAAAATCGATTCCCCGATGTCTATTTTTGAAACCTAGACTTAAGGCTGGCAATCAGATTAGATGTATCTGCTCAGTTGTCAAATCAGATNTGAAATCGTGCAAAATAGATGCTCCGTGTTTCGCTTGAGTAGCACTAGTTTTCAACAATAGAACCCAAAAGTTACCTCAAACTTGCTTACGTACGCGTACATCTCTCTGGTAAAATCAAAATCGATTCCCCTATGTCTATTTTTGAAACCTAGACTTAAGGCTGGCAATCAGATTAGATGTATCTGCTCAGTTGTCAAATCAGATNTATGTCTATTTTTGAAACCTAGACTTAAGGCTGGCAATCAGATTAGATGTATCTGCTCAGTTGTCAAATCAGATCAGATATGATTCGGATCAGATGAACCTTCTATCCTATCTGATTATAGTCAGATCAGATTAGAATATTGTTATATTGTCGAGAAATTGGTTGTTCCACCGAGGGTATGAGTTGAACCTCTGTAAATTGAGGTCACCAATTCACCAAAAATCAATAAAATAAATCAATTAATAAATAAACAATAATTAAATAAATAATAATAATTAAAACAATATTATTATTTTCAAAATGGAGACTCAGAGAGAAGCGCTGGTTTATTCAGCGGTTGAAGGTAATCTGAGTCTATCCAAAGGAATAGACTAAACAACAGGTAAGTTACTATATATAGGTATAATAATTCAAATAATAATAATAGNAATAGACTCAACAACAGGTAAGTTACTATATATAGGTATAATAATTCAAATAATAATAATAGATATAATAGGTAAATAAAAGTGAAAGAGAAGAAGCAGCAGCAGCTGTGTTGATGTCTGTGGTGAGCGGAAAGCACAGTCCCGTTCACCACATGTCGAGGCGTAGGATCGGATTTTCTACGCCATTCTCCCCCCAAGAAGCTTCCCCTCCCCAGGAAAGAGCTGAAGTGGTAAGTACAGCCCGTACTTCGAGGTGTACAGGTTTCCTCCCCCAGGAAGTTGCTGAAAGGACAAGTACTGTCCGTACTTGATATAAATAGCCTCCCTTCCCCCAGGAAGGTACTAAGGAGACAAGTATTCTCTTTACTTGAAAAGAGTGTAGCCTCCCTTCCCCCAGGAGGGTGCTGAGAAGACAAGTACTGCCCGTACTTGAGAAAGTTACAACCTCCCTTCCCCCAGGAAGGTGCTGGATGTACTGCCCGTACCCTAGTGAAATNCCCTTCTCCCAGGAGGGTGCTGAGAAGACAAGTACTGCCCGTACTTGAGAAAGTTACAACCTCCCTTCCCCCAGGCAGGTGCTGGATGTACTGCCCGTACCCTAGTGAAATTCACTTGGCTTCTCTCGCCTTTCTGACAGCCAAGGAAGCCTTCTTCCGGAGGGTCTTGTCCTTGAAGTACTCGGGGTATCTACGCCAAGCTTCAGCCTTGTTGGCCAACATCTTGGCTCTGGCCCCAGGTACTTGTTTCTGCGCAGTTGTCTTAAAACAGCAGCGTTTCTTGTCCAAACGGAGATGTAAACTGTCCCAAGTCAAAACAAACAACACAAGGGAAACGCTGACGTGATTTTGCCGTGTTGACTTGAAGCGGGAATGGAAGTTTGTTAGGAATAGTTATGGAAGTCGAGGGAACACATAATTCATTGTTCACTGTGAATTGGAGGGTCGCGAAACTAGGTAGGTGAACACTCGGTTGTGTCGGAACAACCACCTCTACCTCTAGTTCGTCCAAGTCACTGATACCCACCAAGTCTGATGGAATTTGTCCCAACTCATCCTCTACATCAGGACCGCCTAACAACTCCTCAGCGTATAAACGCAAGACATCTTCAGACTCTGTGGATGGAACGATCGGAACGATAGGCACTGTGGGTGGTTCCACGGACCTTGTAGGGCCAACTATGGTATCCACAAGCCTAGGTCCATACATATCCATCCCGTCATCCGATTCTGAGTCCCACTCATCCAGTTCCTCTACCACTCTCTTTGTCACTGGAGGGGAAACTTTTGAGAAATTTGGTTTCCTCTGATGAGCTTTCTTCGGGCCAGAAGGGGTAGGCAAAGTCTTGAGGGTTGGATATCGACTCAAGATTGCGAAAATGTCTCCCTTCTACCGTCTGAACTGAGCACTAAGTTGGTGGTTTAGAGCTTTGAACAGCTCAGGCTCGTAAGTGGGTCTTAACCTTGTGAGTTCAAAGAGATCGGAGTCAGAACAAACGCGATGTGGTGGTAAGTCGTCGAACTTAGCTATGTTGTCACGAAAGTCAAAAAGGTGTCGAAACAGTTGATGGAGTTCGACTGGAAAAAACACAAAACTCAGAAGCACTTCTACCGAAGGGTTGTCCACCTTCACTAACTGAAGAGATAGGAATTTTGACGTATTTTCGACCGCTAACCACCTTTCTGAGCACACCAACCTTTCTTCTGTAAATCGGCTTACGCCACACAACTTCTAGTGTTGTTGCCACATCCTCGAGACTAGATGGGAGTCTGAGCGGGCATATTCAACTAGACGGTCTCCGCGCCCTAAAGGACGGAAGCGGAAACTGGCTAGTTGGCCAACCTCATCAATGTGAGATTTCAGACAGTAGTGTGCCATCGCCGTAGTATAGTCCCTTTTTCGCTGGTCAACAGGAAAGTATACTGCCATAAAAGTCTCAAAAACCTGCTTCATATCGATGAGAGCCGTTGAAAAGATTTTGTGATAGAGCTGGAACATGGAGACTTCCAGTTGACCATCGTAAACAATCTTCAAAATCTCGTTATTTTGAAGAACTTGCTTAAGATGTTTCAGATCTTGTGGAACACAAAAGGGGTGGAAAATGTAATCTGTGTGATTCGTGGACAACTGAATCAAACAGATAAAGGGCCGATTCCAGTAAGTCATGAACTGTGACCGTGAAATCTCAATGTCCAACCCAACTTTTTTTTGGGAAATTAGGTCTTGGATCATGGAGTCCATCTCTCGCGCGTCTTGAACAAATACAATAAGCATGTTGTTGTCCGCTTGTCTTTTGGCTCAAAGGTTAGAGGGATCAACACCGCCAGGGAAATTCTCCATTTCTGGATTATCTCAGCTAGCGGCTTGACCCCTTTCAATGAACCAATGAAGTCAACCACGTGTTCTGTTCTCTGCCTTGAGCAGCTCAAGTGATGGATTACGGCGGTGACTCAGGTAGTCCTTAAAGCCTTTTGGAAATATCGCATCTGCCAGGGAACACTTGGCGCTCTAATCCGCGGCTTTACGACTCTTCGAATTTTCAGCCATCTCGTGTAAAAAAGCCGTCTAGACAAAAATCAACGCAGAAAACTATGAGAATCTTATAACACTTATAATATATGAAAATCACGTTTTGTGGGAATTATATATAGGAGGATCAAAGTAACAGACCGAACAGGACTACTCGAGACCCCCAGGTCTCTCAAGTGGTCCATTCTGACTCTTCGTCTAGAGGGTCTTAAGAGCAGCCAGAGTGCGGTAGTTCACTCTGATGTTTTGTCTTAAATTCATTGAGTTTGTGTTTCTACTATCTCGATTGGATAGTAAAATTTGTGGTACGTGTGTTCTAATTTCCGGTTGTCTAATGGTAAATACTTTTAACTGATTGACATGACGATTTCCGATATATTTTCTCCCTGGGAGATTTAGAATTGGGTAGTTCTTTCTCAAGAACGTCAATTTCTTGAAGTGGATGTGGATTCAATTTTTCTTTGGGTTAAAGGTTGTGGTTGTTGAAACACCTGATGTTGCCAACACACCACTAATTCGAAGGTATACAAATTTTTTTGGAAATATTAAATTCCATAAATGTATTTTCAATTCATATATGGATGGCGCTTAAAAACTTAAATTACCGCCAAAGAATTATCAAATTATGGGCATCAATAATTCAAAGTCAAACATTTACATATTAAAATTGCCTCGTACATTTGAACATGAATTCCGAAATTATTCTAAGGCTATTTTAACGCTACATCAATGTCGAATTACCGGACGTCAAATTTTGAAACACCGAAAATCACAAATTTAATATCCAAGATTTGTTTGGCCATAATAAGCAATAATTTTGATATTGTTTTCTTAAAAAAAATTTCCGCTACATCAATATCGAATTAGTAGGAGCAGTAATTCATTCTAATATTTAAGAATTCAGAGTGAAATACATGTAAAAAACTTAAGTCTGAAGGTTATTTTAAACTAACCACCGCTACACCGTTGTCGAATTACCGGATGTAGAACATTAAAACTCCGAAATTTTTAATTTTTTAACTTTAGTTTTATATTTTTATCCCTGTAATTCGGTATTCATGTAGTGATAACAAATTTAAATAAAGCTTGATTGTTGTCCAACACGCAACAGAAATGCGTAATCCTAACTTCTAAAAATTTGAACCTTTGAAATTTTTATCCCGGTAATTTGATATTGATGTAGCAGTGATAAATCTAAATAAAACTTACTGCTTGTCCAGCAAGTAACAGTGAAAGTAAGTTTAATTTTTGAAATTGAAAATTCAATTTTCTAATTTAGTGAATTCGATATTTGTGTAGCGGTAATAAATTTCACAAAAATGGTATTTGTTGGACCACTTGTGCCATCAAATTATTGTCTTATGTTTGTAAATTTGATTTTTATTTATTTGTTAATTCGATATTGATGTAACGGTAATAAAGTCCGAATTTGATTTACTGAATTCCAACCGTATTATTTAATTAGATTTTATCAAAAATTATCTACGTCACGAAATCTAAAATAACACTACATATCCTGTCCGTTATACAGTTTAGATTACCCGTCACTATTAAGTCTTGGTGTAGTGTGTGGCATTAGTAGATGAGGATAAGAGAGAATTGGTAACACGAGATTTTTCTAAAATTTTCAACAAATTCAAACATTTTCAGATATATTTTTCTTAGCGTTGGCGCTAAATGTAAGTTATGGTCGTGATTGAATCTTACTGTACATAAAGCATAGTTTCACCACTTACAAAGAAGTGGACTTATATTTAGCGTCAACATGTAAATAAATGCAACCAAAACTTTCAATTTCCCCATAAGTTCCAATAGAAAATTGATTTTTCTCTCCTTTAGAGTACGGTTTTGAAAATGATTTGTTCAAAAAATTCATAGTATTTAAAATTTTCGAAACAGAAGACATAGTCAGGATGAGTGATACTAAATATTAAATCGTTTCTTAAAATTAAAATCTTAAAATTAGAAAACTTGAAGCGCATGGGTTTGACATAATTGAGGAAGAACCACCCAATTTTAAATGAAACCGGAGTCACTATATCTCCTAACTCATATGGACGAACAAACCGGGGATTTAACTTATACATAATTCCTTCCTCTTGGTTGGAGAGTGAATGATTTTGTATAAGAACAAGATAACCACTCTTAAAAGTATTGTCTCTGTGTGATTCATCGTAATATTTGTTGTTTTTCATCTGAGATTCACTTATGTTCTTCAGGAAAAACTCAATAACTAAGTTATTGAGTTATAACGAAGTGGAATTTCCCTACCAAGATTTAAAATAGGAGTAACTTGGGTAACTCTATTTATTGAGGTTATCAGAGCCAATGCAAAGTGGTGCAAATGCTCATCCCAACTATGGTGGTTAGCATTCTCAAATGCCTGTAGCATTTTCTTTATATTCCTATTTGCCTTCTCAGACTGATTTGTCTTCAAGGTGATAGGCGCTTAAAAAAGCGTGGTAGATTTCCCACTCTTTATACAAATTCTTCATATGATTTGACGTGAACTGTGTACCATTATCACTAACTATTCTCTTAGGAGTTCCAAACCTACAAAAAATTTGGTTCTCAAGAATTTCCCTAATTTTGCTTGGCTGTTGCAGTTCTAATAGAAAATAGTTCTACCCATTTGGATAACTCGTCTATTACAACTAGCAAGTGCCTATTAAGTCTTCCACCAGAACTGGCACGAAAACGACCCATTAGGTCTATGTTTAAGGTCTCAAACACTTTTGACGGTGGAGATACACTTTGTACCAATCCGTACGGTAATTGATTTGTTGGGTTAACTTTCTGACAACTAACGCAACTGTGCACATATTCTCCAATATCTTTATTCATGTTGATTTGATNAGAGAAACTTGACAACTGTGTAACTGTTTGGATTTGAGAAGTTACAAATTGTTTCAATTCAGCCATTTGCTTGTTAAACTGAGCTTGTTGCTCTAGCATTTGATTTTGCATCAATGTCATAGACATTTGGAACGTGGTTTGCATTTTAACCATTTGTTCCTGCATGATTTGCACAATCTCACTCGGTTTATTTAAATCCGGTTGGGTGAGTTGGGTTTGAATACAATCTATTTGGGTTGTACTTTGCCCTGTTACAAAAGGTGTAAACTGGCTCTTAATGGGACTTTTAGGGTATGAATAGGCTCTATTATTTTGACATCAGCGAAAAAACTCGTTTCAACTTCAAACAAATGTCGAGTACTGGGAATATTGTTTGGATTAAAATGCTCATCACCAGAATTAGCACTGNAGGTCTATGTTTAAGGTCTCAAACACTTTTGACGGTGGAGATACACTTTGTACCAATCCGTACGGTAATTGATTGGTTGGGTTAACTTTCTGACAAGTAACGCAACTGTGCACATATTCTCCAATATCTTTATTCATGTTTGGTCAAAAACATCTAACTTTAATTTTCTCTCAAGGTTTACGCATGCCTTGATGGCCTGCTTCTGGAGAATCATGGAATAATTTCAGTATTTCACTCCTCATAGATTGGAGAATGACTGGTACCGAAATCATTCTTTCTTTTATGCGTACGCACCCACTCACTATTGGGTGATGTGTCAGAGGGTGTCGACTAAACCTGATTCTGAACACTTTTGAAAAAGATTTCATTTTGAAACTACTAACCCCTGTTCAACGTCAATGTTAGTTGTTTCAACTACGATGGCAGTTTCTGAGGGCTCGACAACGGCATCAGAATANTTTCTGAGGGCTCGACAACGGCATCAGAATACGGAATATTTAATTTTTCCATTTCGAAGCTAGGCACTTCACATACGGGTTTCCCAATAGTATTGATTACGTGCTCAGAAAATGACCCAAGTAATGGATCCCATTTATCTTTGAAAACATTCAAAGCTAGGACCATTGTGCGACAAACATCTGTAAACGTTTCTGTATCATCCCAAAATCTTCTCATTAGTTCAATTGTGTTCGTAATTTTCAATTCTTTTTCTTTTGAGTGCTTTATATTTTTCTTTAGCCTCCTCCAATTTTTTATTATTTCGTGTTTGAGCATTCTCAAGCTCATGTTGGGTTTCAATTAGTTTATTCACTTCCAACATTTGCTTTTCTAATGAATCCTCAATTGTAGCAGGGATAATAATGTTCTTAATTGACCTACAACTGGTATTCGACTTTTCAGTAATTTAAACATCAATTTCTTGGTCTTTTTCATCTGTGGAGTCTACCATACACCAAAGCATTCTCAAAACACCCTTAGGAACCCCGTATATGTGTCAACTTTTATGATTGTCCAATAAAAAATTTTTATGCCGAGTATTAATTTTATAGTTGTTAAACAGACAACACTGTTATTTGATGTACCTGCCTTGTCACGTTTCATATCGAATGGTGAATAAACTTTATTAATACTCCATCTTGCAATTTAATGGTCCTTAGGTCCGGTTTCCTTCGGACTATTTTGCAGGGAAGTTATAATCTGAACGACTTTATGGTCCTGAGTTTGAGCGAGTGCTATATCTTTAAGATTAGGGGTTGTAAACGTTAAGACTGCAACTGGGACATATTAGATATCATAATCGTCTTCGATATTGATATCGTCCGGTTGGATAAGAATTGGAGCTCGTGATAGCGCGTCCGCAACCACGTTCTCTGTTCCAGGACGGAAAACAATATGAGCATTCCAAAAGTCTATCTGTTGAACCCAGATGTTCAACTTTTCTTTCATACTCTTCATCTTTTTTAAGTAATTCAGTGCTCGGTTATCAGTTTGAATTGTAAATTCATGATGTCTAATGAACTGAGCAAACTTTGTATATCCGAAAATTATAGCATAAATCTCCTTCTCATAAATATGAGCGCGTCTTTCCGATTCTCAAAGAGTTTTACTAGCAAACATGGTTGGTCGTTCTACTCCGTTAATAGTTTGAGAGAGAACGGCACCTAATCCATACTCACTAGCATCACATTTCATAAGTAAAGATTGAGAATAGTCGATATTTTGTAAAACTACTGTGTCACAAATATCTTCTTTTAACTGATTGAAGGCATTTTCCTGCTCTTCAGTCCAATTAAGCTCATTCTCTTTCGGATTAAACGAAAAAGTGGCTCCATCTTACTTTCGTAATGACGGATAAAACTCGCGTACCACTGACACATACCGTTGAATCTCAAGATTTCTTTTTTATCGGTTGGTCGAGGGAATTCTTGAATTGCTTTGATCTTATCAGGATCTTTTTGTAGTCCTTCTCCTGAGGCAATATGACCAAGGAATTTAATTACCCTTTTTCAAAAGTCGATTTAGCCGTATTTATAGTCAAATTCGCGGTTATAAGGCAATCAAGAACAATCTCTATATGTTGAAAGTGTTCCTCCAAACTTCGGGGGAAAATCATAGTATCATCTATGTACACTCGGGTAAAAAAATCTAAACCCGGGAAAACTGTATTCATTAAATATTGAAATGTCTTAGGACCATTTTCAGTCCAAAAGTCATAACAAGCATTTCATAGTGCCGTCTTGGGTAATAAAAGCTGATTTTTCAACACTATCAGGATGTAATGGGATCTGCCAAAATCCTGACTGTAAGTCAATCACTGAGTACCAATATCCTGATGGGATATGTCGAAGCATATTATGAGTGCTTCCCATAGGAGTCAAATTGGTTTTTGTTTGCTCATTTAACTTTATGTAGTTGAAAAACGTTCTCCATTTACTCGATTTCTTTTTATCCATCACGACTGAAGCTGCGTGTGGAGATCTAGACTGACGACACATACCGTTTTTCACTAATTCCTGAACTTGACGGTTTATTTCAGTATTTATTATTGGGGAACAGCGATATGGTTTGACACTAGGTGGTATCCTATCCGCTTCAATTTCATGCATAGTGATGGTCGTTCTCCCGTACAAACCATCAGTACGAGAAACTGTAGGAAATGTCACCAAAATTTCTTGTACTTTAGTTTGAAATAGTTTTAAAGTTTCTTTATTTTTCGTTTTTGACTTTGTCACACATTGTCCTACTTGGTTCAGTGCCGGACTCTGAAGGCCAACTAACAATGTCCGTTCGAATGGTTGTGGATAACATAATTAGATTATGTTTGGTCAAATTTGGAAGATTGAACTTAACTTTAGGTTCATTTCTAAACCAATAATGACAACCTCTTTGGTCCGAAACTATCTCTTGGTTACAAATAATATCTGAACCAATGACACACGGAAACGGTAACTGGTTAACTATAAGGAGCTTGTGTTCAAATAATCTATTTCCCATTTCTATGGTTAATTTAACTTTACCAATAGGACTTGTGTTAATATTGTCTACAGCAGAAAGAACGATTAGATTTATTGAAATAACGAGTACATTTAGTTTTTCAACTAATGCAAGTTCCACTAGAGAATAAGTACATCCGGAGTCTAATAATGACATAGACTTACAATTTTGAACTTTTATGGAAATGATTGGAACCCAGAAGTATTTAATTTTGCATAGTTGGGAGCAATTGGGTGGGAATACTGCCGAATTGTCCCTTGTTCGTTTAAATCTGAGGGATGTGTCTAACTTTGACTCTCATTTGTGTTTGACTATATACTTTCTAGTCATTGAACTTGTTCAATCCACTAAAGGTAGGCATTGCTAAACCTGATTGTGTAGAAAAACAATAGCTGAATGTCCATACCCTCTACATTTCATACACTGAGACTGTCTGTATTCAGAACTCAAGGCCTGAGGTGGTCGATATTGCGACCTGTCCGGTGGAAATTTACACTTATTTCCACCAAATTCTCTGCCTGACCAATTTGCGCTACTAGCTCCTCCGGAGAGTTTATTTGAACCGGAATTTGAGAAACTTTGATAATTCCAATTCTATTCTTCTGGTCAAATTCCCAACTGGAGTTGCCCGTGTTGGGTGGTTCTTGTTGATAAGAACTCTTTTGAAAAGGTTGTTGTCTAAATCTGTTTGGATTTTGGCTTTCTGGACTAGGACAACTAGGATTCTGGTAACTGTTACCATAATTCCCGGACCGTTTACCTTAAAAGAAATGGGAGCAATCACGAAAGTATCTGTTAGATGGTTTATTTCCCTGACTATTATTATCGTTCAGCCTGGGTTCTTGGTTATTATTACGACCACTATTATTTTGAAACGGCTGTTTTCTTAAGTCGTTCTCACTCTGCCAATCACTATTCGGGAGTGACGGGAGGTTTGACTGACGTCCGTGAAATTTATTTTCAGCCGTTAGACACTGATGTACAATTCTACACGCTTCAAAAAGGTCTTCGGGTGTTGTATAAATCGTTGTACCCAATTGGGTGCGAAAGGAAAGATGGAGGGATAGCCTAGCTCTTTGGACCGAATCCTCCGTGTTTTCCTTTGGGTTGCACTGTTTTGCACAACGAACCATATCGTATATAAAGAACTCAATCAACTCGTTCAATTTCTGTTCCCTTGTATATAATAATTTAATTCTCTCATTTGAATCCATCTAACTGTCGTATCGATAAATGAATCCTTCCTTAAAATCTTCCCAAGTTATAAATTCTGCCTGATGGTGATCGAACCATGCTTTGGCATCTGGGGAGAGAATTGAGCTCACTAAATACAAAAATTGATCCTCTGTGTGCCCTTGTGCTCGAAAATAGCGTTCCACCTCCGAAAGATAGGCAATAGCAGATGACTGCTTAAGTTTAAAGCGCGATACTGAAACCGTGGAATTGACAGCGGTAATTTTTATATTTTGGAGAGCATTTGCCAACAAATTGATTGACTCTGTTGAAATTTGGGAAGGAATTGAGGTCTTAATTTGAACTATGAGTGGTTCAATGACAGGTTGTGGGATTGGAGAGAAACTTGACAACTGTGTAACTGTTTGGATTTGAGAAGTTACAAATTGTTTCAATTCAGCCATTTGCTTGTTAAACTGAGCTTGTTGCTCTAGCATTTGATTTTGCATCAATGTCATAGACATTTGGAACGTGGTTTGCATTTTAACCATTTGTTCCTGCATGATTTGCACAATCTCACTCGGTTTATTTAAATCCGGTTGGGTGAGTTGGGTTTGAATACAATCTATTTGGGTTGTACGTTGCCCTGTTACAAAAGGTGTAAACTGTCTCTTAATGGGACTTTTAGGGTATGAATAGGCTCTATTATTTTGACATCAGCGAAAAAACTCATTTCAACTTCAAACAAATGTCGAGTACTGGGAATATTGTTTGGATTAAAATGCTCATCACCAGAATTAGCACTGGAATCCATTGTCTCTGAAATCACTGAAGACGCGGATGAAAAACTATTACCACTTCTAGTTCTGGTTTGGAATGGGATGGGGTTGGTTTTATTCAATGTCTTATCCCTTCATTCTCCAGAACCGGTGGGTTTAGTCGACTTGGTAAAATCTTTTTCAACTGATTTGGGCATATATATTCACTGTCGGTATAATTCATGAATTCCTACGTAATACGAGAGGATTTACAGTACTCAAATGAATTTCTAAAAATGGAATTTTTTCAAAAATTNGGGATGGGGTTGGTTTTATTCAATGTCTTATCCCTTCATTCTCCAGAACCGGTGGGTTTAGTCGACTTGGTAAACTCTTTTTCAACTGATTTGGGCATATATATTCACTGTCGGTATAATTCTTGAATTCCTACGTAATACGAGAGGATTTACAGTACTCAAATGAATTTCTAAAAATGGAATTTTTTCAAAAATTGATCTTTTTAAAATAATCCACACTTCATATGTAGGGCTTTAGAGTATTTGGAATTAAATTTAGGTATTGGTGAACTTAATTAGTAAGATATGACACTGTCGTACTATTCTTACAAACTATGTCACTGAGTTAATTCACGCTCAATTTTTGAAGATTTAGTGTATTATTTATATCCGCCTACATGCGTTTAAATTTCATACAGCCTAAAAATATTTTTGCCCTAAAGTCAGTTCTGATTGGCTCAACTCATGAAAATGGGCGTGGTTTGTGTACTCGTAATTATACAAGGAATCAACGTGTATTCTGGACCTATTCTAGTACGGACCATAGGCCATACTATTCCTACCGTAGGTCCAGAATGTGACACAAAATCTACAATTTAACGATAATTGTCCTTTTGGTCGATTGACCCACTAATTTTCGATAATTTTAACAAACCCTATTTTAATTACAACCTACTATTACCTACGCGCTTGATAAACCGATCGCCCGAAAGTCGGTATTTGATTGGTTAATTTTAAGAAAAATGTGCGTGGCTTCAGGTCTGCACTTTTAGCTGTAATTTTATAGTTAAGTCACTAACACTTAAGCCTTCTGATTGAAAACATTCGGGCCGTCATGTTAGTGACTTATTTCCGCACTTAGGGTGCTTGACCTGAGCCTTAAAAAAAAATTTTGGCAGCACTGCCATACGCGCGTAGGCTAGTAAAGATTTCCCTAACAAGCCTTCATGGCTGTTATGCCCTAATAATTATGTCTGTATATAATAATGAATAATTATTTATTTATTAAAAAAGACAAAACATCTCACCACTATTAATTTGAAGAATGTGTGAGTGGTAGATAGTTAGGTGATACCCTTGACCTCTTTGATGGTGATGGTGGCCGTAACCCAATGGTCGCCACTTGTCGGAAAATTGGTTGTTCCACCGAGAATATGAGTTGAAGCCCTGTGGATTGAGGTAACCAATTCACCAAAAATCAATAAAATAAATCAATTATTAAATAAATAATTATTAATTAAATAATGATAAACCTTTTAGCTCCCATGCCCGAATATATTCGGGTTGGAACTTTTATCCTGACAAACCGCGACCGAAAATCAAAAAAGTTCCTCATACGCCGAGCTCAATTTGGACAGTTAAATTCTCTGCAGAAGTCAGAGTTTTTGACTCAGCTTATCTAATGTCCACTAACACTAATGTCCATCATATGAAAAAATAGTTTCTTGTACCACTTTATCGACTTTCTGACACATTCTACAAAGCTAAGCATTCTGTCAGATTGTTCAACTCCACCCATGTTTTTAGTATACTCAGAAATGCATAAGGGCTTGTATACAGTTTTTTGATCCTTTGAGTGTTCTTTTTTTACAGGTACTACTCCATCCAAGAGATAAACATGATGTTGCCGCTATATTTTGCAATACGTTGACCGGCAGCCAGTTTTTTGGCCACTTTTCCAATCCTGATCGATTGGGTCTAACTGTGCCGCAGGCATTTGTTTCCTTCGAATTAAAAAGTATGAAGAGCTGCATACCCGTATACCAATTGTCTACGACTAGGGTATGCCCTTTTCCTATCGATTGTAAATAAAGTCTCTTTCACTTTTTGAACTCGCTTTTCCTCCGCCTATACCGGTTTATTTACATTTCAAAAAACCACCACATATTTGGGCAAATATAGACAACGGTGCGGAAAAAAAATTTTGTTTTCCGAAGCACCTCACATTTTGATAAAATTTATTTTGTAGACTAATATGGGGTCGCTGATCACGAATATGAAAAAAAATTTCACCGGAAACGTATGGAAAAAAAGTCACAAATTTTTTAAAATGGAACAAAAATAGGATTTAATATGCTTTCGTTGTTAGGATTAGGATTCGTTAGGTTGTTAGGTTGCTAATAAAATATTTCATCAGTATTTTGTTATCACGCGAAAGAAATGGCGGCGCGCAATCCCGGCGCATCTCACGCGCCTATGATAGATGTTGAACGAGCCGACCGCTCGTTCAACTATATAAAGTATAACTATATAAAATTTAACTCATAAGTCCGATTCACTTACGTAAGTTTGTACTAAATTCCAAATTCTGGATTTTAAAATCCTGACCCCTGAAAACTCAAGGATGAATGATTATTTTGGCTCTATCTCCGTATCCTATGAAATATCGGAAGCCAGATTGCCAAGAAAGTAGCCGAAATGTGACACCAAAATGGAGTAAAATTTGTCAGAATTTAAATTTGAAAATCAGTAGTTTCGTCAATTTTCACTTTCCGAAACCGAAAAAAAAACCAATTTGAAGCCCGTCTATGGGGCTATCCAATGGTGCTCATGGCAGGTTGTAGTATTGTGATTTTAGTACTGTTAACCCCAATAGAAACTAATGGCCCGAATATATTCGGGCTTGGTTCAGACGCCTCAAAAGCTCAGCCCGATTATATTCGGGCTTGGTAAGTCAGGAGCTTCAGCTGATTTATGCTCCGGCCGCTAAAAGCTAAAATAATAATAATTAAAACAATATTATTATTTTCAAAATGGAGACTCAGAGAGAAGCTCTGATTTATTCAGAGGTTGAAGGTAATCTGAGTCTATCCAAAGGGATAGACTCAACAACAGGTAAGTTACTNAGTTGCTCAGAATGAAAATTTGAATAACTTTTCCAAATAACAATTTTGTCTGTGGTGACCCATTCAGATCAAAAATCAGGTCAAAGGTCAGGTTAATTTACATTGCACTTATGGGTTGGGGCAAGGTAAAATTTTCTAAGTGTTTTTAAAAAATTTTCAAAAAAAAAAACAGAAAAGTTTTGCCCCCACTATGGGTAATTAAAACCCTAAATTTTCATTAAACAGTGAAGTTTTATAACAAAAAAAAAGGCTCGAACTTGGTTTAGTATTTTCTTTATACACCTATTTTCTTTATTAAGAATTAAATTGATGTGAAACTACGAGAATCAAATAAGGTTTCGGTTAGGTTAGTTTTCTTTACAAATACTTCTGCCATTCGGTGCACAACTCTAAATTTTTTTATAAAAATGTGTGTTTATGGTTAGAAAACTTTCACCATGCGTAGTAAATTCTGAACTCCAGTGTATATATAAGGTATAATAATACAAATAATAAAAATAGATATATAAATATACAGAGTGAGTAACTAAGGGCTACCTAGATATCCTCACTTCACCGGACCTTTCTCTGTCACTCACCATAAATCGGCGTCAAAAATTTGTTCAATTTTATAACATCACATGTTGTTACATTTAAAATAAAGAATTATTTAGTCGAAGTTGTTCTGGGTANAATACAAATAATAAAAATAGATATATAAATATACAGAGTGAGTAACTAAGGGCTACCTAGATATCCTCACTTCACCGGACCTTTCTGTCACTCACCATAAATCGGCGTCAAAATTTTGTTCAATTTTATAACATCACATGTTGTTACATTTAAAATAAAGAATTATTTAGTCGAAGTTGTTCTGGGTACCGGTAGCGATGTTTGATCAAAATCAGTCGAAGCATCGGCGGTACTCCCATTTAGATAAAACAACTTTTGAATAAATGATTCTTTGTTTTAAATGTAACAAAATGTGATGTTATAAAATAAACAAAATTCTGACGCCGATTTATGGTGGGTGACACAAAAAAAGGTCCGGTGGAGTGAAGACCTCTAGGTACCCCTTATTTACTCACTCTGTATAATAGGTAAATGAAAGTGAAAGAGAAGAAGTAGCAGCAGCTGTGTTGATGTTTGTGGTGAGTGGGAAGTCCAGTCCCGTTCACCACATGTCGAGGTGTAGGATCGGATTCTCTACAATATGTATCATGGAGAAATTCAGATCTGATCCGGTCAGTTGTCAGCTATCTGATCAGATATCTGATAAAAATTTCTTTATTTGAAGTCTCACATTGGAGCATAAAGAAAACCTCCACAATCTTCAGCTCCAATACTCCATTGACTTTTATATAATTCCACAACTTTTTCATGCGCATTTAAAATGCATTCTGAGTGTGTATTTAATACCAGTGTCAAAATACCCGATTCCTAACCCGAACACCGACATGAAAACATTACGACACAGCCCAGGAATGCAGTTTGCTTAAAAGACGTGTTAGTTTATTGACAAAATTAAANATTGACAAAATTAAACTTCACTTAGATGTTAGATTTTAGAAGTACCGAAGGCGACTCCCTAGCGTGCGTAACCTTTTTTCTTACTTGGTAGAAGTAAGGAAAAGGGTTGAGTTCGACCAAAAGTTGGGAAGAGGGCTCACATTTTTAAACATTAAATCCCTCATCTCGAAATTTTTCGGATTTTTAAAGATTTTCTTTCGCGCGTAAGGCGCAAAATGACTCCTACGAAAGTAGCAGTAAATATTTAGCAGAGTAACTTTAATATTTGACACTTTTTGTACTGTAACCTCTTCAGGTCAACGGTAATTTTCTAGCTTACACTAAATTGGATGGATCTNAATATTTGACACTTTTTGTACTGTAACCTCTTCAGGTCAACGGTAATTTTCTAGCTTACACTAAATTGGATGGATCTCCCGCAATGAACTAAACCGATGATTATTGTAAAACCAACAATGAGATACACCTCAAAATGGCGAGACCACAGCGCCGTATCCTACTTAAAGTTTCATTCAGATAACTTTTCCCAGTGTCTCATAATTGATATAACAGTTAAAATTTACAAAATATTTCTATTGAACAAATTTAACGTAATTACTTTAATTTCAGTGAAAAATAAGTGATTTTTACACTAAGTTTATCTGAATTATTACCTTGGTTATAAAAATTTTTTAACCTGAATCAATCTTACCCACACAAAAACAGAGTTAGTCGTTAGCACAGATGAAACTCGATCCAGGAATCGAACCACGGTTCGGATCGGATCGGTATCGGTAGAAATATAGCTGGATCGGTCCGTGGATCGGGTTCGAAAGAATATTAAAATGTTAGTTCGGATCGTGGTTCGGGTTCGAAAGATTTTTTAAATGGTGGATCGGTTCGTGGATCGGCTTCGATAAATTTTATCCTTATTGGATCGGTTCGTGGATCGGGTTCGAATTTTTTTTTCATTCTTGGATCGGTTCGCGGTTCGGGTTCGAAATTTTTTTGGAATGTTGGATCGGTTCGTGGATCGGGTTCGAAAGATTTTTTAAATGGTGGATCGGTTCGATTTGTTTTTGTCTCCTGGTTCAATTTGTTGGTTCGGATCGATTTGTCTGTTGGGTCGATTCGTGGATCGCTTACTGTAAGATATTCTTGGAAAGTAGGCAAGAAGTTCTGCACAAGAGTAAATTTATTAGAGTAACAAAGATTTAAGNCTGTAAGATATTCTTGGAAAGTAGGCAAGAAGTTCTGCACAAGAGTAAATTTATTAGAGTAACAAAGATTTAAGTATACTACCCTGTCTCTCGGAATGGTACTGGGTTTATATATTAGGGTCTTTATCATGGGTTAGAAAACCTAATGATTTAGAAATAGAATAATCAGTCACTTGTTCAAACAAATGACCGGTTAGAACTGAGTTATAATAATCCATAGTACACAAGTTAAATTAGTCATACTTATGAGACAAGAATAGGTCGAGGTTGTTATATTTACAATATCCAACACTTACTCCTAAATTTATGGGGGAGGGTGTTAGAACATTGGATCGGTTCGATTAATTTTTGGACAATTGGATCGGTATGTGGCTCGGGTTCGAAATTTTTTTTAATGTTGGATCGGTTCGTGGATCGGGTTCAAAATTTTTTTTCATTCTTGGATCGGTTCGTGGATCGGGTTCGATTTATTTTTGGATCNTTCCCCCAAACTCGACCTTATTTTTGTTATTTTACTTATGGATCGTCGTTGGTCAAGTGAAGTCGGTGACTTCAACGTCCATGGTGTCATCCGAATGTGAGTCATCACTGACGTTGACTGAGTATTCAATTGATGAGTCACTGCCATCCTCACTTGATGATTTTTGATTCCATAATATTTCATCGTCAGTAAGAACATCTCCATTTTTTAATTCTCTGGATAAGTCTTGGTCATCTTCCGGTTGATTTTCTTCTTCATTTGTCTCTATCATATTATTCTGAACAGAGTTGTTTCTTGTTTTTGTTCCGGTGAGCAATAGGCCCCGTTTCCACAAGGTTTTGGCTAGATCAATTTTTTCTAATTCATCTTCCATGAGAAAATCCTGGATTTTTGTAAATTCTGGATAATTTGTTATCAATTGTTGTGCAGCTTCCTTAGCATTATCTGGCAAAACCAGAAATGGTACTTCGTTATCTCTACACTCTATTGAGTTATCAGCGCTAAAGTAGAGACGTAGGACATCATCCTCTTTGATCAGTCGAATGATGTTCTTTCTGGTGAGTTTCACTTCTGTGTCTATTACAAAAATTGTCTTGTTTAGGGCTTTTCCTCTCTGTATTACTATTTCAGTTTGATAGACGCATATTTCTTTTTCTGCTGCAGTTAGACAAGGTGGCAGGACCTCTTTCATGTGGATTTTAGCCATTACGTCTGCTGCAGAGTCGTAACAGTCAGTCATGATTGTAGTCATCATTTTTGTAAGTTTCTCTGAAAAATGCTTTCTCTTGCTCAAGATTGTTTCATCGTTGTGGTTGGAGTGAATGTTTCCCATATAGTCCAAATAGTCCAAGGGAAGACCATGTCTTAGATTCAAATCCTGGAACACGGAGTTAGTCCATGATAGATACGTTTGTTGTAATAGAAACTTAGCATATGTGTTTTCCAGATAGGTAGATATGACAATGTGGAGGGAATGTTCATCTTTCGTTTCTGATAGAAATACCATCCCTCTTGGAATATAGAGAACATCTCCGGGACTAACTTCTACATCCTTCATTGGTTCTCCAAGCTCATTATTTGGAATGGACTGATTTGAAAATAGCGGTAGTTTTAACGTGTCCGTTGCTGGTTGGTTTAATCGCCATAATGATTTCCCTTCTATTTGGAGTACGAAGTTTTCGGTATTATTAAACTCCGGCGAGACTGCTGAAAAATTCGGAGGAGTTAGGTAAACGTTTCCTCGAGTAGGTGACTTGAGGTATTCCTGTAGGATTGAGTTCAGCATCCAAATTTGTTTAATGCATATCTCTGGGTTTAAGATTTTTACTGAACTTCCTTTCGAGTAGTGATCCCAGACCACTTCTGCAAATGCTCTGCCTTTTAGATCGAGCAGCTTTTGTTTTCCATCGGGGCAGGAAGTTAGTTCAAGATTCCGTCCGTATTCTAAAATATTTTTCCGTAGAATTTCGTGTATAGTATTGGAAGAAATTATCGCTGAGTAATAGTCTGCCTTTTCTCGTTGAATTAGTAAAGGTTTCTTTTCACATATGTTGTTGAAAAATTCTTCTTTTGGTATCGGGCTTATTAGCCATTCGAAATAACTTTCCCCGTGAGCTGGGCTGTTGTTGATGTGTGTAGGAGCAAGTAAACTGTCTGACTTAAGGGATGTATCTTTTTCAATTGTAGCTGGTTCATCTTTTTGTCTTCTACTTGGACTTGAACTTTCTCCCTTTTTACCATAAACGTGGAAAGCAACTTGATTTTTAATTCTTCGGAACTTCATAATGTATAACCCATTCTGATTGTAAGCTTCTGGTCCAGAAAGTCCATTTTGTTGATAATACTTGGTTTCAGTATTGTTTCTCACTATCTTGTAACCTTTTGTTGCCATGATTCCTTCAGAAAATAAGTTTGCTGCTTTTGGTATGTAGAGAACATTACTTAGCGTACATTTTCTCCATTCTCCTTCCATAAATGCTTCTAGAATTATGTTGCCACGGCCAAGTGCTGTTGTGGTGTCTTGGTTTGCGAGAGTCACATTTCTTGGTTTTTGGAACTGGAAATAGTCCTGGAACCATAACATTTGCCCACATACATGTTGATTGCTTCCAGAGTCACTAATCCAATCTAACTTTGGATCGAATGACATAGGTGCGTCTAGAGCCATGAAAGCATTGAGTAATGTTGATTCCTTATTATTATTACCGATCTCTCTTTTTGGTAATCTGCACTCTGCTCTCCAGTGACCTTTTCTTCCACAGTTGTGGCAGCTTGTCCTCTTTTTTAATTCCTTCAATCTTCCCTGTCGATCTGCAGCTTCATTTGTATTTTTGGTAAGATCTTTCTTTGTATGATAAGCCTGAGTAGTAGTATGTTCTTCGTACTTTATTTGTTCAGTTTGCATGAAAAATTCCATGTCTTCTTTCTTCAATCTAGAGAGTAGCGCTGGCATGGTTTGCTTAGCGGTGTCAACGCTGTCCCAGGCCTTTTTGAATGCACTGTGTTTTTCCGGTAGACTCGAAACAATCTTCGAAATTACCATTTCATCATCTATGGCCATTCCCATTTCCCTGAGGTCCCTGGCATACTGAGACATTTCAGTGTAAGCATCAACAAGTGTCTGATCGACGTTAACTTTGTAGCTAAGGAACGCTGCCAGTGTATGTTGTTTATTGAGAACTGAGTCATTTGAGTGTATATTCTTCAAACAATCAAATATCTCCTTAGCCGTACTGCATGAGTAAATGTGATTGGTGTTTACCGAATCCAGGGTTGGAACTATTAGAGCCTGAGCCTGAATGTCTAGATCATCCCAGTTTTCTGAGTTTTGTTCTGACCGTGTTGTGTCTCCACTTACAACTTTCCACAGCTTAGCTGCCTTCAGCACAAGAGTGACCTGGATTTTCCATTGTTGGTAGTTGCTATTACTAAGTCTCACTATGTAACTCGACTCCACTTTTCTGACAGTTGTAGTCATTCTAGTTACTTCTATTACTCTCACTTTATTTCTATTGTCTTAAGACAAAAAATTTACTGGTGACAAAAATTTTTCGTTGCCTAGAAACCACGCTCTGCTACCATGTAAGATATTCTTGGAAAGTAGGCAAGAAGTTCTGCACAAGAGTAAATTTATTAGAGTAACAAAGATTTAAGNGATAATTGAATCAGTTCGTGGCTCGGGTTCAAAAAATTTTTTTTGTTGAATCGATTCGTGGATCGGGTTCAAAATTTTTTTTCATTCTTGGATCGGTTCGTGGATCGGGTTCGATTTATTTTTGGATCTTGGATCGGTTCGTGGATCGGGTTCGAAAATATTTTTCATTGTTGGATCGGTTCGCGGTTCGGGTTCGATAATTTGTTTTCATTGTTGGATCGGTTCGTGGTTCGGGTTCGATAATTTTTTTTCATTCGTGGATCGGTTCGCGGTTCGGGATCGAAAGATTTTTAGAATGTTGGATCGGTTCGCGGTTCGGGCTTGATTTATTTTTTCATTCTTGGATCGGTTCGTGGATTGGGTTCGATTTCTTTTTTCCTGTTGGATCGGTTCGTAGATCGGGTTCGAAATTTTTTCCATGTTTCATCTGTGGTCGTGAGTTGACATATTAATTTTAGAAACTTTTTTTCACGAACTGATGAAAAGCTGAACTGGAAACTACCCTTCCAGTTCCCAAAACTGAGAATTTGACTGACAACTGAAGTGCATAAACTAAAACTCACTCAAAGGTCCCATCAATATCGGCCGCAGAAATGGGCAAAAAGAAAAAATAATTGCAGTGAATAGTCTAAATATGGAATTGAGTTAGTCAAACAACAATTCGTTGGAAATAATATCTATTATTTACGCTGAGCTAGAACTTTCCAAAAAAATTTCTAAAACAACTGGAACTTTGCAATAATTTTGCAGCAAATGTCGAAATGACAAATTGAATTTTGAATTAGGTAAAATTAGGCTAGATATGGATTACGCATCTGGCAAGATGCGTAATCCATATCCACGTAATCCATATCGTAATCCAATGATGCTCAAGATAAAATTTTCAAATAAATAAATAAATAAAATTTGGTGAATCTTTGAAGGTTGATTATATTTTTTTCATAGATTTGTTGCAAATGTCGAATAAATGCATGCAAAACTAGCAAACTCGAAGCATAATTCTAGTGGAGAGCCAATAATTGACGTCATATCCTCAACCTAAACAAATTTTTCCGATGGATTGGTGATCCACTTTACCGCATTTCGAGATGAAACACTTCGCTGCAGTTACTCCATATTTTATTATGCCCATATATGCAACTGATTTTGATGAAGCCCTTGAGTGAGTTTTAGTAGATACACTCCAATTGTAAAAAATCAAATTCACAGATTTGAATAATTTGTAGCAGTTGCAGAGGAGATAGTCGGGAAATAAAGGATAATCGATATTTAAGAAAATTGGTATCGGTAACAAGGAAATTGGCTTAGAAATTGGCGTAACAACAGGATTTAAAAATTTGAAAAACTCAAACAAACTTTCTTACAATTGTCAAATCCCACTTTTTTAACTTATATTACTCAATTTNTAAAATTTGAAAAACTCAAACAAACTTTCTTACAATTGTCAAATCCCACTTTTTTAACTTATATTACTCAATTTCAATTTTTAGATTTTAATTTTTAATTATCTTAGCCACTGAAGAAGACAACAAGTCGAAACGTTTGGCATTAAATTTCAATTTTTTCTTTAAATTCTCCAACGTGCAGTTTGACCCTCAAATTTTTACAACTATTACCAGCCACGTGTACGCATCTTTCTCAAACAAATAACTGATATTTAAGGTTAACTTTCCTACTAAAATTTCCAATTTAGTATGTATTTTTTAAGCTGCTGAAGTTAAAAAACAAATTTTATACTAGTGCAGAATCCGGCGCTAAAACTAGGGTGAAACGGACCTGAGAAAACCACTTTCCCTTTCTCCCCTGCCATTTTGAGGTGTATCTCATTGTTGGTTTTACAATAAAGAAAAAATAGCTTAAGGAAAAGTTACTCCCTTAACCATTTCGAGCAACTTACTTTCAGGTGATTGTGTATTGCATCGAAGCCTCAACTTTTTATGGCCATTATTTTGAATCCCTCGCTTAAGCTAAACAATTTCAAGAAATATTTCGAGATATGCGACAACCAAATAATCACACAAATTAAGGAGAATTTTATAAACACATTAATGTAGAATATTATATGTTCACACCAGAAACAGATGAATTCGGATGATTCAGGATTACCTTGCAATTCAAGTTAGCTCGGTTTCAATGAAAATAGAATTTTCAAGAGGAGTGGACTTAGTTACATCCACACGTTGTAGCTTGAGCAGCGACACTGCACAGTATTATAAAATAATAATAAAACGGAACGAGTGGAAGTGATATTGATCATGAAGGTATGCGTGATCTTCACCCACTCGGATGTGCTTCAGCTACGTCTTGGACTGGAATTACACTAAGAACAATTAAACGTAATCCACTTCTCATGAAATTAGTAAGCGATACATCAATGGATCAGAAATTTAATGCGGATTACAAATCTACCATCCATTGTTGCCGGGCGAGTCAAATTTTGCATAAATTTTGGAAAGAACCATTTCGGATAAGGCCTGTTTTTGGGCCCATCTCCATGCTCTTTGCCTGGATTTCCTGGGCCCAATTACAATTTGAAATCACCCAGTGAATTCAGTTTCCTTAAGCTTGGTTATTTTTTTATGCGTTGTTTATTTGAAATTAAAAAAATTTTTGAATCCAATTGAATTAATAAAACTGGTTACATTTTCATTTGGTTGAATTGAATTGAATAATTTTGCTTNCCGTGGATCGGGTTCGAAAGAATATTAAAATGTTAGTTCGGATCGTGGTTCGGGTTCGAAAGATTTTTTAAATGGTGGATCGGTTCGTGGATCGGCTTCGATAAATTTTATCCTTATACCTAGCCAAGCACCTAGCCCTTCGATAAATTTTATCCTTATTGGATCGGTTCGTGGATCGGGTTCAAATTTTTTTTCATTCTTGGATCGGTTCGCGGTTCGGGTTCGAAATTTTTTTGGAATGTTGGATCGGTTCGTGAATCGGGTTCGAAAGATTTTTTAAATGGTGGATCGGTTCGGTTTGTTTTTGTCTCCTGGTTCGAATCGTGGTCCTGGTTCGATTTGTTGGTTCGGATCGATTTGTCTGTTGGCTCGATTCGTGGATCGCTTACTCCTAAATTTATGGGGGAGGGTGTTAGAACATTGGATCGGTTCGATTAATTTTTGGACAATTGGATCGGTATGTGGCTCGGGTTAAAATTTTTTTTAATGTTGGATCAATTCGTGGATCGGGTTCAAAATTTTTTTTCATTCTTGGATCGGTTCGTGGATCGGGTTCGATTTATTTTTGGATCTTGGATCGGTTCGTGGATCGGGTTCGAAAATATTTTTCATTGTTGCATCGGTTCGCGGTTCGGGTTCGATAATTTGTTTTCATTGTTGGATCGGTTCGTGGTTCGGGTTCGATAATTTTTTTTCATTCGTGGATCGGTTCGCGGTTCGGGATCGAAAGATTTTTAGAATGTTGGATCGGTTCGCGGTTCGGGCTCGATTTATTTTTTCATTCTTGGATCGGTTCGTGGATCGGGTTCGATTTCTTTTTTCCTGTTGGATCGGTTCGTAGATCGGGTTCGAAATTTGTTCCATGTTTCATCTGTGGTCGTTAGTTGACATATTTTAGCAGGATTGATAAGAAAATTGGTGGTTGAGAGAATGAACTCAACCCCAGAACCTTACACAATTAATTTTAGAAACTTTTTTTCACGAACTGATGAAAAGCTGAACTGGAAACTACCCTTCCAGTTCCCAAAACAGAATTTGACTGACAACTGAAGTGCATAAACTAAAACTCACTCAAAGGTCCCATCAATATCGGCCGCAGAAATGGGCAAAAAGAAAAAATAATTTCAGTGAATAGTCTAAATATGGAATTGAGTTAGTCAAACAACAATTCGTTGGAAATAATATCTATTATTTACGCTGAGCTAGAATTTCCCAAAAAAATTTCTAAAATAACTGGAACTTTGCAATAATTTTGCAGCAAATGTCGAAATGACAAATTGAATTTTGAATTAGGTAAAATTAGGTTAGATATGGATTACGCATCTGGCAAGATGCCTAATCCATATCCACGTAATCCATATCGTAATCCATTGATGCTCAAGATAAAATTTTCAAATAAATAAATAAATAAAATTTGGTGAATCTTTGAAGGTTGATTATATTTTTTTCATCGATTTGTTGCAAATGTCGAATAAATGCATGCAAAACTAGCAAACTCGAAGCATAATTCTAGTGGAGAGCCAATAATTGACGTCATATCCTCAACCTACACAAATTTTTCCGATGGATTGGTGATCCACTTTACCGCATTTCGAGCTGAAACACTTCGCTGCAGTTACTCCATATTTTATTATGCCCATATATGCAACTGATTTTGATGAAGCCCTTGAGTGAGTTTTAGTAGATACACTCCAATTGTAAAAAATCAAATTCACAGATTTGAATAATTTGTAGCAGTTGCAGAGGAGATAGTCGGGAAATAAAGGATAATCGATATTTAAGGAAATTGGTACCGGTAACAAGGAAATTGGCTTAGAAATTGGCGTAACAACAGGATTTTAAAATTTGAAAAACTCAAACAAACTTTCTTACAATTGTCAAATCCCACTTTTTTAACTTATATTACTCAATTTCAATTTTTAGATTTTAATTTTTAATTATCTTAGCCACTGAAGAAGACAACAAGTCGAAACGTTTGGCATTAAATTTCAATTTTTTCTTTAAATTCTCCAACGTGCAGTTTGACCCTCAAATTTTTACAACTATTACCAGCCACGTGTACGCATCTTTCTCAAACAAATAACCGATATTTAAGGTTAACTTTCCTACTAAAATTTCCAATTTAGTATGTATTTTTTAAGCTGCTGAAGTTAAAAAACAAATTTTATACTAGTGCAGAATCCGGCGCTAAAACTAGGGTGAAACGGACCTGAGAAAACCACTTTCCCTTTCTCCCCTGCCATTTTGAGGTGTATCTCATTGTTGGTTTTACAATAAAGAAAAAATAGCATAAGGAAAAGTTACTCCCTTAACCATTACTTACTTACTTGCAACTTACTTTCAGGTGATTGTGTATTGTATCGAAGCCTCAACTTTTTATGGCCATTATTTTGAATCCCTCGCTTAAGCTAAATAATTTCAAGAAATATTTCGAGATATGCGACAACCAAATAATCACACAAATTAAGGAGAATTTTATAAACACATATAATGTAGAATATTATATGCTCACACCAGAAACAGATGAATTCGGATGATTCAGGATTACCTTGCAATTCAAGTTAGCTCGGTTTCAATGAAAATAGAATTTTCAAGAGGAGTGGACTTAGTTACATCCATACGTTGTAGCTTGAGCAGCGACACTGCACAGTATTATAAAATAAAAAAACGGAACGAGTGGAAGTGATATTGATCATGAAGGTATGCGTGATCTTCACCCACTCGGATGTGCTTCAGCTACGTTTTGGACTGGAATTACACTAAGAACAATTAAACGTAATCCACTTCTCATGAAATTAGTAAGCGATACATCAATGGATCAGAAATTTAATGCGGATTACAAATCTACCATCCATTGTTGCTGGGCGAGTCAAATTTTGCATAAATTTTGGAAAGAACCATTTCGGATAAGGCCTGTTTTTGGGCCCATCTCCATGCTCTTTGCCTGGATTTCCTGGGCCCAATTACAATTTGAAATCACCCAGTGAATTCAGTTTCCTTAGGCTTGGTTATTTTTTTATGCGTTGTTTATTTGAAATTAAAAAATTTTTTGAATCCAATTGAATTAATAAAACTGGTTACATTTTCATTTGGTTGAATTGAATTGAATAATTTTGCTTAAAAAAACGTTCATCAACAGATAAAACTTAATAATGNTAAAAAAACGTTCATCAACAGATAAAACTTAATAATGAGGATCCAATGAGTATATGCTTTCTTACACTACTTTCTGACCATTTTATACGTCTGAGTTATCAAGCATAATCAGCGATGAAACCTACTCGAAGTAGAAGTATTCCGTTTATTCGGATTAACTCAGGTGAAGGACCACTTCACACTCAAAAGTCCAAGCTTCTCGTAAAAGTTTTCATCGACGCAGAGTTACAGGTTTTTTAACCAACTCTGCGTTTGGGAAATTGTTTAAATTAATTTAATACTAACTGGGTATTCTGTTAGTACTAACCAATTGGTACTTAATAAAAGCTTTATCCCAAAACCTTTTTTGTCAAGTAACGTCCACCTGCAAAACAAAAACAAATATTATACTGTATTACAGTTGTTTACTAAATAAGAGGTTCAGAATCTCCCCGCTCGAATGGGCAAATGTGTAAAGTGAGATTGGGTTATCGTTTTGAGCTGAGCGAGACCCCGTACCTCACCCTAAATCAACAACCACCCCAGGGCGGCATGACTAGCAACATAGGATTCTGGATACTTTGACAAATATTTTTAATTTCTTCTTTTAAAAATATGTAATGATACATTATTTATCTACAATTTAATCAACATGTTCTTCGTTATGAATAAACCATACTGGTTACAGATATGGTAAAAGTTGAAAATCAATTCCTTTGGTTACAAAATTCACCATTTCAACTTTAAATCTTGTCTGATATTGCAAAGTTGCCTATTTTGCCAACACGTTTACCCCGGTATTTCGCGCAACCATCCAATGCGTTTACAAATCCGCACCACACTGGGGCTTCACGTCTTGCACCCACAAAGGAATGGCCACCCAACATCACTTCCTGACATTGAAGTAATTTTTGAGGTTGTTGTTGCTGGCGTAATATGCGAATGAAATAATTCTAACANCTCACTTCCTGACATTGAAGTAATTTTTGAGGTTGTTGTTGCTGGCGTAATATGCGAATGAAATAATTCTAACACCATAGCTTAAACATAAATAAAGCAAAACAGCGCGTAAATTATAACATTAGTGTTCATATCATTTACTTTTGTAACTGTGTTGGTTGAAGTCCATTAATAAATTTTCAGTCAATTTTCATTATTCAGTCAAAAATTTTTTTAGTTTGGCTTACCCAAAGGAACTTATCTAAATTTCAGTTAAACGTACGACAATCCTTCAGAAATTCCATTGAGATGACGGCTCTGATTTTCATCATTGGCGGTCAACTCATTATGAATTAGTATCAAATTGTTGAAGTTTCGCTAAGTGAAGGACAAACTTGCAACAGACTAAAACGAATTTATGTACGTAATGATCTTGCCGCAAGCATGACCCCCACTTGCGGGGGGGAGGTACTACTCTGTAAGTACCTCCTACTCTAAAAAAAAAAATATATATATAAAAATTAAACTGAATTACTCAATACACCATTTTTAAAGTTGCCGTCCTTATCTGCACTCTATTCTGCATCCCATGGGTAAACACCTGCAAATACAGCAACAAGAATTAGCATCACAAGTATATGGATTTAAATATTATTTACCAATGAATATATCAAGATCTGGATCAGTAACCAAAGTGAAATGATATTCCGAAGTTGCACCCAGACCATCATCTATTCCTGATTCTGTCCTATCTTCCAATTCTTCATCTTCAAATTGAAGTCTCCGTGGACCCATGGCGTAGTTCCAAATTGCTGGAGCTTCTAGCATTTCCCGTACTTCTATGGGTAGATCGTTCCGCTTCTTCCTATCTGCATTTGTCTCGTAGCGCATGGAGGCGAGAACAGAATCCGAAATATCCAAACGTCGATTGTATGTGTCGCTGATGACTCTTGATTGACTTATTTTGCAGGTGTTGTGCATTCTAGTGTACTTTAGACTCTTATTGCCTCCCTCTTTCCCTTCCTCACTGAACATTCCCACTGGCAATACACTGTTATGAAGAATTTAATATTTCTTACAATGATAATACAGAAGTGCACAATATCCTTGGATGTATGACTTGATCGATCACTCACCTATGCCTAATAATTTCCTCACCATGCTCCAAAATTTTGTGGACTGATGCCGGCATGTAATACNACTGAACATTCCCACTGGCAATACACTGTTATGAAGAATTTAATATTTCTTACAATGATAATACAGAAGTGCACCATATCCTTGGATGTATGACTTGATCGATCACTCACCTATGCCTAATAATTTCCTCACCATGCTCCAAAATTTTGTGGAATGATGCCGGCATGTAATACCACGGATAATGTTTGACAAATATGTCTGCTGTTGCATTTGCGAGTGAACCAAATNATGATGCCGGCATGTAATACCACGGATAATGTTTGACAAATATGTCTGCTGTTGCATTTGCGAGTGAACCAAATTTGGTGTGACTTATGGGTTGTTGACAGTTGTGCGATATTAAAATTGTCCGAAAGTTTTTCACCAGGGTTTCTTCTATACCGAGTATTTCCGCAAATTCTTTATAATTAGCAAATAGTCGCCTTGCTGTGTTGCCGTCGTTGGTTGAACCGCCACCTCCAGGTTTTGGGAAATCTACAAGTACTCCGAATCCTTTGCGTAAGTTTTGCTGTATTTCACGCTTCCGCGCAGCGGCGGCCTCCTTGAATGTGTCTGTTATTCTCCTATAAAGTATACAATATAGTTATAGAAGAAATGATTTGACGTAAGCAGTAGTTATACCATTGCTTAAAATCCAAGCGATACTCTACGTGAAGGCAACACTCAAAAAATCTTATATACGCATGTAATAGGCAGGCCCCATAGCGCCAAGCGTCCTGCTTTATCGTAAACTTTTCATTTTGTCGATTTGATAATTGGTTAAAGTCCGTTGGATTGCAATGGCAGAGTGGGCAAGCTTGGGATGAAGTCTGAGTAATCCAACTTAGCATNTGGTTAAAGTCCGTTGGATTGCAATGGCAGAGTGGGCAAGCTTGGGATGAAGTCTGAGTAATCCAACTTAGCATCTTGCCATCAATTGCCGTCATGTGTAGGTCAAAATGAACCTCGTGAGCAATAACGCTTAAATCTTGGTTGGTAAATTTATACTTATGCTGTAATTTGGAATTTGACCAATTAACGGATAATCATTATTGCACTAGGACATACGGAAACTATTTTCAACANTGGTTAAAGTCCGTTGGATTGCAATGGCAGAGTGGGCAAGCTTGGGATGAAGTCTGAGTAATCCAACTTAGCATGTTGCCATCAATTGCCGTCATGTGTAGGTCAAAATGAACCTCGTGAGCAATAACGCTTAAATCTTGGTTGGTAAATTTATACTTAGGCTGTAATTTGGAATTTGACCAATTAACGGATAATCATTATTGCACTAGGACATACGGAAACTATTTTCAACANTGCTGTAATTTGGAATTTGACCAATTAACGGATAATCATTATTGCACTAGGACATACGGAAACTATTTTCAACATAAATTCAGTATTTTCAGATGTTAGTAGAATAAAGTTAATCAGAGAAATTATTTATATCGTTAGAGAAATCAACTTATGCATAGTTGTAATTTCTGGCAATACGATGTAAAATTAGAGTCAAATAAATCAAATTGGTTGGCGAGAAGTTTGATTTTACTAATTTTTAAGGAAATTTTAATTAGTCAGATATATCTGATATCTGATCGGATCATCTGAAATAAGATCCGATTGCGGCAGATCAGATCAGATATGAATTGCATCTTATCTGATTCATTATGCCTCAGATCAGTTTTTTTTCATCTGATCTGAAAAATGTCAGATCAGATCAGATATCAGATCAGATGACCAATTATTTGATCTGATGCCAGCGTTACCTAGACTTAACGATCATATGTAATCTCAACATAAAAGTTAGATACTGCTACATACATTCTACAAATAGCTTACAAGCGTCATAAAGTCAGATAACTGTGTTCACTGTAAACAAATACCTTGATATGACATAATTGAAATTACATAATTCAATGTAACGGGCACCAAATGCCTCATGTACGCATAAGAAATCAGGACGGACAGACATGACGATGTTACAAACCCCTCCAGCTTCGCTATTTGTGGTTAATATTCTGAGATCTGTAAACATTATTTGCCACAAATTGATAACAAAGTGGTTACATTTTTTTTCGTTTATTTAATTTTATAATTTCATTCAGGAATACAACCTCATGAGGTTTATGAATTAATTACTTTAATAGCATAATGTCTACATTGAAACAGAGATAAAATTAGTTTATTTTGTCGTATTTTTTTAGTTTTTTTTTTTTATCATTTAGTTTGTAATTAATTATGTAAATTAATATTTGGTAATTATTATTTGTAATATTTTAATCATTTAGGTTGATAATCCAGATAAGATTATCTCGGAAAGGAGTTATTATTATTTTTATTGCATTTATATTTGTATTTTTAACTTTTCCAAGGAAGAAAAAATTTTTATTCATTTATTATTTATTCCTAGAAGTTTAAATTAAATTTAACCCAAGATGGGGTTGCTAAAAGTTCGCACTATGACTTATAAAACGCTACAATTTTATACCAAAGTTTTCAGTATTTTGGTAGAGCACTCCTATAGCTCATGAGGGCAATACCAAAAGGTTTTCTTTGGAACAATAAATAAATCATTGAACATTAAAAGAACATTTTTATGAATTTTTAGTCTATAAAAATTTGAAATTTAAAGTTACGATTTTTGAGGATTCTTCTATTTTGTATTTTGACAGAAAACAGTTACAAGATAAAAGAATAGTAGCTAATAAAGAAACGAGCTTTTGAGGGATTGACCAAAGTGCTGACTAGAAAAATGGTGACCGAGCAAAGGCTGATCCAGTTGTTAAATTGATGACGAGAATAAAANACCAAAGTGCTGACTAGAAAAATGGTGACCGAGCAAAGGCTGATCCAGTTGTTAAATTGATGACGAGAATAAAATTCTAGGTACGATTTACTGTTGATTATTACAACCAGTAAAAATGCTATTGTAACATGCTATTGTAACATCCCATACCAAATTCCAATTAACATTTCATTCTATTATAATATCCCATTGTAACATCCCGTTATAACATCCCTAAGTCTTTCTACTATACACTTTGTTTAGCATTTTTCGAGATTTTGTAAAAAAAATTCTGTATGCTTTTTTAGGTTGTTTTTAGGTTTAATTTAGATTTTCTTCGTTTTATTAGTTTTTTAAGTTTACTTTGTTTCTTTTTTATGTTTTCATTGTAGATTTTCTTTTTAGGTTTCCTTTTTAGGTTTACTTTATTTTTTCAGGTTTTCTTTAGTACTTTACTAATTTAGGTTTCATTTTTAGGTTTTCATTAGATTTTTTGAAGTTTTTTTAGCTTTTCTTTTTTTCTTAGATTTTCTTTAGCATTCACTGAGCTGTGACGAGTTTTGTTTTCTCCTCACTACAGAAGATATAATGCAATTGAATATGCAGTGGTTTTAGCTTAATGTCACCTCCGAGGGAGCCAAACAATCGGTTGACAGTAGAACGAGTTGACAATAGCCGATAATGGCAACTGACTAATAATTCATAGATTAGGTGACATAAACCGAAGTTTCTGGGTTTAGATGCGCATTTTATGATACGATACCTTTTTCGATTTATTTTACAGCTTTTGAAGTTATTACCTGAATTTGGAATACTCTAAAAGCAAATTACTTCTTAAAGTAATCGGCAAGTTTTTTTGTAATATGCCAGAAAAATGGCTTTGAGATATTATCGTGTCAGAAACTCCCAAAATATCAGTACTTGTTTGCAAAATTCTTCACTTCCAACGTTGCTTATCATTAAAACTTTAAGTTTCTCAATTCTAACCATGTGCCCATCTAAAGTTGGCATACTCGCGGTTGGAATAAACCCGCGACTGCGGCTGAGTCTTTAAAAAAGTAAACTTTCACGATCGAGGATCGCATAGTAGAATACAACAAATAGGTTAATGAAACAGTTCCCCCAAGGGTCTCTGACCGCCCACACCATTTAAACAAACACGAGTATATTCTGGGCCTGAGAACCGAAAGTTGCCATTAAAGTGTGGTTATGTGCGGTACATTCTCTTCAAATGGGATGACAATAGGCGGAGGTTGACAATAGGAGTTGTGACAATAGGTAGAGTATTTAGTACATGAGAGCATGGAGTTTAGCCGGGGGAAAGCCAACAGGGTGACAATAAGCGAAGTGTGACATTAAGTGGTAGTGACATTAAGCTGAAACCACTGTATACACATAAAACCTTTTTTTATATCCTTAAAAAATCTTCAAAAATAAAAAAAATCTAGTAAACCTTATAAATCTAAACAAAACCTAAAGAAAACAAAAAAACCCTAACTAAAATCGAAATAAACCTAAAGAAAGCGTAAAAAAAACTTAAAAAATCTATAGAAAATCAGGACAAAGCGTAAAAAAATCCTTTTGGATGTTACAATGAGATGTTACAATGAGATGTTACAATGTAAATTTACAATTGGATGTTACAATAGAATTCTTTGATGGGATGTTATAGTAGAACCAACAATTAAATGCCATGCGTGTGAATTTTAACGGACCAACTTTTCAGCTTACTGGTTTCGCCTGACTGACCTAATAACAAACTTCAAATGAAGACAGACCAAACTGGTAAGTTGAAAAGTCGGTCCGTTAAAATTTACGCACACGCATGGTATTTAATTGTTGGTACTACAATACAATCAACTTAGGATCTAAGAATGGGATGTTACAACGGGATGTTATAACCAACAGCATTTGCTTAAATCATACCCAGAAATTTATTCTGCTCACCAATTTAGCAACTGGGTCAGCTTTTGCTTGGTCAGCAGTTTGGTTAATCTCTCAAAATCGGCCCCTTCGTTTATTTATTAGTAGTAACAATTTTCAATGAATATGAAGTCAGCGTGTGGAACCCCGACGTTTTTTTTAGCTGATTCAAAAAGTTAATGCAACAAAATGAAAAGAATTAATACAGTTTCTGTGAAATGGAATAAAATGTTGCCTCTTGTTTTCACTTTTATTGTTTTCATCTGAAGCTGAGAAAAGATGAATTACCCTGTACCTTAACTAGCTTCATACAGAACAATATTACGGGTGAATTTATCCTTAAGACCAATACAATTATCCTTTAGCAAACACATGGTATTTGTACAAAAATGCTAAATATTTGCATTTTTTTTTACCGTTTTGACTGTCCGACCTTGGTAGTATTTAATTTAGTTTTGCCAATCATCTAAATTAAATAAAAACTTTCAAAAGTAAATAATTTAAGCTAGATGGTTAGCAATACTCTGGGCCAACTAACTCGTAAGAAATTATGTATATTCATAGTTTATCTCGAAAATCCAACTAACTTAAATTTGGCAGACCCGTTTTACCAGAACTATATTGTTCCAAATATTCATTCGGTTTGAAATATTTGAGGACGTATGGATACAGGACTTATATAGTCAAACACTTTCGCAAACTCTTGAAAGTCAACAATAGAATGTCATGCTATCTCAGGACACTTAGCTGGTCAAACTGGCCCTTAAGAAACTTTACAATAACGTAAGGTAATTGTACAAACCAGCAGTTTGGGCAGGCGGGCGGGCGGAATNACCATGTGCCCATCTAAAGTTGGCATACTCGCGGTTGGAATAAACCCGCGACTGCGGCTGAGTCTTTAAAAAAAGTAAACTTTCACGATCGAGGATCGCATAGTAGAATACAACAAATAGGTTAANCTGCGGCTGAGTCTTTAAAAAAAGTAAACTTTCACGATCGAGGATCGCATAGTAGAATACAACAAATAGGTTAACCCGGAGTGTACCAGTCGGTTTCAAAAGGTCAATTTTCGGCATTAAACGTGAATTAAAAAAAATCTATAGACCGATTGATCTGGGGCTCCGAATCTTCTTAAATTAAGTAATCAGGAATGTATTGGAAAAGATTTTATGGTAATTGGTTTAATAGTTCTTGAGTTATTAAGGATAACGTGTCCGAAAATGGAAAAAAATGGACACTTATTCCAACAATGACCAGTGGTGTAAAAAATGAAATGGGGAAAAATAGGGAAAGATGGCAACATCATATACCTGTGGTTTCAAAAGTGAAATACAATGTTGCCAAATTATTTTTCAAGCAAAGGTGGGGGCATTTGATGGTGTGGGTTGATATTGCAACAATGCAATTTCAAAAGGTCACCCACAGGGAGACCTATCAATATCATTGCATTATTTCAAAAGTTACACTACCGGTAAGCGAAAGTCCGTTGCCGACTGGTACATTCCGGGTTTTGTTGGTTCTACAATACAATCGACTTAGGATCTAAGAATGGGATGTTACAACGGGATGTTATAACCAACAGCATTTGCTTAATCATACTCAGAAATTTATTCTGCTCACCAATTTAGCAACTGGGTCAGCTTTTGCTTGGTCAGCAGTTTGGTTAATCTCTCAAAATCGGCCCCTTCGTTTATTTATTAGTAGTAACAATTTTCAATGAATATGAAGTCAGCGTGTGGAACCCCGAAGTTTTTTTTAGCTGATTCAAAAAGTTAATGCAACAAAATGAAAAGAATTGATACAGTTTCTGTGAAATGGAATAAAATGTTGCCTCTTGTTTTCACTTTTGTTGTTTTTATCTGAAGTGGAGAAAAGATGAATTACCCTGTACCTTAACTAGCTTCATACAGAACAATATTACGGGTGAATTTATCCTTAAGACCAATACAATTATCCTTTAGCAAACACATGGTATTTGTACAAAAATACTAAATATTTGCATTTTTTACCGTTTTGACTGTCCGACCTTGGTAGTATTTAATTTAGTTTTGCCAATCATCTAAATTAAATAAAAACTTTCAAAAGTAAACAATTTAAGCTAGATGGTTAGCAATACTCTGGGCCAACTAACTCGTAAGAAATTATGTATATTCATAGTTTATCTCGAAAATCCAACTAACTTAAATTTGGCAGACCCGTTTTACCAGAACTATATTGTTCCAAATATTCATTCGGTTTGAAATATTTGAGGACGTATGGATACAGGACTTATATAGTCAAACACTTTCGCAAACTCTTGAAAGTCAACAATGGAATGTCATGCTATCTCAGGACACTTAGCTGGTCAAACTTGCCCTTAAGAAACTTTACAATAACGTAAGGTAATTGTACAAACCAGCAGTTTGGGCAGGCGGGCGGGCGGAATTCCCTCCTCCAGGACGGCAGGCATTGGAAATTTTAGGTTCATACGATAAATTAGGTATAAACATATTTGAACTTGTTATAGTTTGAATGTCTGTAAGTTTAATGGTAAAAAACTTTGTTTGATAGCTCCATGTGATGTTAGAACAATGCAGACATAAATAAGTCTGTGTTTATTGAGAGTTTCATAGGTTTAGACAGTTTTAAACATGTTTGAACTTACACAGTTAAATATCTGTTACTTTTGGTTGCTAGGTTCATGTAATATTTCAACAGACCTAGGTTAAAGATGAAAAAACTTGTTCATAGGTCGTAACAGGTATAAACAAGTTTGGACAAGTTTGCGGAGTATGGCAACATCGCAGATCTAGCTCGATTGTAGGTGAGTTACTTAGGTTCGTAGATCTGTGGACTCTGGAGAATGAAAATACTTAGGGTCTTCCATTCCACGTATGCTACAAGAGTTAGGGTGTTTCATCGGTAAAAATAAATTTCGGCGTCTAGAAGTGAAGGCTGTGTGGCAGAGTTCAACTGTGAGAATGAGAATGGTTAGGTTTTTGCTTTATTAGGTGATTGTGCTCTAGGGAATACTTAGGGTCTTCCATCCCATTTATGGTCCAAGAGTTAGTGTGTTTTATAGGTAAAAATAATTTTGGGGTCTTCAAGTGGGTAATGTGTGGCCGAGTTCAACTGTGAGGTATTTAGCGCTATCTTCTTTGCTTTGTGGGTATTATGCTCTAGGTCATATTTTACCCCTGTGAAGTATACCAACACATCGTAATTGTAAATCTAATACATTTTCAGCAATGTTTTCTTTAATTNTTCCATTCCACGTATGCTACAAGAGTTAGGGTGTTTCATCGGTAAAAATAAATTTCGGCGTCTAGAAGTGAAGGGTGTGTGGCAGAGTTCAACTGTGAGAATGAGAATGCTTAGGTTTTTGCTTTATTAGGTGATTGTGCTCTAGGGAATACTTAGGGTCTTCCATCCCATTTATGGTCCAAGAGTTAGTGTGTTTTATAGGTAAAAATAATTTTGGGGTCTTCAAGTGGTTAATGTGTGGCCGAGTTCAACTGTGAGGTATTTAGCGCTNGTTAATGTGTGGCCGAGTTCAACTGTGAGGTATTTAGCGCTATCTTCTTTGCTTTGTGGGTATTATGCTCTAGGTCATATTTACCCCTGTGAAGTATACCAACACATCGTAATTGTAAATCTAATACATTTTCAGCAATGTTTTCTTTAATTNTTTTACCCCTGTGAAGTATACCAACACATCGTAATTGTAAATCTAATACATTTTCAGCAATGTTTTCTTTAATTTTGACAGCTTGTCCATCGTGTCATATAATCTAGCAAGGTCTATTAAATCCAAAATGTATACAATTGTCGAAAGTGCATTTAAGCTTGGTAAAGAACAATATTCCATATCAATTTACCGTTAAATAAGGTTATGTTATGATTTTCTAGCCTCAAATCAACTATTTAAAAATACTCTTTAAATTTGGACGCTTGTGATTGGTTCATTGATACTTTATTATTAGCACCTTCAACACTTTATAGTTAAATAATCTTTTAGCTTCCTTTATAGCTACAGAATAGCAACAATATACTAAAAATTAAAAACCTATTATTGGAATGATATTTTGAGTTTTTGGTAGCAGCGCTTCGTTTAGCACGTTGATTACAATTGTCATCATAGCATTTGACTGCTGTCCCTGTCCCATGATCAATGTAAAAATGATGAAATTGGATTTCATTTACTGTATATTTATCCTTGGGTTGATTGATTGATCCAAGTGTACCATTGACATTTTCTGCCTTCACATCAAAAGTTTCTTCACTCATGCTCAGTAGAAAACGTCGACTAGCGCAGCCGCGCAAGACTCCTTTACTTTTCATCTCATAGAAACGGTCCAATTCGTAACTGTCCTTGAGACCATTGATACTGGAAACGACCTCAATTTCAGCCTGAAGACAGATAGAATCACTTTTACTGCATTCAACGCTAACAGCATTCCACGCAGTCGCACCAAGAGTTGAATTTGAACTGATAGCTTTGAATTCTGGACATGTATCATTGGGATTAAACTCAATATTCTGACGACGAGGATAAAAAATTTGACTCATGGAAAGTTTTATAGATTCGCAAATTGTGGAAGAGTCACAGGAGAGTCGAAGGCATTGAAAGCATCGCAAACCTACAAATTGCAAAAAAAAANCGCAAATTGTGGAAGAGTCACAGGAGAGTCGAAGGCATTGAAAGCATCGCAAACCTACAAATTGCAAAAAAAAACACATCATTTTAATGACTTTTAGCAAAAAGTTTAATAGGTAGACATTTCATTGGTTAAACTATGGNAAAAAAAAACACATCATTTTAATGACTTTTAGCAAAAAGTTTAATAGGTAGACATTTCATTGGTTAAACTATGGGAAGTTTCCCATCGGTTTTCAATTTCATTTGCTAAAAATATACAAATTGACTCAAAAAAAAAATCTTTTTTTGACAAAATAAGTTACAAAAAGTTTTTCATTATGACAAGTATAAGCTAGAAAAAACATGGACTTACCATTTGCTTCTCCTGAGAATGAGATTAACAAAATTACCAAAAATGAGGTCAATAGAAATCCAATAGATTTATGTCCATATTTGGGGAAGAATGAGTTAGTAAGGTTCCAATTGGTTGAAATTTCTATGTACATATTTTAACTTGCGTCTTTTTTTTTGCAATTCATAAGATCTAATACAAAAATTTAAATTTGTACACTTGAATCACTTCAACTATCAGTAATATTTTCATTTACTATTTCACTATACAAATTTTTGTAGTTTTCTAATCGAAGATTTAATTAAAATGTTCCAAATTTTATTTTGTAGTCTTCTTCCTGATTGGGTGTACCGGAAGTCTCCATATTCTTCCTGTTATAAAGATCAAGGACACATTGATTATATACTAACGAAATCACTGCAAAAACACAACTGATCAACTCTACTCTATAGTATTCATCTGTAGTAGTAATATTTGTAAAAAATCTCTTAAAGATTTATAGCAATGTCATTATAAAGTTACCTTAGTGGAACAACACCTATGCAACTTATAAATTGAGGTCAACTAACAATTACTTCTATACATATAAATATTACATATGCGTATTACTCTTTGTTCTTCATTGTTTTACTGCCACAATTTTATGTAATTGTGTTGAATATTAAGTAACTCAATGGAAGTAAAAATTTATTTACAAATAATACAATAATCTATTGTATTCAAAAATTTTAATAAAATGAACACCAATCTTTTTTTTACTACAAAAATCAGAGTTTCTGGACCGCACTGCTAGTGGTTTGTGGGCCTGTAAAACGGAAACTAAAATCCAATCCTGATACTTTCCCTCGTTTCCGACTACCAAAATATCGATTTCCGACTTTCACTCTCTTCATATATTTTATACTCCTTGGAGTATACTTTTTCCACAACTTTTAGTTACTTTTTCTATCAAATTTATACTGGTTGAAGAAAGTAAGAAATCATGAAAGTAGTAGAAGAAGAAGATAATGCCATCATGACAAAGACGTCTGAAGACCTCAACAAAAGTACATATAGTTTTCATTGACTTATATAGATACTGTCCAATGAGATTTTAGCCCAATGAAATCAATAACTCATATAATTCATTGAGTTACGACAACACAAACTTTGGCAGTATGACATAATAACGAATGAGAAAAAAATTGTAAAAAATTTCAATTTTTTTTTTAGACTTTTTAGGTTTTTATTTAAGTTAATTAAATGAGATTTTGATTTAATAGTAGGGGTAGTCATACTCATATTCATATAAGAATTCATCTTCTGCGCATGAGCAGAAGCACTGTGAATTAGTTGTACAGAGACTGTCACAGTCACGTGGACAATTCTTGATACAAGAAAATGGAGTACATCTTGAACTCATAAAAGGTCCTACTGGATATGGACGAGTGGGACGAATTGGACGGAGAGGTCGTTGACGTGATTTGATTGGACCTCTAAAATTCACTGGATTCACCAATAGCGTCTCTTCCAGTGCTCCATCATAACCATCTATCAGTGTCCTTTTCTCACGAAANTTCACTGGATTCACCAATAGCGTCTCTTCCAGTGCTCCATCATAACCATCTATCAGTGTCCTTTTCTCACGAAAGTTACCAAACTCAAATTTAATAGTTCTATCTGTGAAAATGACCAAAAAAAAATCTTAATCATTATGCCAATTGTACCAAAAATTTTACAACTTTATCATGGTTTTTATGTAAAATGTGAATTTAAAATTTGTAACTAACTGTGTAATTTTTCGTTGAAACAGAGACAAAATTTTTTATCTTTTGNTTCACTGGATTCACCAATAGCGTCTCTTCCAGTGCTCCATCATAACCATCTATCAGTGTCCTTTTCTCACGAAAATTACCAAACTCAAACTTAATAGTTCTATCTGTGAAAATGACAAAAAAAAAAATCTTAATCATTATGCCAATTGTACCAAAAATTTTACAACTTTATCATGGTTTTTATGTAAATGTGAATTTAAAATTTGTAACTAACTGTGTAATTTTTCGTTGAAACAGAGACAAAATTTTTTATCTTTTGAACATATAGAATATGTTAAATTTTTAACCGTGGTACAAAAAACTTTACAAATTGACTCTGCCTCTGGTGACTTGTCACAGTCAAACTTTCCAATAGCTGAAGCGTTTCCAATTATATTTTTTTTTGAATTGTAGTATGACCCTTGGCGATGATGTTTTACACTCATGGGACTGTAAAGTTGTACTGTTAAACAAAAGTTTGACATTAGTAACTTTCTTTTTTTTTTACAATAAGTTGTAAAATATTGTGAATAAAATACTAATAACCTCTTATTGAATTTTCATTTTTTTTTCTACAAATACAGAAATTATTATCGCTAGTACAAAATCCTTGTTCAAAATGCTTCAATTTGATACAAAATTCTAAACAAATTCCTTCAGTGACAGTATCATTTTGTTTGCATTTGAACGGTTTTTGTATACTTTTGATCTTGTATCCGATCTTGTGTCCAACTGGAAAATTTATCTTTTCAGGAATAATTGTTGTATTTTGACGACTATGATTCAAGTGAGGTAAATCTAAAAATAAATTTAATAAGATACAATTGACAAATAATTGATTTTAGTATAAAATATTGAAATTACTACTGTACTTGAACTTGAAAGAACAATTTTTTTCAGATTGTACATTTTTTTTGAAAAAATTTGAAGTAATAATTTATACCTTGGAATAAATTTTGAAGAAATGAGGGTGGCGTTGTTGTTTCAATTTCATTGGTGATGATTTTGAATTGTTCCACAGGTAACACTGAAGAAATTCTAACAATTAGTATATAAATTAAGAACTGATATGATTTATTGCTTTTTATAAAATTCATCCTCTATTGTTTTCCAATCGAATTCTAAATTCTATAAAATTTTTTTTTTGTTTGAAAAGTAGGAAACGCTCTCCTTTTTATAGTAATTCCTTGAAAAGGATAATTTTTATAAAAATGAACTAACATTCTGAAAATAAATAAATAATTTTGAAATATTTGTCCACATGAGGTGGATTTATGAAACTGGATTTGTCAATTGGTCCCTTCAAGGATCCATATTAACCAATTGTAATGTACCGCTATCATTTTTCTTCACAGTTTTGAAAAAAAAAACACAACGGGATGATGATTACCGTTGTTGAGGTTATTGAACTCCAAATCTTCAAAATTAGTTTTCCCAACTACCTTTCTTCTTTTAGGTAAAAATAATTTCTACAAAGTTTTTCTTATTAATTACATTCCAGTCATTTGAGGTTAGTTACTGATATAAATTAGATATTGTTGGAAATTCTCAAAATTTGAGAAGAAATTTTTATTATTTCTAATAATCGGATTTGCTCCCTGGTTCTCAAATTTTCTATTTCCTGAAGAAATTTGATCATTGTTGTCTCAAGGGAAAGCTACTGATTATGAAGAGATACATCATTAATTTAATAATTAACTTAGTCATCTACCATCAAATTATATGCCTATACAGTTTCGGTTTCTTTTAGCCAAAATTAGGTCAAGGGAACAGGCTGGTGGTAATGGATTTTATATCATTTAATTTACTTATTATTATATATATATATTTATATATTTATTATTATTATTACTATATTATAAAGCAGAAAATTAATTACTCTGATATAGAACAATTAATCATAAAGATTCAAGCACATATTGCTCCAAGTTGAAAAGAATCAGTGATGAAAATCATTAATAAAGTTATAAGACAATGAGAACAGGTGAGAAAAAGTTTGATGTGAGTGGCTAAAAGTAGCTACGGCAAATTATTAGCACAAGATAAGAAAATAGGCAAAAAATAATAATATTATTACTCAATTACAGAGTAAGAACGTAGATTTTAGAGAGAAAATGTTAAAATAATTATATAATAATTTAATTTTCGCAAATGTAATTTCCAAGATCAAATTCTTCAAATTCCATTCGTCGGATTTCTGCAACAACTTTATTTGCAAAATTTCCACTTGAAACTAGACGAATTGTAACCATTCCGCAGAATATTCTCTTGTATTTGCTATCTATAAATGAAAAATATTATTTTATTAAAATAGAAATCATAATTTTAATTAATTCTTTTTTTTTTTTTAGTATTTACTTGGATGATGATCTTGACCACAGATTTCTTCCACAATTTGCATTTTTGAAGTATCCAATCCCGATGATCCGCCAATTTGTACATAATCTCTCATTCCTCTCTTCACACACTACAAAAATGTAGAAAAAAAAATTGTACAAAATTATTACATATTTCAAAAAAAAAAAACTTTTTTATTTATTTAGTATATAATCATTAAGTTAATTAGTAATAATTATTGAATTTTCTAAAGGTTTTTTTTAAGCATTAAATGGTGTAATAAGCCGTAAAGTCTGATTGTAAAATGAAATGGGACATTTTGTATTTTATTTTTGTACAAGTGAAATTGAAGAAGTGAAAGTTTTCAATCTTTTTTTCAACAAAAAATTAATTTAATTTAATAAAAACTTTTCAAAAAGTTTTTCACGGATGACAAAAAAATTTCTTATTCATGCTTACATACGCTTACATAACAAGTTAAATTATTTGCAAATTAATTATTCATGCGCGAAAACATAATTGGCATATAGAATTTAAGTATGAATGATATTTGGAAGATAGTCCTAACGAGGACTCATTCTTACCACTATTGTTTCTAGTTTATTTAAATTACTCATTATTTTTTAAATTTTTTAAATAAAACAAGGTATTTTCAAAAAAAAAAAAGTTGCAGTAAATAATTGGATTTTTAAATTAAAATTTTGTTAATAATTCACTGCAAGTCCAATAATTTTCAATTATCAAAGTTTGAACAAATCTATGTCACTAACTTTTTTTTTTTTTTTGATTTTTTATAATTCTTATGTAATTGCACAGATTTCTTTAATAACTTTTTAAAGTATGTGTCATCTTCATCACTATTGGAAAAAATGTTTATTTTTAATGTAACCAAAAATAAATTTTATTAATTAAAAAAAAATAATAAAAAATTTTATGTAAATAATCCAAAAAATTTACTCAACTTTCTCTTTTATTAAACTTGAAAAGTGAAAAGTGAAAGCAAAGAAAGGTGAGAGAAAGCAAAAGATTTTAAACAAAGTGGAAAAAGAAAAAGAGACAAGAGTGCGTTAAGTTTTTTTTTTTCTTAACCTCCTTTGACAGAGATTTTTCCACATCCACTTCCGGTTCTGCTTTTCTCGTTTTCTGAAAATTAATTGAAAATTTGAAAAAAAAAATTTATTTTTAAACAGGATGTTGTATAGTTAGTAGTAGATTTAACTTTGAACGCTAATAATTGTCTCATCTCCCATTTTTTTTTAATGTTTCGGTCCACTTAACTTTCTCTAACAAAATTGAATTCAAAGAATAATTAATTTCAAAATTTACTTCATTTATGCACAAAAGTTTTAAATTAATGAGATTGTTCTCCTCAAAGTAAAAAAAAAACTAATTGTTTTTTCCGGTAGAAAGGAAATGAATATAGAATACTAATTTTTTTTTTGGTAAAAAAATTGTCAACTTAATTTTGCGCAAGATTTGTACAAAAAGAAGTAAATTTAAAAAAAAGGTACTACTGTACAAACAATTGGATTCAAGACAAAAAAAAATTAAATGATAAATTTTTTAGCAGAATTTTAATTAAGAAAAGTATTTTTTTTTCCCTCTAAATTTTGTTAATACCTTGTGTAAAATCCCATTGTGTTCCAGCCCTGTGTTGGTAAGAAGAAGTCGAATTTTTGCATCAAAGAATGTTGTGAGACTGCAGTTGATGTTACGTCCGAAATTTTGCAATGTATAAATACCTTCGATGTCCTGTACCAGTATATTGCATGCTAAAAAATATGCAAAAAATGTGGGTTTCTCTATTCAAAAACTGTGTAGGCTTAGAAAATTTATACACCTACGCCTGTGATTGGCTAAGTGTTGAACACGAACTGAAAAGCCTTGTGCGTAGGTGGGTATCCGGTACTGGACGAGAGCTGCATTTTGTGATGAAATGAAAACTCGTCGGATTTGTCGCCGCCCACAAAATTCGTTGAAACGTTCGCCAATATTTTTCTCATGATCTTCTGCACTTGGAAACAGCTCTCCGTTCATTTCCCACCCATCCACTATCTACAACCCCCAAAAATTTTATGGAATTAGTAAACTTTTTGAAATTCATACATTAATGACGAAAATGCAGATTTTATCGAATCTGCATGACATTTTTTCTTGTTTTTTTTTCATGTTTCCAAAAGTTTTTTTTAATCAATATTATAACTTATAAGCCCAGAGTAATATGCCAGCCACAACTAAACTTACGCTCAGCGACAATATTCTCGGCACCAACTTTGTTTTTGTACATAACAATAACAACGGAAAATATAAAAATAAGTGTACAGAAGAAGTAAGCTTTATTAAACTTCTTTGTCTTTGCTAACATATATAGTAGACAAAATAAAGCTAAAAAACACAAATCAAATGTATTTTAGATGGTGTTTTTCTACACTGGACCATGGGTTCATTGACCATGTGGATTAGAACCTCGCTTGGCTACTGTGAGATTACAAGTTTCTTCACATCTATACACCTAGGCCATAAAGAACCACGATCCATTACTAGTCCTAATATAACGGTCTACAAAACGAAAAACGAAAAACGAAAAACGAATGATTTCACAGTAAAATTGCAAAATAAAGTGTTTGAACTTGAGTGTAAACAGACTTAATCTAATCTTGACGTGGTAAAATGGAAAAATTATGATAATGTAATAATTGGATATAAAATGACATTAGGAATTTTGTAGATTATACCAAATTAAGAAATACCCGTATCCGGGCATTATTAAATATAATGTATAAAATACTAAAGTTGACCAATTTGGATGAGAAAAATTACTATTAAGAATAAAATTACATCAGCAATTTTTGTAGATTTTGTCAAATAAGGAAATACCCTCATCCGGGTATTATGATAAACATGTTACAAAAACAAAAGTTAACCAATTTGGATGAGAAAAATACGATCATGGGTAAAATTACATCTGGAATTTTTGTAGATTTTGTCAAATTAGGAAATACCCGCATCCGAATAGAATACCGGATTAGAAACTAAACTTATTCCAATTTTGATGAAATAAATTCTAAATAGATGTGTAATTATGTCGGAGTTTGAAAATTTTCTTAATTTATTGCCCGAATAAGTGCACTATAAATTTTGTTCGAAACTAAAACTTTGAGAACATAATTTTTAGAAACTATGTTATCGTAGTTGATAACTATGGAAACTAGGCATAAGATAATACGAGAGTAGAAAGAACTCATTTTGTAATGGAATCATAGTAACCTGGTAACTTGCAAGGGTCAGTCAAGAAGAAGTGAGATTTTTTCAATAAATTTATCTTAGAATGAATAAATTGGATTGGATTTTCAAACTCTTGTTTCTCCCACCGATCGATCCCTTCCTTGCGACCCTCTGATTCTTCAACTTGGTTTCCCAATGCCAATTCTCAATCATCTCAACTCACCCCGTTCCAGATTGATTTATTGCCCAGAGAGAGAGAGAGTGTGTGTGTAGTGAGTTTGAAAACAATAGCTTTAAGCACATCCGCCCTATCAGAGTTTGTATTGCGAAGAGAATAATACTCTTCGCAATTATTGCCTTTTCAAGGCTAATGGGCTGAGAGTCCATTCAAAACTTTAGAAAATACTACTAAAATTCAAATTTCTCATTGAAATATGAATATAGCAGTTACTAACTTATCTTATCGTAGTTAGTTTTAACGCTAGCACTGGAAACTAGCTCATATTAATTTAAGTATAGCTTTTGACACCTCAACATAGACTTTCACATCTACCTACTAACACTGACCTGATATCCTAATCACCAAACCATTGCAACTTTCCTCAACTCGATGATCACTCATCCAACTTTGCATTGCTCCGGACTTGGTGAACTCACGGGTACTGCCAAACTCGCGCCAAAAAAGTTGAGTTGAGTTGAGATAAGACTAGATTAAGGCAGCGGTTACAATGGGTAGTTACCCATGCCATTTATACATGAATACAATGTGTGGGGATTTGATCATAAAATTCAATCCCCTCCACTGTATTCATAAATCAGACAGTAGACTCCTTACCTGGCAATGAATGGCCAGGAAGAAAGAGATGACCTGTGCTAATGGAAAGTACATGTGAGTTGCGGAGTTGTATTGAGATTGAAGACAGAATTTCACATCTAGGCTCTGTAGCACAATTGGCAGTGCGTTAGGTCCGGAGAACCTATCGCGTGGGATCATATCCCACCAGAGACTATACTGTCTCAATCTCAAAGTGGCGTATTTAATAATCTCCGTATTTTTAAACCAACCATTTGGACCTAATAGGAAAGACACAGAGAGCATTAACTATATTCTCGGGTGTCTTCTTTCGGTTTTCGCTTCTTTGTCTGGGCCCTGCTTCCAAATAAGAAGAGGAACACACACTTGAACCTTTTTAATGCGTTGGTTAATTTTTGTATTGGAGTTAGCATTTAGAGCTATTTAGTAATTAGAGCTGTTAGTAGTTATTTTCGTATTGGACATAAAATTATCATGAGCATATTTCTACCACTAAGCATTCTACTAGTTGACCATTCTGTCAGTTGGGATTCTACAAATCAACCGTAATTCCTTAATCAAACCCCCAAATAGAGTAACCGACACCACGTGTTCTGTCCAAATTAAAAAATATAATTCCAGTCGCAAAACTCGTTTGAGGAGACTCGCGACAAGTGAACCAAAAAAGTTTGTTTTTGTATTTTATGGTGTAATCGAACTACATACATTATTCCACTGCCGTTTTTGAAGGTGATGGTGTGGGTAAAGCTTAAGAGTAAAAAACAAAGAGAATTTTCACCCTCTGATCCCTGACTTTATTTAGTTGTGAGTTTGATATTAAAATTAAGTTTGTAAATGAAAAATGAAGAAAGTGAAGTGAAAGTAGATGAGGAATGACGGGTTGTAGCCATTTCCTCCCGGGAGTCTCTCTACCTAGGGATTTGAATCTGAGCGGGTGAAAAGAATTCCTCTTAACAATATAAATTTTCATTCATATTCTCAGAGAGATTTTCATCTTACAACTTTCCACTCCGAAAAACCTCATCCAGTTTTCTAAAATTGGACACACAAAGACAACTTTCTCATTTTTATTCACTTTCCCCTAACCTTCTACACCAAAAAGAAATCATAAGGCGGAAATTTTTTCTCAAATTTTTTATGTAATTTACATAAAAAAAAACTCATCTATTGATGTCAAATTTACTTATTTACGTTGTCAAAATTGAATCCAATATACTCTACTATAGCTTAAGGCAATGAATTATTCAAACTTCTTTTATCATTACCCATTTTCCTTCAATGACAATAAATTCTACAAATGGTCACTTTTTATATTTGCATTAGACGTCAAACTAAATTATTTTCGAAATAAAGTTATTAAATTTAAAATTTTTGAATATGATTTTCTTCTATATTTTACTTACACTGATGAGACCTTGCTGTTGACAGTCGACGTTAAGAAATTCAACAGAAATGGCGATGAGTTTGTCAGGATCTGCGACAAAGTACAAACCACATGTTTCCGGGGAGCCCTTCGACTTGTAATGAAATATACCCTCATCCAAGCTAATTGTCACGCAATCTGAAGAAAATTAAAAAAAAAAGTTTAATAAGTACCACAAAATGAAAGCTTCCTTGTTTGTAGCGGACATTTTGTGGTAAATTTTGAAATTTGAAACCTCAGACTCCCACACAAAGTAGAGAGTCTGACTTTAGTAGAAATGAATCAACAGTTGGTTTCTGACACTTTTGTTTGGAGCGAAAGTACGAATTGAATTGAACCTTCTTGGAAGTAGAAAGTTGACCGTAACGCCCACTTTCACTAAATTTAAGAGTAAAATACATAAAAAAACAAGAATTTTCATTACGTCGGAGTACCCTAAGAAATTCAATACTGAATGAGGGTTAGTTAATAGTTTTTCGACTTAAGTTACAGGAAGGTTAGTTTTATTTTGACATTCTTTCTCCACTCTCATCATGACTCCAATTTCTGTCCAAATTTAATTTTCTTAATAATGGAGAAATAATCTGGGAAATCAAAATCCAAAAATAAAATTCTTATTTTCCACATGGAAAAGCCATGACATAAAAAATGAATAAAGTAAAGTAAAAAAAGTTGAGCTTTCTTAAAAAAAACCCTATGCCAATCAAACTCATGTTTCCCTTCAAGCGTCTGATTATTAATAAAAACTTATTAAAAATTCAAAAAAAATAGTCAGTTGAAAAGTTTACAAATTAGACCAGAGTTAGTGCCACTGACAAGACGACTTATACACAGAAGAAAAAAAAATTAAATATTCAAACACAGTAGCGTATTTTAATATTACAGTTTATACTTTTTCTCATGACATCGATAGGGCATGAGGAGAAAGTCAAGTTTTATTGACAAGTTTCTTAATTCTTTGAAAAAAGTTAGAAGTCTCTGGTGATTATTTGAAAATAAGAAACAACAAAAAACGAGCTGAATTTGTTACTTTGAGTTTTTAAATAAAAAAAAAAAGCAAGTTTTGTGAAAGTGAAAGTTGGGGAACAGTCCTAACTACTGATGGCCCAAAGAGTGTATTGTTAGTAAGGACTCAGGAAGTGATTATGGTTCATAATGTGTAGTTTTTCACTGTTTTTTTTTCAAAGAATGAATGGATAATTGTAATAGGATTAGAAATGAGCCTATGAGATCCTCAGTATCCCTGACNAACAAGTTTTGTGAAAGTGAAAGTTGGGGAACAGTCGTAACTACTGATGGCCCAAAGAGTGTATTGTTAGTGAGGACTCAGGAAGTGATTATGGTTCATAATGTGTAGTTTTTCACTGTTTTTTTTCAAAGAATGAATGGATAATTGTAATAGGATTAGAAATGAGCCTATGAGATCCTCAGTATCCCTGACACAGATCTATTTTCTCTTTTTTTTTATAAAGAAGTAGCTCACCAGAGACAATGTGGAAAGTATTCGAAGAAATTTCCACTTCTTCTGCCATAGAACTCAAAAGCTCTCCTGGATTACGATTCTAAAAAGAGAAGGAAAAAAAAATAGAAAAATTAAATTTCATATAGTTTCAATTCAGCGGTGATTTGGTTTTACTTAGTTGAAGATTTTTCAAAAAAAAATGCGTACTTTCTTTTTTCGCATAATTTAGCATTTTCTCCATATGATTGAATTTCTACAGCATGTCTCAAGATTTTACATCAAAACCAATTAGATTTGGTTCAACATAATTTTGGTTCATGTTATTTGCTATTGTGAAAATGTGACCCAAAAAAAATGACCAATTTAAGTGTCAACATTTTTAGAAAAATTATTCAAAAATAGATGAAGATTTTTTCAATTAAAAATCCTACAGCTACTGCAAAAAACATGTTGACTTTTTTTTTAATTAAACATTTAACTGTGACGACGTGCTCGATAAATTGGACACTGGATGTCTGAAAATTTTTTTNAAATTTTTTCAATTAAAAATCCTACAGCTACTGCAAAAAACATGTTGATTTTTTTTTAATTAAACATTTAACTGTGACGACGTGCTCGATAAATTGGACACTGGATGTCTGAAAATTTTTTTACAAAATTGGAATTTAAAAAAAATCATAACATTTTTTTGTTGTTGAGCAGACTTGATTTTAAAAATAGTTCTCTATGTTCATATGATTTTTCTGAAACTGTAAACAGTTTTATAGATAAATGTATAATAATTTCTTGGTTTACACTTTCTCAAGAAAAGAGCAAGGGACAAAAGTATTCAAAAGTATGAAAACAAACTTTCACACTTTGTAAAAAATCTACAGCAAGTCCGAAGTTTTTTAAGTTCAAGTGAAAATATGTTTGACTATGTAAAAAATCTATATTGTTCTTTAAAGCTCCTAAAGGCAAATATCTTACTACCAGAACATTTATCTCTAATTCGGCGCGTAATTCATATAGTTTAAAATTAAATTTTTTTAAATCTGAAGAAAGTCTTATTATTTCCTCTTATTCTTTCTTATAACTTTCTATACTCAATATTTTTCGCTTCCTAATTAATTGTATCTTTCTTGTATCTAAATAACCTTTCTTGTTATTAATTTTTGTTTTAAATGAAGTAATTGAGTCTAAATGAGGAAAACTTAAGTACTTTCTCCAAGAGAATTTGAATTTTATGCTCTTACAACTATCTCAACTAACCCCATTGACTCTTAGTGGCATGTGAGAAATAATAAAATTTAGTCATATGTATTGAAAAACTAACCCCCACCACGATACCATTGATAATTCCCTCTTCTTAACATTTTTTTTTGCATGAATTGAGACATCACACAGAATTTGAGAAAAATTTACTTTGTCCAGTCTTTTGCTGGGAACACTCTGTACTGCCGTGCTATCGTCGACAATGGAATAGCCCAGAACAAATAGAAAATTTCATAAACAGAAAATTTTTCTGTAAAAAAAATCATCAACTTTTGTTACAAAAATTGCATAGATAATTCTTATAGTTAATAGTTGTTTGATCTGGTTAAGAGTAAAAGCTAGCTTTCATTGTAACTAAAAACCAAACTCCGAACATGTTGTAATTATCTCTCGTTTCTTCATCCTTTTAGACTCAAATTTCAATTTAACGTGTTTTGGCTATAACCAATAGGGTGTATCCGATGTAACTGTAATTAATCATTGTTATAAATGTAACTAAGATGTCAAGAAGTTATCTTCTACGGAACAAACAAACGAGTCACGAAAGAGTAGAAACCGAGGATAAATATTTAAAAATCCCCTTTATAAAGATAGAGTGGAAGTTTTACACAAAAATTCCCGTCATTGTAGTACATATGACGCATTTCCTCCTCCGTAACAATGAAACCCATTTTTATTTTGTGCATAATTTATTGAATTCTATATATAAATAACTATTCTATGGAATCTTTGTTCTTAAAATACACAGAAACTCTTCTTTTTTTAATCTTACCAAAAATGCAAAAATCTTGCTAGAAAATGATAAAAATCTGGTAAAAATTTACAAAATTGATAAACATTGAAACATAAAGAGCCTTTTCGATTTAAGAATGGCGAAATCTTATATAAATCTTAGAAACAATCTTACTAACTTCTGTTCAATTATGATTTATAAAATTCAAAAAATTATTGCCATATTCATTGGATCCGTGTAATCAAATAAAATTATATACAGTGAAGTCCGGTTATAGTACTTCGGGTATAATAAAACTCCGATTATAGCAAATTATACTCTCCAGTCCCTGCCAATCAAATGGGAAATTATGTGTTAAGTAGTCCGTCTATAATGAAATCGACTATACTGACCTTCCGGCCTTAGTGGACCAAACCTACCTGTCCGAGAGTCATTTTGTCCAGTTATAGCAAACACGCATGAAATGTCTGAATTCCGCAATGAATTGTTCCTTATTCTCCTATACCCATCTACTCTCGAACCAAATAGCATTGAGCCCTCAAAGTTCTCGCCGCGAGATTTTTTGTTTTTTCTTTCGAGATGTGCGCGTCTTCTCATTTAAACTTTTAGGTGGTGAAGTTAAAGTTTAATTCTTAATTCAGATAAGTCTTATTTTTTATTTACATTTACCTTGCCACCAAAAATTCAAAAAGACATAGTGTTAAAGGTAAAACCATTTCTAATTAAATTGAAGGAGAGTGTACAAGGAGTTGGGCGGGAGACATCTGATAGCAAGAAATTTCTAGAAAAAATTGGAATTAAAAATGTGATTCAGGCAACTGCTATAGCATGTCAACGTATCAAAGGTGTTACTTGCGCCACATTAAAGACTTCCGAGACACAAGGTAAAAAATTTTTGATGTAATGAAAATCAAAAATGAAAGAAATGTAGGCAAATTCTTTTAAATGATACACAAGTCCAAAACTCAAAAATATGAAAAGAAATATTGGATTCGCGAGATAGATTAATTGAAAGAAACGTTGAATTAACCAAATCTACTCAAAATCCTGTTCTAAAATTAGAAAATTCTATTTATAGCAAATCTGTGTAAAAATTTTTGAAACTCTGGACGACATGTCGTTCAAAGAGTAAATCACAATACAATACAATTGATNGCGAGATAGATTAATTGAAAGAAACGTTGAATTAACCAAATCTACTCAAAATCCTGTTCTAAAATTAGAAAAATCTATTTATAGCAATATCTGTGTAAAAATTTTTGAAACTCTGGACGACATGTCGTTCAAAGAGTAAATCACAATACAATACAATTGATTGACTGCCGNAACTCTGGACGACATGTCGTTCAAAGAGTAAATCACAATACAATACAATTGATTGACTGCCGCACACAACTCCAATTTTGAGTTGTTTGAAAAATTGTCATATGCGACTCACGCCGAGGGCTCAATGCTATTTGGTTCGAGAGTATTCATTAAACTTTTAGATGGAACCTTAAAGTCAGTTTTAGTTAACACGCTTCAATTTAAAAGTTAAATCCACAGTTACGAAAGATTTTCGTTGTTGCTGAGAAGAACTCGATTTTGTGAGAAGAAGTTCATAGAACGTGTCACTGTGTTATTGTATGCTAATGTTACTTGATCCAAAAAGTAGAACCTAATTATCAAAACCAGCGATGCTTTATAAAAGTAATTAGAAGGTTCTGTATTTTCAAGTTTATAAGGCAAACAAGAAAGCTTGGATGACTTCCGAAATTTTTTCGAAACTCTGTATTCAGTAGAAAAGAATCTTACAGGCATCAAATCGTAAATATCTCTTGTTGCTGAACAATTGTGCTGGACAATTCATCCACAATTCCTAATTTAATTCATACTAAGCACCTCTTCCTACCAGCCAATACAACTAGCTTTACACAGCCTATGGATACAGAGAAAGAAGCTTCGAAGCCAACAAAGCGCTTGTTCAATTGAAAAGACCAAAGAATTTACGCTTGCCATAATCACGCTTGTGGCAGTTTCGGTTAAGATAGCGGAAGCGTCATCGACTCTACTTGAAATGGAAATTCAACATGAGAACATGACAGTATTCAAAGTCTCAAACAAATTTTCATCATGCAGTTACAGTACTTCTCCAAATCGACGTAGCTGCAATTGTAATTAAATATTTGAATTTAATGAACAATTGGTGTTTGGAAAAAATGATAACTGACTTTCTTTAACTCACACTCAATTTGAGTAGAAAATACTTTCTCCAGTTATCTTTTTTTCCGAACACCCTGTACTAGTAACGTCCGTTCACAATAGGGATATAATGAACTCCGGCTATAACTGAATGTACCTATGGAGTAGTTGGATAGTAAAATAAGCCCCAAGAAATCCATATGCCTTAGTTCGTTAGCAAGATTTAATGAAGAATCCATACTACATATAATAATAACACAAGAAAATGAAATTATTCACTGTTTTAGAATGCAATTTCTGACAAAATTATGAGCAAAAGTCATTGACCTTCTTTTGTTTATTTATATGACAAATACACAAACTGGGTTCATTGTTATGACTAATATTGAATGATTGACAGGGTTGCATTTTTATAAAAACAAAAAAAAATCACTAACTGCAACGACTAGCTTTGTATTTCGACTATATTCTCATAAGAAGTTCTCTAAAAATAGGAACGAATATCAATTGTCTCTATGTAAAGAAACAAAATATGTTAAAATTCATTCCGTGTTTAAATTGGCAAGTCGCTATTGAATAAAAACAGCAAACAAAAGGTAGTAGCTTAAAACTTATGGTGTGGGTATTATGGCATTGAGGTTGATGAGAAAGTGGTGTACTTTGTTCATCGAAAAGTGAAAGTATCGATGGATGTGCAAATATTTGTACAACGAAAGTATCATTTAATTTACCATGTCATTTGAATTTATCCTACAGGGGAATCCACTCTTTAATCACTCAAAAAGTCAATGAATGAAAACTCTATCAAAAACCGTTGTAAGTATTGACTCATTTTTTTTTTTGAAATTTTTTTGAAATTTTTTTGAAATTTTTTACAATTTAATCACAAGCACGAGTCTTGAAGAACGTCATTCATAGTTTCATGACTCCAACTAATGAAAAATTAAACTTTTTATATTTATTTTACTTTGATGATGACCATAGAATTTGAAATGTCAATTTCATTCTTAATACTCCTTCCTGCTAAAAATATAGCCTGGAGTGTATAATACTTTTGACTCATGTTGTCATTCTGTATATTTCAAAACTGTTAATTTTTAATTGAGCTAATTAACCAGAAAGGATTCTAAAAACTTAGAGACTTCCATTAAATGTCACTTTTTGATGTTTTTTTTTCTGGTTAAAATTGAGATCAGAATCAGGAAGCTGACAAAATAATAAAGAAAAATTAGAGGAGATTGTGGGCTAAATTTTGTGTCTAGTAACGTCAAAAAGTTCTAAACACAAGAATCACGGATTTTCGTGCAAATGTCAAAAGTTAATGAGAAAGAGTAATGAATAAATTCAATTAATCACTCTATTACTATATTACATTTTCTCTATGACACGAGTTCCATAGGAAGGGTGTATCAATAATTTTCCATCACTTGTTTGTGTGAACGGGTGGGCGAAAAATGACTTCCGGCATTAAATTTACTTGTATGTTTCAATTTATCATGCTCTTATAAATATTTTTTTCGTTCAAAAATTTAAAATTCAAAAAATGAAAATTTCTATAGATTTTTTTTGTTCTAAAAACTGAAATAAAGTTGTAAGACAAAGCTCAACAAGTGATTACAAGTTAGAGTGAAAGTATTTCTACAGTATTGGAAAAATTTATAGAGTTAAGCTCTAAAATTAGGAATTTTACATGTTTGAAATAAGAAAATTGAAGAGCTTACTTTTAATAAAGTTTTCATAAAAGTTTCATAATTTAAGTTGATTTCACTCAACTAGTTTTATTACATAAGTAACTAAAAACAATTTTTTCTTTTTTGAAATTCATACAAAAGTGTGAAAAAAGAAGAATATATACCACAAAAACTTGAGAATGAATGGAAAAAAAAATTTTTTTTTGTTTAAATCTATATTTTTGGCAACTCAAAGTCGAAATTTCACCTCTCCTCCCACACCCAAAAAAAGTGTGAGAAACTGATTTCATGAGATTAGATATCGTAATATGTTTTTCTATCTGAGACCACTTGTGGTATTTTTAGGAAAAAAAAATAATCCAGAGATGTTAAAGTGACAAAGTGAAAAGGGTTATTATCCCACGCTTTCTCTTGTGTCCTCAACATTTCATTAGATTTATGACTTTCTCCTACTTTTTNAATAATCCAGAGATGTTAAAGTGACAAAGTAAAAAGGGTTATTATCCCACGCTTTCTCTTGTGTCCTCAACATTTCATTAGATTTATGACTTTCTCCTACTTTTTCCAATCTTGGTGCGACTTTTCTAACCGAGTCGTAATTCAATTTAATGATTTAGTATAAATCAGTATATAATCCACTTCCGAATTCATTTCCTAACAATATACTCACTATACCTTCCTATCTTATATAGAAATCCTATTATTCATCTACAGTCTCTTCAAACGTGCCATGAAACCCAATGAGTACATCCGGAGTACTAATTTTTTATATGGTTTTTTAGCACCAGTCAGTTAAAATATCACAAAGTAAGCACTAAAAATGATAAGAATTAGTAAAAAAAAAATAAATTTTTTTTATATCAAAGTTTTTTTGTTGTTTGAAACCATAATCGGATTTGATAGTTATAACACACCCCTTATATACAAGTGAACATGGTAGATAGAAATGATGGTATCATATTTTCAATGGGATTATATTTTCATAAGTCTTCTTTAGTATGTATTACGTCTAAAGAATAAATATACACTTTCTCCTTAATCACTTGAGAAATTGGAGACTTTATTCGTCTCAAGTAGATTTTTTTTACATTTTTTTTTTTAGTTTTTTTCTTTTAGTTTTTCTTTTTAGTTTTTTTTTTTTTAGTTTTTTTTTTTGACAAGGGAGTGAAAGTAACAGAAAACGAAAACTGTGAGTTTAGTTGTACGTATTTGATAGTTTCGTATTTCTATTGAAGGGACAAATGGGAGCCCTTCTGGGTCTTACTACATAGTTTATCCATGTCGAGTCTTGTGTCGATTTTTCTTTTAAAAGTGACTTGTCAATGAATTTTTTATTCTATCATCCAGTCCATGAAGTTTCCAAAGTCGACGAAAAAAAAAGACACATTTCCAATTCATTCAAGAGCGTANTTTTTTAGTTTTTTTCTTTTAGTTTTTCTTTTTAGTTTTTTTTTTTTAGTTTTTTTTTTTTGACAAGGGAGTGAAAGTAACAGAAAACGAAAACTGTGAGTTTAGTTGTACGTATTTGATAGTTTCGTATTTCTATTGAAGGGACAAATGGGAGCCCTTCTGGGTCTTACTACATAGTTTATCCATGTCGAGTCTTGTGTCGATTTTTCTTTTAAAAGTGACTTGTCAATGAATTTTTTATTCTATCATCCAGTCCATGAAGTTTCCAAAGTCGACGAAAAAAAAAGACACATTTCCAATTCATTCAAGAGCGTAGGACGAAAAAGTGGAGAAAGAGAATAATGTCTAATCGTTTAGGCGAAAGTCTACCAAAATTTATAACTAAAGGGTAACAATGGGACTTAAAAATAGCTTGGAGAAAGTACATTGAATTTAATGAAAGCACATGTTAGCATGAAAAAAAAAATTTTTTTTTGAAGAAAATTTTCTTTTTGAAGAAAAAAAAACTTTTTTAAATTGTATATTTGTGACCTTTGTACTTTAAGCTACAGGTACAAAAAAGATTTTTTTTTGGTAAATATTTTTTATGAGATTTATAATGCGTTAGATTCCGCTGGCGTCATAGTACAAATTTTTTTTTTTTACAATTTTTATACCTACCCCAATAAAAATCAATTTTTAATTGTTCCGTCAGGAAATTACTATCTAAGTTGTGAATCTTACATTTCCGCTTTTGTAGTCTTGAAGAAAGCTTAAATTTCACATAAGGTGATAAAAATTTACTATCAAAATGTGATTTTTATTATTATTATTCGTATACAAGTTTNGTAGTCTTGAAGAAAGCTTAAATTTCACATAAGGTGATAAAAATTTACTATCAAAATGTGATTTTTATTATTATTATTCGTATACAAGTTTTTAATAATATAAAAATTCAAAAATATATTTTTAATTTGTAATTTTTTTATGAAAATTAATGAAACAGAAGACTTTGATGACCAAATTCTTTAAAGATTGAAAAAGAATTGAACACTCTACTTCAAAATTAATGATATATCACAGAATCTACTTGTGTTTATAATTATTTTAATTAATAAATTGAGTTTCAATATTGACAAATAAAAAAAAAATTTTTTTGTGTGTATAAAATGCGTACCTCTAGTACATGAGAAGTTGCGGGGGTTGCTTCTGAGAATGAAATCCAAAGAATTAGTAACAATAGGAAACTCCTCGAAATGAGACAACAGGAAGCAAAAATCTTCTTCAATTCCACATCGGAAGTCATGGTGAAAGAGATAGTTGGTAAAATATTTAACACTTTTTTATCAATAACTTTAAATAAAAAAACTTGTTTTTTTGAATTATGTGCTAAAAATTTCTAAGATGAAGATTGAAAGGGGAGGCGAGAAGTGAGGGACTGAGTCATGAGAAAGTTGGGTTAAAAGGCAAAAACTTTCTCCTTTGCCAAATGAAAAAAAAATTTTTTCTCTCATCTCCTCCTTGCGCTTTTCATATCTCTTAGAATACCCCTCCTCTATTTTTGGGAATTTCACTTAATCCCATAACATCATCACTCACCTTACAAATATACACCTACTCATAACAGAAACAATAGAATCAAGCTTTANTTAATCCCATAACATCATCACTCACCTTACAAATATACACCTACTCATAACAGAAACAATAGAATCAAGCTTTATTTGTCTGTAAAGAAAATTAATTTTTATTAAGTTTTCTCCTAAATTTATTTTGCCGTGTTCGAAAAAGTCGGATTTTTATATAAAAAATTTAACTAATCCTATTTTGAAAAAAATTATTTAAGATTCATTCCAACTCGTCTTAACCAAACTCGGATGATCCTCAACCAGAATTTCTGGTAACCCTGTAGTGGAAGCACACAGGGCCGTTATTCCAAAAATTCAGTCGTGAATATCGTCTGGGTNTCTCTCATCTCCTCCTTGCGCTTTTCATATCTCTTAGAATACCCCTCCTCTATTTTTGGGAATTTCACTTAATCCCATAACATCATCACTCACCTTACAAATATACACCTACTCATAACAGAAACAATAGAATCAAGCTTTAATTGTCTGTAAAGAAAATTAATTTTTATTAAGTTTTCTCCTAAATTTATTTTGCCGTGTTCGAAAAAGTCGGATTTTTATATAAAAAATTTAACTAATCCTATTTTGAAAAAAATTATTTAAGATTCATTCCAACTCGTCTTAACCAAACTCGGATGATCCTCAACCAGAATTTCTGGTAACCCTGTAGTGGAAGCACACAGGGCCGTTATTCCAAAAATTCAGTCGTGAATATCGTCTGGGTTACCATTAAGAGAAGAGATGCCCCGAGTAGCAATACTCGGCCAATTGCCGAGTACGAGTACTCGGTGTATTGGAGATGGCGGTAGTGAGTACTCGGCTTCCTAAACATATGGGGTGTCATTCAATGCGGCTCAACATGTACAGTAAATCTGTGGCGTTTAAGCGTCATTTTCTTATCTCAAATTTGATGCCGCTGCACACCTGCTGATTTTGAATTTTGAATTTAACGAACACTACAGATTGTGTTGGGAATTCATTTCAGCTCAGTGCTTTCTAGTTTTGAACTGATCTGAACTGAACTGGAAAGGATTTCAATAATAGGTAAAACTGAACTGAAATGAAAAATATTGAACTAAACTGGAAGTGATTAGAAAATAGTGAAATACTGGGCTGAACCGTACTGGGAATATTTTGAAAGTAATGAAGTACTGAATTTAACTGAAAAACTTAAATTACTAAACTGAAATGGAAATTTTTTTTACAAGTAATAGTACTGAACTGAATTGGACTGAATTTTTTCAGTAAATTGCAAAATTTACTTCAAAAAAGTATAAAATATATTCTTGCCATATATTCTAATTAAAAAATGCTGTAAAATTTCCAAGTGAGTTTAGTTTTTACTTTCAAGAAGTTTTAGAAATACTCGGTGCAGTTGGCCGAGTAGTGCCCGAGTACCATTTTCGAATATTGCCGAGTACGAGTACTCGGCAACGAGGCCGAGTATTGCCGAGTACTCGGTGAACCGAGTACTCGGGGCACCTCTAATTAAGAGGAGTTTAGACTTAACATTACCGGATGGAAAAAGTTAAAAATTTTTTAACATTTTCCATTCGGTAATGTTTATTTTTAACTTAAAAACAAGTATTCAAATTTTTCTTTTGGATTCTTAAATTTCGACTGCCGGAAATCAAAAATTTTGATCTGAAGAAACTCTCTGAAAGCTAGTTCAGGAATAATTTATTAGTCCATTGTTTCATGTAGACAATGCTAATATTTTGTCCAAATGTATTTATTACTCGACTTATCTAATTTGATCAAAATTGTGATAAATACAGGGTTTGTAACAGCTATGGCCAAGTTATTCCGGAACGTTTCTTCTCCAACTTTGACCAAAATCGGTTCAGGGCATTAGATACAGGGCAATGAAAGTGAAGTTAGCTGACACATTTTAACAATTAATAGGGAAGGTGGCGGGCTTAATTTTTAATAATAATTTTTAATAATTTATTAATAACTATTATTAATAAATATATTTATAGTTATTATATATTTATTATATTAATATAATGTATATATTTTATTACATTATATATATTAACACGCTCAGGGGCATCTTTTTTCCTTCTTATTTTCTTTTCTTATTTCTTCTCTTCATTTCTCAATCATCGAGGTAGTTTCATTTGTTTTAATTAATTGATTTGTGAACTCTTGTTCAACAATCAACTTCTACAGTCAACAGTAATGAGGTAAGGTCAAGTTTTGTCATCATAAAGTCAAAATTATATTTCAGCGCCCAATCAGCTGTAGTTTAAGCAAAATTTAAAAAAATAACATACAAAAATTTAACAACTTAATAAAAGCGAATGGAATTGCCTCATTATATATATTATATAATATTTATTATGTTTATAATATATTTATATAATAAATATATTATTATTATTAATTATTATTATTATAAATAAATAAAGTTATTAATAATTTTTAATTTCAATTTTTCTTGTTGTTTTTCAACCACAATCCAACTTCACTCCCTCAAACTTTTGAATTTAGCGTTGTTTGATTTCTCAAACCTTTTTTTTGGGAAAGCGACTTTCTACGGCCCGAAATAGGTTGGCCATAAGCTGTATAAATCCAAAGTTTAGTACTCTGTAGAAAGTAAAAATGAAATCAGACGTAACTTTGGTTCTAAGGGTGCTAAACTTTGACTAATTATACGATTGTTATACAAATTGTATGTGAACCTTTTCATTTATGTTTTTTCTGTCTTGAATTTAAATGAAGCAAGTGTTAAAGAAATTTTACTTTGGCTATGAAACAAAACTGAAGATAAAATTTGAAATTTGAATGCAGCACCAAATCTGCACTGTAGCTCAAATTTCATCCTATTAGGTAAAATAAAAAGTATCATTGATTTTTATCTTTGGATTTTAATTCCGATTTAGATCCGACGTCAAACCCTGACATCATCCAATTAAAAATACGCGAGGGTTGGAAAGTTTGTAAGGTTCTTTATTCTCTAATTAGAACAATAATACCTACGAAATTCATCATATTTGATTTCAATTTTGATTTTATTTGAATCTGTAGTTGTTTACATTAAGATTGTTTTACAACTCAAAACTTCCAACAAGCGAAAGATTCGTTTGGAAAAAGACAAAAATCGATTATGAAATTTGCTGTCCCTGAAAATCTGGTAGATTGAAAATCTCACACCGGAAATCCTACACAAGGAATCAGGTGATGTAGAAACCTTGTTGTTGGATGAAAAATCCAATTTGTTTAAATTCTTGCTCCTATGTACGACCCATGATTTGAAAACAGCTAAATAGTTTTAGAATTTGTATAAACTTATTTTATTGCAAGAAGTTAAGCGAAATGAATATTTTCAACTTTAAAAAAAATGGTAAGAAATCAAAAATCTATTCCAAATTCTTCACCAACTTATTTAGTAACAAATTTACCAAGCCTCATTAATCGAAAGTGTCTGGTGTTAGAGTAAAAGCGAAATAAATAAAAATTTACATGGTAAAAATTGTTTCAAATGGTTAAGCGCATGGACGATTTTATTAAAATTATCTCGCGTTGAACTTTAAATTGCTATGCATTACTCAGAGTATTAGTAGAATTGGCTCAGGTCTCAAAATATCCATACTATGAAATGGCCAGCTTACTCGCGAGACCTGTACCATATCGAAAACCTATGTAAATCCTTGTTTAGCCGGAAGAAGACAGTTTTACTGCGAAGAAGAGCAAAAAACAGCGGTGAAAGTAGATATTTCCGATGGAAGTTGATGAATCAAATGGTCTGCCAAACTATTTTAGCAAAAGGAGTTAAAGTTAATTACTATTATGAGTAATTCATAGGAATTTTAATAAAATCGTCCATGCGCTTAAAAGCCTACTACATATGCAGTAGACCACGCCTATAAGAGGTCACGTTATAACATCTTATTTTTAGTGCATTTGGTTTCAAACAATACTTTTTGGCATAGGGAAATATCTCTATATAAGACCAGTAGATATAAGACTAAAACCGGTATAAAACCCGTAAACTTCTATGACGTTAAAACATATGGAATCTCGGCTATTTACTTACTCTTCCTTTTTTTGGACCTTTTCTCCATCTCTTATATACATATTATTAAATTCCCTTCATCTTTTGCAACTTTTGACATTTGAATTTTTTAATTTGCAAAGATTGTGATTTCAAACATGAATAAAGTAACGAAATTCATAATCCTTATCCGACAAAACCAAATTAACTGACTTGTCAAAATCTGGAAAGACACAAGTAGTTACAACTTGAAATGAAATCACTTCAAAAGTTTTAATTTTTTAGAATTTTGTCAACAATTTGAATTAATTCCTTTGCTAGTTTGCATCTATGTTCATTTTAATTAATCCAAAAATTATTTTCTAAGGTGTGGAAATTTCGTGTTAAAACAGACAACCAATAGATACAATTCGAATAACAATGGTTTGGAGAGATAGATCAGCGAAACTTCTAGAAATGCTGCACAAATGGTTCACAGCTATACGGGCACACTAATTCCACTCGATGCAAATAGTTTGAAGATGAAGATCAAATTTCCAATTTAATAATAGCGAATATTACAGAATATTTGAAATAAACATTATCTATTCATTTAATTACTCATTGAGTTTGTATCGAGCGATTAGATGTTAACACTTGTAAATTTTGAATTTGAAGAAATTTTTTCAGAAAAAATTGTAATCTGCAAAGTTTAGAAAAAAAAATTTTTTTTTTCAATGCCCTTTTAGACATCATATTTTTGATTTTTGACAATTAAAATATAAAAATCCGATTTAAATCCAAAAAATCGGATTTTTTGGATTGTTATATAGAAATCCAATTTTTTCGAACTCTGGTTTAAAACTACACACCATAACTTATAACCCTGAAGGTCATAAACATGAGCATATGGAGAAAAGTTTTAACACAAAAAAGCATGTAGAAAAAATTAAAAAATGCGACCTCTCATATGATTCTCTTTACCACCATGTTTCTGCCTCTAATTGTATGGACGGATTCAAATGGATTCAAATCGAGTTTTTCGAATTTGAAGTTTCGGGATAAAATTATTTTTTAAGTAACGAATTCTTCCGTGTTTTGAAGGTAGAGCACTTTCTGCGTCGAATTGGCGGGTCGGATTTTTTATTAGGATCTTCATACAATTTTAAACAATCAGCTATACAGGATTTATGTTTGGAAACAAAGTTTCCATTTTCCTTTACAGAAATGTAACTTGCTTTCTTCATTTATTATTCCTATTGTTTCTTAACTAATAATTCTATAGTTTTGCTAAACTTTCTCAGCCTCAAGCACCTATTCGCTTGAGTGCTTTGACAGAAAAGGATTTAGAAAGTTCTCCTATGAATTGATGAACTACATTTTGTAGATTCATGAAAAGATTTACAATAATCCAATGAATGAGTACTTAAACTCATATTATGCAACGGAGAGAGTCCACTTAGACGTAGTTCAAAATACAAAAAGGATTTTCTAGGTATTGTTAGCTTCAATTAAGACTTGGTGTTCTAATTTCTTTACAAATAAATTATAACAGTAGTAAATTAGAAAANAGAATCCAATGAATGAGTACTTAAACTCATATTATGCAACGGAGAGAGTCCACTTAGACGTAGTTCAAAATACAAAAAGGATTTTCTAGCTATTGTTAGCTTCAATTAAGACTTGGTGTTCTAATTTCTTTACAAATAAATTATAACAGTAGTAAATTAGAAAAGGATTAATCAAAAGATCAGTAGGAATAAATTCCATCTTTATTCACCTTCAATAATATAAAATCCCTTATAAAACCATTAATAAACTAACTCTTTGAGTATTTTAATTACAACTTGAAATAGTTGAACTTGAAACTTACCCCCTTTTTGTTGACCTTGTTTGATTCTGAGCAAAGTATAAAAACTACCACTGTTTCTTGACACAATGGATACCACTACATTTGAGAATACCGCTACATTTGACAAGCGGTTGCATCTGGCTTCTTTACATGATGAAAAGACTGAATATAGCTGGAATTGACATTTGAATAGGATGCTTTGGTACTGAGGAACTTAAGCTGTGCTAATGCATAATTTTACTCATGATTTAATTTGGAGATCTCTTTGACAGATCTAAATCTCCATAGTAGCTCGGATTTTTTGGTGAATTTTCCATAAACCAAGGTTGAATCCCTTTCTGATCTGTAGATTCATGGATTGGTAAATCCGTTAGCTCCAAATAGCAATTTTCTGTAGATGGAGACATGCTGGGACGATTCCAGATGTTTCCACTGTAAAAATAAAAATTTTACATCAAAATGCAGGGTGATGTGGTTTAACAAAACCCATGGTTTTAACCAGTGTGGCGAAGAAAAAAAACATTTGTTTAAAACAGTGTTTAAAACATGTTAGCAGCATTGATTAGCTGCAACACACACGACAAATGGACGATAAAATCCCTATTTGCATTTTTTAATTAATATTGCACTATGCATTAATCGATGTCCTGACGACTACACGTCTAGCAGGTTCTTTTATCGCTGATCTTACAATTCAATTTTTTTACATATAGAAAACTTCCTTAACAATTAAATACCAATTTCAGTTGTTTCTTACGTTAATCTAGGTCGTGTGTGTTGTATTTCATTCTGAACTGGGATTTTCATGGTTAAAAACAAAACTTAAAAAAAAACGGTTAAAAAATACATAAAAAACATAAAAAACATAAAAAACAGTTTTAAACAATAAAAACGTTTTTTATGTTTTTTAAATAAAAAACAAAAAAAACAGCAACACTGGTTTTAACTAAGGTTAAAACCACTTGTTTTTTTTTAAGTCAGAAAAATAAACAATCGCAAATTTCTCCTTTTGTCAAAGTAAATGAATGAAAAATNACTAAGGTTAAAACAACTTGTTTTTTTTTAAGTCAGAAAAATAAACAATCGCAAATTTCTCCTTTTGTCAAAGTAAATGAATGAAAAATGGGGAAATTTTTTTTATACTTGAGATTCTGAGCCACAGATGAAGCTTGGAAATTTAGATACCGATACACGATTCAAACCAGAAGACAAAAACAAATCGATCCCGATTTATTAGTAAAACTCTAATCGATCAGATCCAACAAGCAGAAAATCGTTCGATAAAAATTCACGATCCGAGCCAATAATAAAAAACTTTTCGATACCGACCCGCGATCTGAGCCAATAGACAAAAAAGCGGTCGATCCGGATCCACGAGTCGAGCCATGTTAGTAAAATATTTTTCGATACCCATCGGCGATCCGATGCATCAAAATTTCAATCGACATCGATCCGATCCGATCCATGGATCGAATTTTTGGATGGGTTTTTTCGGCAACTCTGTCACAGATGACACTAAGAAAAAATTTTTGATCCCAATCTACGATCCGAGCCAAGACAAATTGATACCGATCCGCGATCCGAGCCAAGAGTATAAAAATCTTTCGATACCGATCCATGATACGAGTCAACACGCAGAAAATCACTCCATAGCGAACCGAGATCACAGCCAAAAATAAAAAAAAACATTTCAATACCGATCCACGATCCGAGCCAAAAATTAAAAACTCTTTCGATACCGATCCACGATCCGAGCCAAAAATTAAAAACTCTTTCGATACCGATCCACGATCCGAGCCATAGAAATTTCGTCCGACACCGATCAGCGGGTCAAGTTTCATCTGTGTTCAGGGCAGACAACAAGAAACGAACCGAATTTAGTCTAGTCTAATAGTCTATTAGGTGTTCTAAACGTTGGTTTATAAAACGCAGTTAATCGCGACATCTTGTACTATGGAAAAGGCTGCGAAATTTTAGTAAATAATTAAAAAAAATTAATAATTAATTGCAATTTGTCCAAAGTTTTGAAATTTTGTGAACAGTAAGTCAAATGTTAATTTTAAACAAAAAGTTAGTTTAAACCAAAGAAACCTGGTTTCAACAAAAAAAAACGTTTTTTGTTGTTGTTTTTTCCAAAAAATTTTCTAAACCCTACCAAAATGTAAAAAAGAATTAATTTTCTTCTTCTATTCCTTCCTTATCGGCACACCTGTTAATTGACGAGTTAATGCAAATTTTTTTTTTAAGTTTACGTTGTTGGAGTATGTAGCTCAGCATATATATTTGTATAAGGTCCGTCACAATATGTATTCTCAGAAAATGAAGATGATGTTGGGAATCCTTCTGTTCCTATTGGCCCAGCCGCATGCGTATTCGAATCTTCACATTTTCTGGATAAGTGACGTACTGAAGTGTTCCCACGGTTTCCACACCCACGAATCCTGGAACAAAACATCATAATCAAATAGTAGGGGTCTACCAATAGCGTGCGTGGATTTGCGTGAGATTGTGTAAGGTTCCTTTTTTACACAATCTCACTCAAGTGGGATGGGCTTAGTGACTCTAACCAATGAGAGAGGATACAATTTCCTAAAATCTCTCTCGGTTTTTACACAAACACACAATTTCACGTAAAAGAGGAACCTTACACAATCTCACGCAAATCCACGCACACTATTGGTAGACCCCTAGTAACTTTTAAGTTGACCTTACACATCCTTATTCAAAAAATTCCTTACCGTTTGATACTGAGAATCGCAGCCATGATACCAGCTCCAAAACAAGCAGAAACAAGTCCGACAATNGTTCCTTACCGTTTGATACTGAGAATCGCAGCCATGATACCAGCTCCAAAACAAGCAGAAACAAGTCCGACAATGATGAGTAACGAACTGAGTTGAATAGTTGTTGCCTGTAGGTCACTGTTGACATGGACATTAACCCCTGCCCAATTACAGAGGTCACAGTCAACTGTTAGGTTTAGGTAGGATAGAAACTGTGGTAAAGGAGGTGGTGGCGGAAGAGCAGGAGGGCTCAGAATCCAACAATTATCCAAACATTCCATTGGAATTTGACAATTTTTTTCAAAAATTCTACAAAATTGTATAATTAGCTCAAATTTTGTTTAACTTTAGGCATTAAAATTGCAAAAAAATTAATTTTATTACAAAATCGGCTGAACTAAAGTGTTGAATATTCTATTGCCAATTAGAAAATAATGGAACAGGAATGTATGGTAAAAAAAAAGGGTAGATTATTTTTCCATTGTTGCTTGGAGGCATATAAAAGAAACTTGTTGTTATATGTATGAACAAACAGGTGCAACAATACAAAAGAGGGTGTATTGCCTTCTTCCAGAATCCCCTCTTAATTGATTTCAAACTAATAAATGTAAAAGATTATAGGTCTGTAATCACTTAATTCAATATCTTTATTACTGAGATTACTGAGAAATATTGTAAACTAATGTAAAAATTTTCAGTAATAATTATTAAAGTTTATTCCTAAAAAAATTTCTAGCAGAACACTCCCAAAACTTTTTCCAAAAAAACTCCCATGCCAAATACCAAAACGGGACGACCCTATAAAAGTGCAATCAATCTGCCAAACAATCTGTCTCCATGNACTCCCATGCCAAATACCAAAACGGGACGACCCTATAAAAGTGCAATCAATCTGCCAAACAATCTGTCTCCATGAACCCTGAGAAAAATAAGGAAAATAAATCCGATAATATGCTCATTTGCGTATGTTTTAACTGCCGTATTAATAAGCCGCACTCAAGTCCGAGTAGTAACTTGGATCACAAAAATTTGTATTAACANACTCCCATGCCAAATACCAAAACGGGACGACCCTATAAAAGTGCAATCAATCTGCCAAACAATCTGTCTCCATGGACCCTGAGAAAAATAAGGAAAATAAATCCGATAATATGCTCATTTGCGTACGTTTTAACTGCCGTATTAATAAGCCGCACTCAAGTCCGAGTAGTAACTTGGATCACAAAAATTTGTATTAACAATAAAGTGTCCAAGTACATACTCGAACTCAAGTCAGAGCTCGAACTCAAGAAAAAGCCCAGTCGTACTTCCGATTTGGATTCGTATTACGAATCAAAATCAAAGTACGACTTCGTGCTCAAAACCCAAGTTTACTTGCGTTTTTTCTAGTCAACTCAGGGGGTATTATTAGGATTTCATTTCCCCATTAAACACTATGTAAAATGAGTTAGTAAATTTTAGTAAATTAAACAAATTACATAAAAAATTTACATAAAATTTTATAACAAATAAAAATTTTAACAATTTTAATTAAAAATAAAATAACAAAATTTTGTAACATAAAAATTTACATAAAAATTACATTATATAAATAAATTACATAAAAGTAAATTTTATGAAATCGGAAAATTTCCAGGTGAGGATAAAATCAAAACTTAACCACAAA
>NIPM01000222.1:0-16263 GCA_002738285.1 Holacanthella duospinosa | reverse complement strand
AGCAGAACCGAAGGAGAATTTAAAAACAGCCGTAGTCTGATTGGAGTGCAAGATGTGTGCAAGAGTGTGCATCGATGGATTTTACATAGATTCTACGCTTCAGAACCACAGGTGGGCGATTTGGGTACGGCGTAACTACGTACTCGTACCTTAACAAAAAATATCTTGCCGTACCGTACTCGTATCCTAAAGGTACGGCGTATTTCCGTACCCCGTATCTTAAGAAATAAATATTGCCGTACCTTAGTCGTATCCGTACCTTCAGGAAAAAAATTGATGCCGTACCTCGCGCAAAAATTTTTCCCCGTATCGTAACCGTACCCGCACCTTTAAGGTACGGCGTACCCCGTACCCTGTACCTTAATGGAAAAATATGAAAATATTGCTAAAATCGTTGAGACAAGGATGACCAACAGTCATTAGATTATTATTAAATATTTATGTAACCATTTATGCTTAGTAATTGTTTATTTATTATTACAAAATTTAAGACATGTTATATTTNGTAACTACGTACTCGTACCTTAACAAAAAATATCTTGCCGTACCGTACTCGTATCCTAAAGGTACGGCGTATTTTCGTACCCCGTAAATATTGCCGTACCTTAGCCATATCCGTACCTTCAGGAAAAAAATTGATGCCGTACCTCGCGCAAAAATTTTTCCCCGTATCGTAACCGTACCTGCACCTTTAAGGTACGGCGTACCCCGTACCCCGTACCTTAATGTAAAAATATGAAAATATTGCTAAAATCGTTGAGACAAGGATGACCAACTGTCATTAGATTATTAATAAATATTTATGTAACCATTTATGCTTAGTAATTGTTTATTTATTATTACAAAATTTAAGACATGTTATATTTACACAACGAAACAAATATGAAATATCAAAATATAAACATTATTTTAGCATACATACCAAGAACCATACAACACAAAAGCTAGTTGGCTACTCAATCAATTTTATATGCAAACTTATTGCTAAATGTACATATACATTAACAAATAATTAATTATTTATTACTATTTTAAGGTAAATAAACTTATGCATATTAATTATAAATTTATAGGTTTAACCAAACTTCCATCTTACAATTACCTCCCCAGAGTAGCTGAGCAACACCCATGGGTGTTGTTCAGCTACTCAATGCGACGCCCATCTTTCTCCCTTGCCAAACGCTTATTTCTACGTGTATTTTCCTGACGTCGTCTATTTTGAAGTCTTGTTCATATCTAACCACTTTCTGTGATTTTTGCTAGAGTACTCCTCATGACACTCCCAAACAGCATGACACTCCCAAACAGCATCACCTCTCTGCAAGCAATTGTGACACTTGATGTTCTGCATAGATTTGTATAGTTCAAGCCAGTCACTTTTGAGAAGGCCTAGCAGCACTTTCTTTCACGACTTCAAAGACTGACTCAATGTCTTTCAACTCCTTAGGGTAGCTTCTGGAGAGCCGTGATTGAGTGATGTAGAGCATTGGAGCTTCTGTGGTTACAGATTTCCATAACAGTTCCGCTAAAAGCCGCAGCTGGAAACATGAATTCGAGATTTTCATCAACAAGCTTTGCCTGCTTCTTCTGCCAGTCGAAAATGATATGAACTTCGCGCTAAGGGCAGATGCCAAATCGACTTTTCTATGCAGCTTCTTTGAAACTAATGTAATACTGTCAGCCAGGGGCTTCTGTTTAGACTTTTTAGCCTTTGGTGCATATGGAGGAGGTTTGTGTCTTGAACATCCGCATCAAAGCAAGCATACAGCTCGGAGTACTGTAATAGAGAGTTGAAATAAGTACTTACGAACGAATGATTGCACAGACGAACACACCCGTGTGTTGGTCTGTGTAGAATCTATGAATATATATATATGTGTACGTACATGACCACGGAAAAAAACGTAAATCCTAATGAGATAGTGGACATCGTCTTTATCCTAATCGATGATTTTGTGAAGGTGTTCAGCCTCTCTGATCCGAAAATCAACAAGTGGAAAATCTTTGTCAATCTTAGCGTATGGATGAAATAAGTCCACAAAGCAATCGTATCCGATTTGTCTGCTTCCCCACTGTGCACAAAATGTGGGTAGCTATGAAACGTGGAAACTGACTCCAAACCACCGCTCCAACCAGGAATAACCATCCTTTGCGGTTTCAACGAGAATGTTCAGTATGCCATGGACGACAATTTGTTGGAACAGAAGCTGTAAGTCAATAGCATTCGCCACATTCACGCAAAAGTCACCCTTCATATATATGAAGTCATTGGCAGCACCGAAACACTTTCACCGTGGTTTCACATTTGAAAAATTTTTTCAACTCTTGGATTTCTTGGAAACAGGAGAGAGTGTCAATTGAGTAATCTGTACTCTGAACGCCTATTTGTACATAGCAGGTCATTCCTAAGCCAGAAAAGAAAACACAATCAGTTAATCTGTGAAGTTTGATTACAAGATGACCAACACACTTGTGTGTTGGTTATCACCACTGTTATTTCTTTCTTTTACCCTCATAAGGTTGATCAAAATTAAATTCCATGTCAAAGGAAAAGTAGGATGTTGAAGAAATTTCGCTTTTCATCTCATCTAATCCTCCTGTACCCAAAGTTACGCGTACCCAAATCGCCCACATGTGTTCAGAACACCATGTCACATTTTTTTTGCATTTGGAGACACTGCGCCTAGGAGGAAGAACTTTAAAAATGGATAATACAGTCAAAGGTTGTAATAAAACTACAATTTTAGCAACAAGCCTATTATACCAACAAAGAAATTGGCTCTTGTTTGCTTTTATTGCACTTATAACGTTAAATTTATCGGTTTTAACATCAGCTATAGCAATAATCATGCTACAACCTCGTATTTTACAGAAAAATTCGAGATTTCTGTTTCTGTGTATAACAATCGCAAAGAATTCAATCATTTCAGAGTCTTTTTTCCTGTTTATAATTTCCCATCTACGATTTCTTTAAAATTCGTACTTAAGTACAATTAGCGCTGCGCTCAACATTGCTTCATACAAATAGAATTTGAGGTTGGGATTTTTGGTGAAAAACTCATCAGGCTAACAAACATTTTATCTATACTTTACACACTTATTCCATATAATTCTTTTAACAACATAAGATTGTTATATCCGATATAACATTAAATTGTTAATGATAACCAGATTTGGCGACTTAAAAAGTATTATGACGAGCTTTGACTGTGTTACAGTTTGCTAATATTTTTATACTGTTTTTGCAACAATCTTTTGAAGCTGCGGGAAACATTTTGGAAAAACTGATGATTATTTTTGATAAGATACTAGTCATGGTAGTTATTCATTTTCGTACCTAGTCGTCTCAAAAGAATATTTCAATTTTAGATCTACAGAGTACCTGTCCTGTTATGACTTCGGGTCTAACACAATCACAGTTATAATGAACCTGAACTGTTGGTCCCCCCGCCTAGAGATAGGCATATTAATGTTAAAATCCTCGGTCTTAATGAACTTAAACTGAGTTGTGAATGAATGAAGAATTGAATTTTGAATCACTGGATCAACTTTTTTGTTATTATTCTGTGGTACAGCAAACAAAATAAGACAATAAGATTTTAATTTTGTACCATTCTTCATTCCCTATTACAGCTTTTCTAAATTGCAAGTAAATACTAGCAGTGGACAATGTTGAAGAAATTCTACACTGCTTTTTCGATATCTGTTTCTGCTCAGTATATTGTTGCTTTATTTGTGTGGTGAATTAGCAAACTCTAGAAAAGGGAAATAATTAAATCAAAAAACGTCAAAAACATCGGATATTTTGAAAATAATTTTAAACTTAATATTGTTCATTTTTTTTGCTATAATGAGTATAATTTCCTTGTCCTTAAATTTTATAATAGCCGAGGCACCCTAGCATAAACGACTNTTTTTTTGCTATAATGAGTATAATTTCCTTGTCCTTAAATTTTATAATAGCCGAGGCACCCTAGCATAAACGACTAATCTGATATCATGCAGCCTATGTTGGCCCAACGACACATTTTCTTATTGTTCAGGGTTAAGCAGAGTGTGACGAAGCCGCACGAATACGAGTACGAGCTTTGTGATTAAAATTTACAGTGAATTTAAAAAGAAATATTGGGCTAATTCCCGTAATTGTATAGAGCGCCTGATAGTATTAAGACTCATAGTACTTTGAGATTATAGAAAATTTACGGGAACGAAAATGATAGAAAAGTTGTGCTAGAATTAACAGCTGTCTATTCCTCACCGAAATGTGTAAGGAAGATTATCAAGGGGACAACTAGCCTGTGTTCAGTCAGTCACTACAGATTTGAGAAAATGTGTTCCCATCCCCACAACTCCTCTCAAACAGAATTTTGTTTCTCTTGAGTTTGAGTGGAGAGGATTGCATTAAGGGACTTATGACATTTATACATGCCTCTGAGTAGATTAGAACTAGCGGGAGCCTCATAGTGTTTTCAACCAATCAGAGACCTCCAAAATGAGTCACGTTTCATAGTTGTATTTATCTCATAGTTTCATAGTCCTACAGTACTATGAAGCGTTTTATACAATTGCGGGAATTGGGCCATTGTTTTGTCAAAAAATATTATTTCTCCTTAAAATATTTAAATCCATTAAAAAAATATTTTCTTTACTGCATAAATTTGAAATTATTTTCAAAATTTTACTTCACCGTCAATAGTAGGTGCCCGATAAGCAATCTAATCCAAATTTTTCATCAATTAACATATCACTTCCCGTATTCGCCGAGAAATGGGACCTAGTCTCCAAATGTTTTTGGCTTGCGCAAAACCATATGGGAACCAAACCCAGAATTTATTTTAGGAATCAAAAGACGATCGCCGATCTTTGGTTTGTTATTTTAGTAAATTTTAGTTTATTTTGAGTTGAATTTGAAATTCGTAAAAAGTAATACGAAATTAATTAAGGATCCCCGTTTACAAACATGTTGAATTTGAATACTACTAATAGAATAATAAAACTTTGTGGACGATTTGGTCCGGCTGGAGTAACTGGCTTCAAGAAATCTTTAGATTCAGTGTCAGCTCAGCAAATTGCTTGCTTACATTTTGCACAAACACAATTGAAGGATGATAAGTCTATTACAGAATCCAAGACACCAGGTTCGTGTGATCAAATGAACGGATAACAGTCTTATTCTTAATGTCTAAATATAATTTTAAACTCATAATTTGAATATTGTTTGCTTCCGTTCCAGGAAAGATGAAGCCGTACTCACCGTTCGAAAAAACAAATAGTCTCGGGGAATACGCCGTTGCTAGATTAGATGATCTACTTAATTGGGGAAGGAAAGTAAGGCGATTTGCACTCGATCAGGGTTGGACTCGCGCGTGAGGCGTTATTAGCGCAATGGAAAATTTCAGTTTTTTAACATAGNGCGCGTGAGGCGTTATTAGCGCAATGGAAAATTTCAGTTTTTTAACATAGTAGTGCCCATCTCAAAAATTTTCTAAGTTTTTTTTAAGGTTACTTCTTGAAAGTTGCAAAATTTGGGATGGGGATGGAACCTGACCAAATTGTCTGTGAGNAAGGTTACTTCTTGAAAGTTGCAAAATTTGGGATGGGGATGGAACCTGACCAAATTGTCTGTGAGTAGTTGCCCTTGTCCTCTACGCTAGAGGTTTTTGAAAAAATTAACTCCGGTTTTTGAAAAAAGGTTTTTGAAAAAATTGTTTTTTTCGAAAATTCCTTTTCGTACATGAATCAATGTTACAGTGCACATTACCATCCATAATATGTGAGAATTCATTTTTTTGCTATGCAGATTGTATCGTAAAACAATTAAATCTTCTTACATATTCTGGATGGTAGTGGGAGCTACACTAGTTCAAATTGTTGAACCACGAATCCGAGCGAAAAAAATGAGGTAATGCTTTTATNACCACGAATCCGAGCGAAAAAAATGAGGTAATGCTTTTATGCATATCATCATTTTAATTATAAAACAATTAAAATTCATCGCTTCTGCGATCAAAAATTATATCTAGCCAACAGAAACCTGCAATGACACAGATTTTCTTTGTCTTTGGGCTTATTGATTCGATTTCTTTAAATGTACCACTACTTGGTATTTGTCCGAGTACCACTACACGGGGCAACTCTAAATTAAAGAAACCTAAAGAAGACCTTAAAATAAACCTACCAGAATACCTAATGAAGATATATAAACTAGAGATTCCTCGAGTAACGATTTTTGTATAAATGTCGAATACGAATTTCTTAAACTATTCCAAACGCCGAGTACGAGTACTCGGTGGCACATGCGTGTTAGGCACCTAAGGCCGAATCCAACCTCGCTCAGGCTTGTTCCATCTATCTGTTCAAAGGTGGGATTATTAATACTAGTCTGCATTTTTGATTATATTATTATGATGTTAAATGATCACAGGTGATTATGATTAGGGACCGACCGATACCGATATAAGTATCGGCATATCGGCCAGTTTCGTGTTTATCGGTATCGGCCATATAACAAGGCCGATACAACAAAGCCGATATTTTTCTGGTTTTTTTCCCAAATTTTCAATTAATTTTCACGAAACCGATTCCCAGACATTTGCTGTGAGTTATACGTTATACGTAAGCCATGATTTCTTTAATTTATGAGTAAACTGAGAAACCAAAGGTAATAGGATGATCCAATTCATAATTATATTTATTTATTATTTATTATTTATTATTTTTATTTTGACGGTCAAAAGTCACATGCACGCGCGTGTCTTTATCGGCAGCCGANCATTTTTGATTATATTATTATGATGTTAAATGATCACAGGTGATTATGATTAGGGACCGACCGATACCGATATAGGTATCGGCATATCGGCCAGTTTCGTGTTTATCGGTATCGGCCATATAACAAGGCCTATACAACAAAGCCGATATTTTTCTGGTTTTTTCCCCAAATTTTCAATTAATTTTCACGAAACCGATTCCCAGACATTTGCTGAACGTTATACGTTATACGTAAGCCATGATTTCTTTAATTTGAGTAAACTGAGAAACCAAAGGTAATAGGATGATCCAATTCCTAATTATATTTATTTATTATTTATTATTTTTATTTTGACGGTCAAAAGTCACATGCACGCGCGTGTCTTTATCGGCAGCCGACNTTATTTATTATTTATTATTTTTATTTTGACGGTCAAAAGTCACATGCACGCGCGTGTCTTTATCGGCAGCCGACATATCGGTACCGGCCATCATGTTTTCTGTATCGGCCTCTATCGGTATCGGCCAAAATTTTCATATCGGTCGGTCCCTAATTATGATTGCAAACTTATAATTTGTAATCAAACCCCTACGAGTAATCCCTAATCATACTGCACTCGATTATAAACTGCACTTGATTTCATAATCTGTATTGATGTAATTAAACCCGTAGTTTGAGATTCATACTACATGATTACACAGACAAAAAACAATGCTTTCCACTCATAACTAATACTAATTTTTAACTTTTTTAGATTTAGTCCCGTATGGGGGTGTCTAAGTATATTAACATTTTTGTAACTAAAATGATTCTTTTGACACCTAAATAAATTACATTCAATTCAATTCAATTCAATTCATGAACGAGACACCGATTGTCTTTTATTTGTAGACATGCTCTTCCTCGCAAGAGCGAAAAATTTAGCAAAGCTGGGAATTTGATTTTAAATTCTTATACAGGGTTCCATTTGGCCGCTTACATTTGGACTAGCGTGTTGTGCCGTGGAGATGATGCACATTGCAGCCCCTAGGTATGACATGGATCGATTTGGTGTTGTCTTTCGAGCCTCCCCGCGACAAGCAGACGTCATCATTGTGGCAGGGACGTTGACAAATAAAATGGCACCTGCACTTCGAAAAGTGTATGATCAGGTTTGTTTTTCTTAGATGATGATTACGTTGAAATTATCTATTTCACTGGTTTGATTATTCAGATGCCAGAACCGCGATGGGTGATATCGATGGGAAGCTGTGCAAATGGCGGAGGCTATTACCACTATTCATATTCAGTGGTACGAGGTTGTGACCGTATCGTACCAGTCGATATTTATGTTCCTGGTTAGCTGAGTTCGGTTTTCGGATGCATAGTTTTAGTACTTTGAAAGTGGTTACATTATGAAATAAATTTTCAGGCTGTCCGCCAACGGCAGAGGCTTTACTGTACGGAATACTCCAACTTCAAAAGAAAGTCAAGAGAATGCGGACGCTGCAAGCCTGGTATAGGAAATGAGAAATGCACTTGGATTGTTTAATGAAATGCNGAAAGTCAAGAGAATGCGGACGCTGCAAGCCTGGTATAGGAAATGAGAAATGCACTTGGATTGTTTAATGAAATGCGTAAGAATTCATCGAGTCTTGTTCAACACGAACTTAGCAATAAATCAATTGAAATAGCTCTCCTTATTTAAACGACTTATTTTTCTCAGCAGATAAAATACAACAGCCAATGAGCAGCTTGTTTTGCTCTAAATGAAAGTAGGAAGTCATTATTGTTATATAATCTATCTACAACAATGTCTAATTCATACTCANCGTAAGAATTCATCGAGTCTTGTTCAACACGAACTTAGCAATAAATCAATTGAAATAGCTCTCCTTATTTAAACAACTTATTTTTCTCAGCAGATAAAATACAACAGCCAATGAGCATCTTATTTTGCTCTAAATGAAAGTAGGAAGTCATTATTGTTATATAATCTATCTACAACAATGTCTAATTCATACTCAGACTACAGTACTTCTTCCTTTACAAATGTCCTGACTCCTGACTGTTTTGAAGCAATGTTTGTCGGAGANTTACCGTCCTGACTCCTGACTGTTTTGAAGCAATGTTTGTCGGAGAAGGTTTGTAGTAGGTACGGAATAACGTACCAAATCTACTGTCTCCTCCACTACTTCGTGCACCATAATCGAGCCGATTGCTGCTATTTTTACTCATTTTCCTATAGCAACCAGAGGTGCCAATGGGCTGGGTTAACCCATGATGGGCCTAGCCCAGCCCAGCCCGCTGGGCTGTGGGCTGACCTCGTAGTGGGCTGGGCTGGGTTTGTGAGTATTAATTTCTTATGGGCCGGGCTGAAATTTTCAATCTCGCGCAGCTGAAAGTTTCACCTTGAAAGTGAAACTCTTAAGGTGACTCAGCAGAGAATTTCGAAAAATATTTAAAGCAATAAGAATGTGTCGATGGTTTTTTGTGGGCTGGGCTGAGCTGGGTTATGGAAATTTATTTTTTGGTGGACTGGGCTGGGGTGGGCCGAAGGCCCAGTGGGTCAGTGGGCCGTGGGCTAAAATAATAAATTTCTTAACGGGCTGGGCTGGGCTTTCGAAAAGTCTCGCACTCCTGATAGCAACCTGGCGAAAATACAAAAACGGTGGTAAAACCGCGGCAGTAAATATTTCCTATTTTGATTTAAAAAATTCCAATTTTTAATTTAATGTGTAACCATTACATCTTACTCAGAAAGACCTCTGAGAGAGCTTGAACCACTAACAACTTTTACGAATAATATAAAAACTTACTCTGGAACCCGAATTCAATTGGATTGACAATTTATTTGATAGTCCGTTTCGATGTCAGTTAATAGATTAAAAATTAACTGTTCTCCCCATCGTAAGATTAATCAAACAACTCTAAATTCTAAACTTTTGACCATAGATTTACGAGATACATCTAATTTAAGATGAGAGGCATTCATTTCGTCAAATTTCCAGTTCTTCGGAAGGCTGTTCCAGAATTTAATTGATTTAAATTTTACAGAGCGCTTGTACGTTGAGGAGTTAAATTGATGTAAATGTAGTAACGGGATTTTTCTAGGAGAGCGATCATTGTAGGGTAGAGAGAAGAAGGAATTAACTTGTCCAACTGAAGAGTTCAAATATTTGAAATGTTTTTCGCTCTTGTCCAGTTTGCTCGTTCATAGATCGTAAGGATGTTGAAAGTTTCAAATAGTGATTTGATTTTGAGCATATTACTGGTTTTTGTGTACAGTGAAGTATGATAATGCCTGGCAGAGAAAGGAGGGTGGTTCTTTCACTTCGTTGCGGCGCTTATCCAAAGAACCCTTTCCCACCAGTAGTATGATGCGCGGGTTACCAACGGCTGTCGGTATTAACTTTATTAGGTTACCCAATGCGCTGCTACAGTTATGNCTCTTTCCCACCAGTAGTGTGGTGCGCGGGTTACCAACGGCTGTCGGTATTAACTTTATTAGGTTACCCAATGCGCTGCTACAGTTATGAATTTAACATTCCTTGGCTATTCACAACCAGTTCTTCGATAACAATCTAAATGTATAAAAGGTGGAATTAAAAGTGTAATCTTATATGTGAATGAAAATGAAAATATAATAGACGAAATAGGTGTAAGTACGGCGCTCAACTTTAATTTCAATTTTAAAGTTTTCCGTTTTCCACTTCAAGTGAAAGAACCACCCTCCTTTCTCTGCCAGACATTATCATACTCCACTGTACATTCCTTTCCTTTGTTCTTTGTTACCTTTCTTGAACTTTCTTCGCAGCTTTCGAAATAATGAGGCCTGAGTACAGTGCAACCATAATAAAAGTTTAACCTATTAAAATTCGAATTGTTTCCGCTTAATTAAGGAATCAAAATTTAACCGAAACAGAAATAGAGCAGTTATTAAAGGATAAACTAGAAATGCAAAATTCTGCATTAAAAAAGTAAAGAATACATTAAATACAGCCAAAAAACTAAAATGAAAGCAAAGAAAGTGGTCATAATTAAAGTTTCCAGTGGTTTTAATCCTAATATTCCTAGATTGTTACTAGGAATCTTTAATTTTTTTCAACACATTATAATTAACTAGTAATAAATCGATAATATCTGAATTATTAGTAATGCCAATTTCGTCTCTAGCGGCAATAGCAGTCTCAATTTAGCGAACTTGATATGGGGAAAATTGTATTTCTTCATTAATTCGGTGACTCAATTTGACAGATTGCTACTTTACTAGCAAAAACACACCCCAATATCAATAATTTGTTAAAGAAAAGCAAAAACCCGAGACCCAAATTGAAACCAGGGTCTAAAGAAAAACTTTCACCATGGGACAAATGTCGGATAATTGTCTCTGGTAGCAACAAATCGACTTCTTTAAAAAAGATCAAGCCAAATTTGAACCTATCGGTATGTCCGAAACCGTTTGTAAACCGTTAGAAAGTTGCTGAAGAAATCCAAATGCATTAAATTTTCAAAAACTCAAGAAGCCGCCACTTTCTCCAGCCCACAGGGAACGTCGATTAGTTTGGGCCAAGGAGAAAAAACTTTTGGAACAAAGATTGGCGCTCTATCATTTGGGGCGACGAAAAGAAGTTCAACCTTGACGGTCCTGACAGGTTTGCCTTTTATTAGCATGACTTGCACAAGGAGAAACTTCTTTTTTCCAAAGGGTACGCAGGAGAAAGTTTGGTATTGATTTGGGGAGCGTTCAGGTTCCATGGCTAATCACCTTTGGCTTTTCTACTCGCCGATAAAATACTGTCGAGAATCAAAACCATACATTGCTTAAACTAATCCCTCGTTTTGAACGCTTTTGGGAAGGTAATGGCGTCTTGATGCAAGAAAATGCTAGTTTCCAAATTCAAAAAAAAACTTTCTCCAAGCAAATGAAATTCCAGTGGCGCTTCGCTTTACAATTTCTCCAAGATTTGAATCTGANACACTACAAATTCAAAAAAAACTTTCTCCAAGCAAATGAAATTCCAGTGGCGCTTCGCTTTACAATTTCTCCAAGATTTGAATCTGATCGAGAACGTATGGGGCGACCTCGTGAGAGAGGTATATGATGAAGGGAAGCTGTTTTATTCGGTAGGAGAGTTAAACATGGCGATTGAAGCTGCTTGGATCGAGATTCCCAATTCAAGACTAAGAAAATTGGTTGAATCAATCCAAAAATGTGTTTATGAAGTTATTCGTGCAACTAGTGGACCAACTAAGTATTAATCTATTAAATTTTGTCAAAAATTTCTGCTAAAATAGAATGTATACCTAAGAAACATTCACTGGAAACTTTAATTATGGCCACTTTCTTTGCTTTCATTTTAGTTTTTTGGCTGTATTTAATGTATTCTTTACTTTTTTTAATGCGGAATTTTGCATTTCTAGTTTATTCTTTAATAACTGCTCTATTTCTGTTTCGGTTATATTTTGATTCCTTAATTAAGCGGAAACAATTTGAATTTTAGTAGTGGAAACTTTTATTATGGTTGCAATGTAGCAGCAAAGAGAAAGCGGGTTGATTTTGTTTTGAATTATGTTCAGATCTTTTTTGGACTGAACTGCCCAAATGTCTATACAATAGTCATAACTAGAACTGACATAAGTTTTTACCAGAGTCTAAAGAGACTTGAACGGTAGAAAGTTTTTAACAGTACATTTTCCCAATTGCAGCGCTAATTCTCCTGTTCAGCTTGTGCATGCGCGGTGTAACTCGAAGTGGAGTCCAAGATGAGACCGAGGTATTTGAATCGCTTGTTATACGTAATGAATAAATTTCCCACTTGAATGATGGGAATTGGACCAATTTTTGAATCGTGGGCTTTGTGAAAAAGAAATTCGGTTTTTTCAACGTTGATGAAAATCTTGTTGACCAGGCACCAGGCATTCAAATTTTCTAAATTTTTGTTTAGTCTTTGAGCGATTTCAAGAGGGCAGGTGCTGGCAGTATAAATAACTAGATCGTCAGCATGCATGACGAAAGGAATATTTAGTGCATTACCTTATGTCATTTATGAATATTGAGAACAGTAGTGGGCCTAGAGCTGATTCTTGGAGAATAGAATTGAATTCTCTAAAGAGAGGAGAAAGACTATTGTTCGATAAGNCGGTTTTTTCAACGTTGATGAAAATCTTGTTGACCAGGCACCAGGCATTCAAATTTTCTAAATTTTTGTTTAGTGTTTGAGCGATTTCAAGAGGGCAGGTGCTGGCAGTATAAATAACATACAGCATGCATGACGAAAGGAATATTTAGTGCATTACCTTATGTCATTTATGAATATTGAGAACAGTAANGACGAAAGGAATATTTAGTGCATTACCTTATGTCATTTATGAATATTGAGAACAGTAGTGGGCCTAGAGCTGATTCTTGGAGAATAGAATTGAATTCTCTAAAGAGAGGAGAAAGACTATTGTTCGATAAGTTGAATTTTATATTTTCCAGAAAACTTGGTGAGAGCCAGGTAGAAGGGATTACAGTTGAAGTTGATTTTGAGTCTCTAATAGTAACGTGTGGTCTACAGAGTTGAATGCTTTTTTTAAGTCGATGAAAACTGCTCCTACTTTGTATTTTTCTGTCAATTTTGGAGAAAATGTCTTGAGTGAAAAGCGATATCGCTGTCTGACATGATCTTTAGTGGTCTGAACGCATGTTGCTCATTACAAAGAAGCGGTTCGATGATTTTTTTAAATTTATAAAAGAAAATGTTTTCAAAAATTTTCGCAATGGATGGGAGGAGCCTAATCGGTCTATAATTTTCGGTTAGTTTCCTAGAGCCTTTGTGTTTGTAGAGAGGTAACACAGTTGCAGTCTTTAACAATGGCGGTACACTGCAGCAGGTGAAAATTAGATGTGAGAAGGATTGCCAGTGGAGTACTGATTGATTCAGACAAACGTTTGAAAGCGTTTGAAGGGATTGAATTTTTATGAGCTGTGTTGGCATTCTTAAGGTCTGAGATTGCAATTTTTGTTTCTTCCGGCGAAATTACAAATTCAGGTGGAACTTCATCAACTTTTCTTTCCGTACAGAATTTGTTAATTTTTTGTAGATAGAACTTCGATGTTATTGAAAACTCAATTTTCACATCAGTCAGAATACAGTGAAATTATTTTTAATTAGCCTCAGCAAAGTTTGTTAATTTGCAAAACTTGGTAATTTTTAGAGGAGATTTTATAAAAAAAAACCTAGCTGGGGAAATCAATTAGTTACGTAATTTCCCGAGGCACATACAATTAGGGCAATATTGAGGATAACAACTATCGCTGTTTGCATTGTCTAACTATATTTTAGAAATTTTGAAAAATTTAGAAAATTTGAATAATAATTATTTGCATGAAATTGTGTAATTTCCACTGTATAATTTTTATTAAAAATCTATGAAATAATCCTAGTTGTTGGCAAATACTGCGAAATGATAAGAATGAGATTGCTGACATTTGACTGGAAATAAGAATTAAAATTGAGACTCTAAATTGAGAATATAGGTCAAGTCCATTTCTGTTGCTGGAATAAAGAAACAATATATCAACAATTTTAGGTGCGTATTCTGATCTCTTAGCATTTGCCAATGGATTGAAATTCCAAGGTTAAAAACGTAAAAATTACACATAATCATTTATGATTTATAAAGATCAGAAAAAGTTTAACTTAGTTACGTATCGTGAATTATCCACGTTTTCAGCGATTCAGACTTAAGTTAAACCTTTTTCTCATTTGTTTTCTACAAGCCAAGTAAATGAATCGCTAACATGAAAAGCAATCCTCAGGCNTAAAGATCAGAAAAAGTTTAACTTAGTTACGTATCGTGAATTATCCACGTTTTCAGCGATTCAGACTTAAGTTAACAAACCTTTTTCTCATTTGTTTTCTACAAGCCAAGTAAATGAATCGCTAACATGAAAAGCAATCCTCAGGGGGACAAATTATTTCTCGAATAACCATATTCTAAAAAGTTTTTTGAACTCAGTCACTATAGTAAAATTACCCAAACAAGAAAAAACAGAGTTCCATTATCGGCTTGATTATGGTGCACGAAGTAGTGGAGGGTAGAGTAGAGGATGTTTAACATTTTTTTGCACCCTAAAAAGCATGACGTCATTTTTTCACACCCTTTTGCTGGAAGCAGCATGGGGTGGGAGGAGCTACGATGAAATTGGAGAAAGAGGGTGCAAAAAAAGATTAAACACCCTGTACGTCATACGTCCCTTATTTCGTACCTAGTGACGGAATAACATACCTAACGTTGACCCAAAAGTGGTAATTCCTGATGACCTATTGACGTCTGGAAATGTATTCGTCGGTTAGCCCATAAAATTTGCTTTAATTTGGTCATTCGACTTTCTAAATTGACCAACTGGGAGACGAAAAAATTCAGCAAATAAAAAGATCGTCTAAATGTTTGCTTGTTTGTATAATTAATATCTAGTAAATTATGTAGTAAATTATTATGTAGGAGAAATTATAAAGGCTGACAGCTTTATTACTAAAATAATTTATGGGCATACAATTTCAATATAATACAATTGATGGACAATCAATTTATATAATGTTAGAAACTGAGAGTGGCTGAAATTGCCTGCTCACATCGTCTTTTGGGTTGGATTCGGCCATACGGTGGCCATGAAAACAATTTAAGTTTTTTAACGTTGTAATTTCCCCATCTAGAAATTTTTCTAAGTTTTTCTCCATAAGGTTATGTACAAAATTTTTTTTCAAAGTACAGAAAATTTTGCCAATTGCCACCAGATCTAGGAACAGCTTCTGTCTGAATATAAGTCTATAAATTTAAATTATATAAGTTAAAATCCTTGTACCTCTCTTGATAATTAAATTACTATTATGAAAATTCTCTACATAGGATTTAGAAACTAAATTATATTATTATTGTTTAGTTGTACACAATTTCTTGTCCTTTTAGTTCTTGACTCTTTCAGAATTTTTTGTTTTCTTTTTGAAATTAGGATCACTTCAATAGAGCAAGACTTTCCAGATTCATGAGATCGCATTTTTTTTTATTGGTTCGAACTTCCAAATTATTAGTTTGTATTAAATTTTAATTTGTTATCCCAGACNGCAAACATTAAATTTCAAAGGATGGTATGGAGAAAAGCATACCTCATTTTTTTCGATCGGATATTCGGTTCAATTGTTTCAAATAGTGCATCTCCTTATGCTACACTACTCCGTAAAAGGAATTTTCGAAAAAAAATTTTTTCGCTGCGTTAGGTCATTTAANACAATGCGGAATTTTATTTTGTTGCGTTAATTCTCACAAAGGATGGTTATGCAGAAAAGCATTCCTCATTTTTTTTCGATCGGATATTCGGTTCAATTGTTTCAAATAGTGCATCTCCTTATGCTACACTACTCCGTAGAAGGAATTTTCGAAAAAAAATTTTTTCGCTGAGTTAGGTCATTTTAAAAAAAAAACTCTAACACGGGGGGCATGGGGCGACTAAGTGCAAATAATTTTAATTTTGGTCATGTTACCAT
>NIPM01000221.1:244778-325752 GCA_002738285.1 Holacanthella duospinosa | reverse complement strand
ATTCCTATGACCCTTTCCATGTTTTCTAATCCATCTACAAGCCCCACGGTGTGCCTCCCGGCTAAGTTCAGACGATGTGGTAAACAGTGTACCCTGTACACATGTTTTGCGTCTCCGAGAAGTTGCTTAGATAGTAGGACACCGAGTNGATGTGGTAAACAGTGTACCCTGTACACATGTTTTGCGTCTCCGAGAAGTTGCTTAGATAGTAGGACACCGAGTCCAGCATTTGATTTAGAAAAGACAGGTACACCATCTGTAGCCAGACCATACAAATTTGTAGCTAGGTACTGCCAGAAACCAGGATCCCTTCCAATTGTGTCACTGATTAAACGTAGATATCCTTCAGCAGTCACGTCTACCCCAATTTTTGTTGACCTATAGAAATACACCACTGGTCTATCGCCTTCCAATGCTTGCAATAGTATTACTAAATACTCATGGCCTAAGGTATCAGTTGAACCATCCAATATCAAGGAAATAGGTCGGTCTGCGGACATTAGATGGGACAACAGTTTGCTGTGCATATCTTTTGAGATATGTCTCAAGAAAATAGGAGGTGCCCTTTTATGTGTGTGATGAATTGGCTGAGGTACTCCTTGGAGAGACATCAATTGCATAAGTACTGGGTGACTTCTAAATGGAATGTACATTTTCGCTTCCGAGAAGATTGCATGAAGTGTTCTCGCGGTAGACTTCTCCTGTTCGTTCAAATTGTCATATTGCAGCTGACGAGCTTTTTCGAATGATTTTGTCAGCACATCAACCTTAGCCGATGCCTTTTCCCTGATAGGCTTGCTGTGCCATCCAGAAGAAGGATGGTCACTAATAGCGCGTCGAAAATCCACGTGATTATTTTCCAACATGCCCTTCTCGTTTGCCAATTCTGGCATTTTGTTTTTGTCCATCTCAAGTCTACTACGAGCTTTGCTGCATACTGAACACTGAAAGCGTGACGCTGCTGGGTTNCCAATTCTGGCATTTTGTTTTTGTCCATCTCAAGTCTACTACGAGCTTTGCTGCATACTGAACACTGAAAGCGTGACGCTGCTGGGTTTTTCTCATCTTCCAAATAGTCAAGCCATTCTACGAGTGATGCCTTATTAGCTTGTAAGTAAGGGACAGGAACTATAGCCTTCTGTTTATCTGCAGCTTTCTTCAGCATATAGTCATACTTCTGTGACCTGTGCGTCTCCGACTCTTCCGGCTGACATGTCGTCAGAACAAGGTTTGTTCCTCGTAAACTGCAGATTGAGTCCTCCGCTTCCGCAATTGCAACGCTTAAATCACCTTGGTCGAATTTATCTAAACTTTTCAAAGCATTCGTGTATGGGTGGTAAGACGCTATAGTGTTTATCCCTCTTTCCTCAACCAATCCAACGTTGCTACAAAAATTTTCGTCGAGTGGTTCAACGTCAGCGACCAAAACAGGGAAGTGTTCTGGTGCATACGCCACCATCACAACCCCATACGTCGTAATACAATCATTATTTTCATTGGCAGTTGGTCTTGTGACTGCAAATGCCATTGCTTGGAACCCGTTCAATTTATCCGTACACCTAGTTATCGAATATTGTACCACAGCAGGCTGCGCAGAAGTAGATGCGGAAGTAGGCTCCGGTGTCCCAGGTATCGCGGGAGCCGACGGGGGTTCCGTGTTCAATTCCCTGAGTCCCGCGATACCAGAAGTACCAGATGCCGGTCACTGTGGGGGGATGAGGTGTGGTACTGCGGGAAGATCCTAAGACTTGTGCTGCTCGCAAAGTTGGAAATCGCCACGCGGGACTTGGATGACCCTAAGCAGGGATGAAGCCCTGCCGAGTGAACGGTCTCTGGATGGATAGGTATCTTTCTTCACTACACACTGTTCCGAGGATGGGGAATACTGAAGTCACTCTCTCTATACGAATCCACTCACTGGTCCATCGAACAAAATGTCGAACAAAAATAATTTGCCACAATCCATAAACTGGAATCAAGCACCTGATTATTATCAGTATTAGATTTATTTATTATTAAAAGAAGGTAATAATAGTTATAACCTCTACAGAAATCCTTTTTCAGAAAAAGCAAACAATTGTCCTAAACTTCAAGCAAAAGAGTAACTTCTACGTAAAAAGCTCCTTCGACACTGAGAGTAAAAAGTCAAATGAACCCGTTCTCCGTTTTCTTCGGAACTTCCATGTGGGTTTTGTTCCACAAGGGCTAACAGGGCCTGTTGCTTCTCTATACTAGCAGCCGTTTTTTTCCTTCCGGTTTTAGCTTATCCTTCACGTTATGANTTCCTTCCGGTTTTAGCTTATCCTTCACGTTATGATTATCTTTCATGTTGGCCACAATTCGAGTTATAGTTTGCCATTTTATTCTGTGTTCGTGCTTTTCCTCATAGTCCTTCATCACAGTACTGATCTTATGACTTCCCATAAGCTCATTCATGAAGAACTGTTCCAAAACATAAGGTCGCTGATTGAAACTCAATCTCGGTTTCGCTGGTACAAAAGACATTTCTGCTTATAACTCAAGCTGGTATAGAACTTTACCCTTAAATTAAATGGCACATACGTTAGAAGTAATATCTGTCGATAGATCTTGTTTTGATTTACTGGAGAGTTGGTGACTAAGTTTACCAAATTATTTTGTATACCTTGCTTAAATTCCATTCGTCAAACATCTGTTCTCATCATTCGACCAATTTGATGTATGTTTAATAGGGTGGTCCAGAGAGAACGAAGTTTTGAATTTTACCGTTCCCAAGTAAATAAGTGCTTCTAAATAATTTAAAAAAAATCAGTAAAAATTTGAACCAAATCGGTTGACATTTAGGGGTTGTTGTAAGAGGTCAAAGTTTAGCATGGGAAATATCGCATTAACCACAGGTTTGAAGTGTATGTAAGATTATTGTTATAACATCCTTCCCGTTATACTCTTTNGAAATATCGCATTAACCACAGGTTTGAAGTGTATGTAAGATTATTGTTATAACATCCTTCCCGTTATACTCTTTCAATTTTATCTTCGAAATAAAATACATAATGTATAACTTAACGATTTTTTAAACAAATTAAGACTTATAATAAANCAATTTTATCTTCGAAATAAAATACATAATGTATAACTTAACGATTTTTTAAACAAATTAAGACTTATAATAAAAAATGATTTATAACTTGACTATTTTTTAAATAAGCTAAGACTTCTACATTATTTACTAAAGAAGAAACTACTTTTTTGTTGTTCATATACGGCAAGTAAGGTTTCTGTTCCAACAATACTTAAAACTTTTGGGATGACACTGTTTTCAATTTTTGAATCAACTTGATTCACTTTTGGACCAGTCACCTGTAAACTTTTTTGAATTGGTATTGGAGGAGCAAATCGTTTCACGTACGATTTGAGATGGTGGAATTTTTATATCCAACTNGTTTTTTGAATTGGTATTGGAGGAGCAAATCGTTTCACGTACGATTTGAGATGGTGGAATTTTTATATCCAACTCTAGATTCATGCACATTGTGCATGAATATTGTGCATTGCACAATATTGATTTTGGTAACATCGGAGTTTCCAAACGAGGATTTTCGTCCAAATAGGAGTTGTCAGAAGTTGTCTGACATGGTATTATTTGAAATTGCGCTAGGTTTTCAGCAGAATTGATTTGAATTTTTACTGTTATGTTTTTATCATTAGCCACTTCTTCATTGGAATAATAATTATTTATGTTTACTGCTGGTATTGCGTTTACGAATAATTGTCCACATTTAAACTTAACTTTATTGCCTTTCCGTTTTTCCTCCAGTAGGCGTTGGTACCAATTTGATCTTTGTACTCTTCCAAATTTACTTAAATGATCCACTATTGAATACTGTGGTGATTNGCGTTGGTACCAATTTGATCTTTGTACTCTTCCAAATTTACTTAAATGATCCACTATTGAATACTGTGGTGATTGGAACTCGTTTTGGAACAGCTGATGCTTCAGTTTACAATTACGATAAACGAGTAATTTTTCTGAAAGAGAATTCAATTCCACAAAAATTGGTTTCCTTGTGGATAAATCACCAAGTATATAAGTTTTCACTGGGATCACTTCAATTTGGAAATTGTGGAAAAATTCTTTAACCTTTGCACTACAGTTTTCTTCATTAAAAGAAGAATCCCACAATCCATGGATAACAATATTCTTCGGCTTTGTATTTAGCCAAGGTTGATGTCTGGATAAAGCTTTTTCTTCAACAAATGCTTTTTTGTTAACACTTTTAATGGTACTGATGATTTTGTTTTTGAGTTTTACCAGACAGTGTATGTCCGCACTTTCACTAACAAACTTAAACAACTTCTTCCATTCTTCCATTGTAGGAAAATGACACATGCAAAGTATGTTTACTAGGGGTCTACCTTTCCATATTGCACACTTTCACACTTTCACACTTTCACAGAAGTGTGAAGGAGAAGTGCGAAACTCCTCCCCAGAAAGTGTAAAGAACCAGTTACAGAAGTGCAGAAAAACAGGTCTCACCCGAAAATATTTCATACTTGAGCACTTGAGCACTTTCACAGAAGTCTTTACAAAAGTGTGAAAACACACCCCGAAATTCAAAACTTGCCAATGAGACTCCGTAGCGGGACAAAGTGTGAAAGTGTAAAAGTGATCAAATAATTTTTTTCACACTTGTTTACACTTCTAATACTCCGTCAATTTAAAACGTGATTCAAAACTTCAGATTTTCGTTTCAATTGTTTTCAAGATTTTGATTAACGACAAAAATCATTTAAAATAAAATTACCTGCTCAACCTCAATTAAATTCAGGTAAATTTCATCTTCCTTAGACTCATCAGCAGAACCAAGATCCTCCAAATCGTGCAAAGCATCCTCAAATATGTTGCAAATAACTTTTTACTAAATAATAGTAAATTAACTAAACTTTTTACTAAATAATTTAATTACTAAAACTCAAGTAGAAGTTACTTCAAAACTAGGGCTCACCCGATTCCTCTTCACACTTTTGCACACTAGTACAGAAAGAGTTGAAATATTTTCAAGTGTGAATTGTATAGAGGCCTCACCCGTTGTGGCTTCACACTCATGCGCGCTTCAACATAAAAGTGTGCAATAAAGTCATCTGTGAAAGTGTGAAACTGAAAAGGTAGACCCCTACTATTTAAAAATCTTACCACAGAGTACGTGAAACTAAACCACGCTCTGCTACCATTTGTTATACAATGGATTTAGCTGTGCTGGGCCCTTAATTAAAGTTTGGATTTTATTTGCTTTTAAATGGATACTTAACGGTAGTATTCTACATGCTTTCTCTCTTACTCCTCGTTTCTCACTCTTTTCTCAAGTCAAAGAAACCAATGTTAGTAGAATAAAATTAGGACAACGTTGTTGAAGGTATAATTATTGATTATTTTTGGTTTAGATTACCTACATAACAAATATGGTAAAACTATTTGAGGTTAAGCACAGGTTTGGAGTGTATGTAAGATTATTGTTATAACACCAAGTAACAATAAAATTGACGATACTGTTGTTTTTGATGATAGACAACCTTGCATGGAGAACATTAGAATGTGACTGACTTTTAATTTTAACGTAAAATTTTTGTTCAAGAATAAGTATGATTCATGAGTGTTAGCTTTGTGTCATGTAGATGACTCAAGAGTTTAAAGTTNGCACAGGTTTGGAGTGTATGTAAGATTATTGTTATAACACCAAGTAACAATAAAATTGACGATACTGTTGTTTTGATGATAGACAACCTTGCATGGAGAACATTAGAATGTGACTGACTTTTAATTTTAACGTAAAGNGAATGTGACTGACTTTTAATTTTAACGTAAAGTTTTTGTTCAAGAATAAGTATGATTCATGAGTGTTAGCTTTGTGTCATGTAGATGACTCAAGAGTTTAAAGTTCCTTAAGTCCAAGGACAGGAGTAATTATTCTTAAACAAAAAGAAAGGAAGGGATCACAACGTTCACCATGCTTTGAACTCGTGATTGTAACATGTTCTAATAAATTGTTCATTTAAGCTGCTGTACCATTAAAAATTAGAAATGGAAAATTTACAGTTTGCCAGTAAATGACTACATACGAATTGAATCACTGGACAAAAGTTAAAATGTATACCTGTTGTAAATTCTGATCCATTAGTCGAAACAAATAGAAAAGACTTGATGACATTCAGATCTATTTAGATGTTTAAGTGAAAAATAACATAGTAACAGTGTTGTTAATTTTACGAAAAACAGCCTCTTTTAAGGGCTTTCGAAGGGTTGAAAAAAGCTGATTGATTCAGTTGATTAGTTACGTGTAATTTTCCATTTTTCTTAAATTATTGTCCTTCTATTTAAGGCCGAGTAAGGAACAAAAACCAAGATGACTCATTCAGTTTTCAGTTAGAAATCTTGCTGAAGTCGTGATTGTGTATCATTTCTTCTCACAATACCCATATAAAAAACGCAGGTGTAAATTGGGTGATTCAACTGGTAAATAGATACTCTCCGGAAGGTGGTGCGAAGTCACAGAGGCTCCATCGCCTCGCAGTTGTTACTTTGATTTTTTAAAGTAAAAAGTACACGAAACTCAGAAAATCTAAAACTAACACTTTATCAATACATAGTAATAATAAGCCATAAAATCATGTAAACAGACTGCCTCTGGTCCGACCGAGCGAAAGGACATTACGGATATTATATGAAGTCATTCAAGTTAAATACTTGACAAGATATTGAAGCGTAAGTCTATGTTAAGATAACATTTTTTGTTATTGAAATAAAAACGTATAGTTTTCGATATACTGATCTAAGTGTAGTTTGTTTTCGTTTAAATTTCTCGGTAAATCTGTTAGGTTTTTATAATGGCGAGGGAAATAATTTATACTTATTATTGGGCATGGTTACTGTTTACATGCACTGCGTCGATTGTCGACGTAATCTTTCCCAGAATTTCGGTTTCAAAATTTGAATGCCGATCCCTCAGTTGTGGACAAAGAAAAATTACACAAAATTTGTACAATCACTTCGGAGCAAAACTGATAGTTTTCGGACATGGTCAATTTGTTGCAAATATTATCTGGATCGTGTTCTTAAATGCAGTGAAGTCCGGTTATAGTGAATAAATAGGGATCGGCAGATTTTGTTTAGCAAAGCTGGAATTCATTATATCCATATTGTGAACGGAGGCTACAATTCAATAATTGTTCACTATATCCAAACATTAAACTATAAATTCAGCTACTTTGATGTAGAGAACTATTGGGTGATCGAAATTTGCATAAGCCTTTGAATACGGTCATGTTGAATTTCCATTTCAAGTATAGTTAACGCTTACACCATCTTCGAAATTGCCGCAAGAGTGATCTTGGCAAGCATAGTCTTTTGTTACTTTCAATTTAACTAGTGGTTTGTTGGCTTAGAAACTTGTTCCTTTGCATACACAGGCTGTGTAAGTGTAGTTATACTATCAGGTAAGATGATATGCTTAATATGCATTTAATTAGGAATGGTGGATGCACAATTGTCCAACAACAAAAGAGGTTTTCGATTTGAATACGGAGTTTTAAAAAACATTAAGAAGTCATCCAATATTTCTTTTTGTCTGAAGAACATGTCAATACACAACCTTTCAATGATAAGTGGCTTCTACTTTTCGGATCTAGTCACATTTGCCTACAATAGTGAGGTTCCAACAAAAGAAAAATCTTTCGTAAATGTGGATTTAACTATTAAACTGATCTGTGTTAACTAAAACTCACTCTATGGTTCCATCTAATTTGGGTGTATAAATGTACATAGAAAAATAAGGAATAATTCAATGCAAAATTCAGATATATTTCATGAGTGTTCACTATAACCGGACAAAATGACTCTTGGGACAGGTATGTTTGGTTCACTAAGACCGGAATTTCAGTATAGCCGATTTCATTACAGCCGGACTACTTAACACATAATCTCCCATTTGCTTGGCAGGGATCGGACAGTATGGTTTGCAATAGCCGGAGTTCTATTATACCCGGAGTCACAATACCCGAACTTCACCGTGTCACTGTATATAAATGAGTCACATTCAATAACAATAACACTCCTAAATCAATTATTAAAATATGCTAGTCAACTGAAGGCGGTAGTGAAAAAAATTCATAAAGCTGTAACTAACTTCTGAAGACATCGGTGTGAGATATAATTAACTAGCATAAAATCTTAAAAAAAAAGATTTTTGTCCTTACTTTAAAGCAGAAACTCTGAAATTCTACTGACTCCACTCGTAATGTGGGCAGATTATCATACGTTTTGTGACTGTACGTGCACCGCACGAAGGAGTGGGAGATTTTTCCCGCTCCTCAAGGGTCGGCGCACCTCAAACACACATTTGTGCTCTCCACTGAAGTAAGTAGATTAGAACGGTACTCTTCGGTTGATTTTTGTAATTTTCAAAAGTAAAACAATTACAGTAAGCTGCATAACAGCTGATGAAAGAATTGGAAACGAGGAGGCTTGGCCATAACATTCGCTGACCTTGCCAGTGAGATACCATGAATCTTTCCAGTGAAATCTCGTTGTCTGAAGAATATCAAAGTTTTCGGAGCAGTGTTCCTTTGAGGAAAGTGTCAATTGACTCGGATTCTACCAAAGTAAATCAAAAGCNAAAAGTAAAACAATTACAGTAAGCTGCATAACAGCTGATGAAAGAATTGGAAACGAGGAGGCTTGGCCATAACAGTCGCTGACCTTGCCAGTGAGATACCATGAATCTTTCCAGTGAAATCTCGTTGTCTGAAGAATACCAAAGTTTTCGGAGCAGTGTTCCTTTGAGGAAAGTGTCAATTGACTCGGATTCTACCAAAGTAAATCAAAAGCCTGATACCCTTCCTTAACTCAATCCAGTGATTGCTTGATATTAACACATTTATTCCTAGGTATGGAAAATTTACGATGCGGGTCCAAAGAATGTTCACACTCCTTTGATATTCCTACCCCCTGTGATCGGAACAGCTGATGTCTTCTATCGACAACTTCTCGCATTGAGTACAAGGGGCATTCGTGTGATTTCGGTAAGTACTTCTATGCTCAATTCTATCCTAGTATTTTATAATTTGAATACCTATCCGTCTAAGGCCTCTTTATTCAGTACACAACTTACAACACTTCATGAAGCCAAATTGAGTCGATATTGGGGTTTATTTGATTATTTGACTGAATCTCCAGTGGCAACGTACATTCGCACAACTATTTCATGAAGGTTATTTCTGCATTTTGGTCTGCCTGTTTCATCTTCTAGTTTAATTGAAATTAATAATTTCAATGAAACAGGCAGTGCAAAAGTACTTATAATTTCAAATTATACCCTATTTTAGCGTAGTTTGTCCAATATTTTGTTGGGGAAATTGATACTTCACTGTCACCCATTCATTCATAATGTAATTTCATTCGACGGTTCCTTTAAGTAGGGTAAAATGACTTCTTCAAAATTTTTTACTTATTATAGGTTTTTACCCTCCGTTCTGTTTATAGAAGATGGTTTTCATTCAAAACTTTAAGTTTCAGATTTTGTCCACACATGTGTGTCTCAATTGTATGAGTAAAAATTACGTTCATGTATTTTTTCTAAATTGAGTTGTCGGAGGTAATTTCGATGATTTGATGTGGAATATGCCTACACTTATCCTTAACGTGTGAAACTCCTCGGTGTGAACTCATCTTATCTTTTTAGTTGAAGTTTTCACGTATTAGAAGTGAGCAGAAAGAAACTCCTGCGCCATTCCTTCTTCCCTACACCGCATTACATTCTCAGCCCTATAGGTGTCATGTAGTCCTTACCCTCGATAATTGGAAAAGTCAACGTGAAGAACATCGGTAGTGTTCCCCAGACGCATCGGCCGCTCATGTGACCATCAACTCACAGCGGTGCTGCATCAGTGTCGATATAACACTAGAATCGATCACATGGCCGATTTTCTGGTCGATTCCACTTTATACCGTTTATCGCTCGTTCGTAATCCTGCACCATGGTTTGCTTCTTTACGGCTCTTTTCTGAAGCAAGTTGAGTGAGACAGAGACTTAAAAAAGAAAGTTGCAAACTTTCTACCATTTGTGGTATGGAGTCTCACTCACACAATCTTTGTCATGATTTTTTTTTTGTTTCAGATCGAGTNCCAAAGTTTTCGGAGCAGTGTTCCTTTGAGGAAAGTGTCAATTGACTCGGATTCTACCAAAGTAAATCAAAAGCCTGATACCCTTCCTTAACTCAATCCAGTGATTGCTTGATATTAACACATTTATTCCTAGGTATGGAAAATTTACGATGCGGGTCCAAAGAATGTTCACACTCCTTTGATATTCCTACCCCCTGTGATCGGAACAGCTGATGTCTTCTATCGACAACTTCTCGCATTGAGTACAAGGGGCATTCGTGTGATTTCGGTAAGTACTTCTATGCTCAATTCTATCCTAGTATTTTATAATTTGAATACCTATCCGTCTAAGGCCTCTTTATTCAGTACACAACTTACAATACTTCATGAAGCCAAATTGAGTCGATATTGGGGTTTATTTGATTATTTGACTGAATCTCCAGTGGCAACGTACATTCGCACAACTATTTCATGAAGGTTATTTCTGCATTTTGGTCTGCCTGTTTCATCTTCTAGTTTAATTGAAATTAATAATTTCAATGAAACAGGCAGTGCAAAAGTACTTATAATTTCAAATTATACCCTATTTTAGCGTAGTTTGTCCAATATTTTGTTGGGGAAATTGATACTTCACTGTCACCCATTCATTCATAATGTAATTTCATTCGACGGTTCCTTTAAGTAGGGTAAAATGACTTCTTCAAAATTTTTTACTTATTATAGGTTTTTACCCTCCGTTCTGTTTATAGAAGATGGTTTTCATTCAAAACTTTAAGTTTCAGATTTTGTCCACACATGTGTGTCTCAATTGTATGAGTACAAATTACGTTCATGTATTTTTTCTAAATTGAGTTGTCGGAGGTAATTTCGATGATTTGATGTGGAATATGCCTACACTTATCCTTAACGTGTGAAACTCCTCGGTGTGAACTCATCTTATCTTTTTAGTTGAAGTTTTCACGTATTAGAAGTGAGCAGAAAGAAACTCCTGCGCCATTCCTTCTTCCCTACACCGCATTACATTCTCAGCCCTATAGGTGNCCATTCCTTCTTCCCTACACCGCATTACATTCTCAGCCCTATAGGTGTCATGTAGTCCTTACCCTCGATAATTGGAAAAGTCAACGTGAAGAACATCGGTAGTGTTCCCCAGACGCATCGACCGCTCATGTGACCATCAACTCACAGCGGTGCTACATCAGTGTCGATATAACACTAGAATCGATCACATGGCCGATTTTCTGGTCGATTCCACTTTATACCGTTCATCGCTCGTTCGTAATCCTGCACCATGGTTTGCTTTTTTACGGCTCTTTTCTGAAGCAAGTTGAGTGAGACAGAGACTTAAAAAAGAAAGTTGCAAATTTTCTACCATTTGTGGTATGGAGTCTCACTCACACAATCTTTGTCATGATTTTTTTTTTGTTTCAGATCGAGTCAGCGGTTTATTGGTCTATTGCAGAGTGGTGTGAAGGATTCAAAAGACTATTGGATCACTTAGACATTGACAAGATTCATTTATTTGGAGCTTCTCTTGGTATACACACATCTCCATCCGAGTCCTCAACTAAAATACTAAATATATTTTGGTGCTTTTAGGGGGATTCCTTGCACAGAAATTTGCAGAGTACACATCACACTACTCAAGGGTTGCCTCTCTTATCTTATGCAATTCGTTCATGGACTCATCTATTTTTAATATGAACGAATCCGCCACGATGTGAGTAGAATGTTCTACTAAAAATATTCATACCTTCAGTAGTTGTACTACTGAATTTCTGTACCTTTATTACAAAATTTTCAGATATTGGATGCTTCCAAACCTTGTACTTAAGAGAATGATTGTAGGTAATCTAGCCTCGAATTGTAAGGACTTGGGCATTGTACGAACAATTGATTTCATGGCTGAACGCGTAAGATATTTTAGAATGTATGTAAATTAAAAAAAAAAAAAATTTTTGTTTAAAAATTATTTGATTTTATTAGTTGGACATGCTCTCACAGCAAGAAATGGCTTCCCGCCTCACAATTAACTGTACAAAGTCATACGTAGATGCCTTTCAACTTCGAAACGTAAGAATTACGTTGTTGGACGTTTTCGATGAGTCAGCTCTCTCTAGCCATGCGCGAGAAGAAATGTACAAGAGCTATCCGCATGCTAAAATGGCTCATATGAAGACTGGTGGGAATTTTCCATACCTCAGTCGTAGTGATGAAGTCAACATGCATATCATGGTGCGTAAATTCTAGTGTTACAATCAGTCGAGGTCCCTTACAACAAACCATTAGATTTTCATCCAAGTTTTTGGAGTTTAAAACAATTTAACAAATTTCAAGGCAAATTTTGAGCAAACTTTGTAGTAATTAATATTTATTTTGTTGGAATCGGCCAAGTGGCCGATTCAAAATTTGTGAATGCCGATGCGAGTAGATTCCCGCATAGGTCGAACCGATGCATCTGGGCAACACTGAAATTCTTATTGGATGAACTTCAACTTTTATAATTTTTTTTTATTCGTCTTTTAGATTCACTTGCGCGCATTCAACGACTCAAGACTAAGCGCACAGAATAATCCTGATTGTGCAAACTCTACATCTAGTGGAGCCGATCGTGTCTCAGTTCCTCTCAACAATTAATCCTGTGTAATGAAAATTTGAAATCACATAAATTAATTTCTCTTCAAATCATTAACTTGAACTGAACAAAAGAAACTGAACTTCTAGAGACTGACATGGAAAGCCTTTAGAAGTTATAAAAATTTAAAAAATCATTTAAATATTTTATTAATAATTATCGCAAGATATTGTCGAAAGTTAACCACAATTTTATGAAGTATGTGCCTTTATAAGTAACAAACTAGTTTACTTTACGTCATGATGTTTATATGATTCAATTTGCATAAAGATTTATACGGTTTTGGGAAAATAGAGAAAACAATGATTACTTGATGTATCGAGCAGCAATAATAATTATTTATGACCAAGTTTTAAATATAATTTTTAACCAATGAGTTCAAGCCAATCCCACCTATAGACCTATATAACTTTTACTAGTTGGACTTTTTACTCTGTGCTGATCCAATTGCAGGATTTCCTTTATCTTCTTCGTCGCTCAAGTATTCTTCTAAGTCTTCAGAAGTAATGTGATCCTTTGGTTTTGTGGATAAATTTTTGAAGATTGTCATTGCCTGAAGATGAAAAACAAAAGTATACATAATATTTTTGGTTCATTTTTCATCAGATAGGAGGGAAATGAAGGATTTTTACTAAAGATGTTGCGGATAGTATATCCGGCGTTTCTTGATTGCCGGATATCGGATATCCGGCATGTTTGTTTGATTAAGCTCGTATTGCACACAATTTTTATTAAAACAAGATGCGTTTTGACTCATTTCACGCGAACGTGCAGGGGCAATTTTTAAACTAATACATTTAATATATACTCCAATATATTAAATCTAATAAAATTATTGATTCACTTTTTAGGATTTCTGAAAAAATTGTCTAGAAAATTATCCGCGCGAATACCTATAAGTATCCGGTATCCAGCGGATAATCTATCCGGCAGAGTTTTAAGCGCCGAATATCCGGTTGCCGGATATCCGCAACATTTCTAATTTTTACCTGAGTAACCATTGCCGGAATATTGGAGACATCCGATGGTAACAAAATTGTGTTAGAATTTTTAGCCAATGCTCTGAATGCTTTGACATATTGTTCTGCTACAATCAAACTCGACGCATTCTTCCCAGTTTCTTTTCCTAGAGATTTTCCAATCATTTCAATAGACTTGGCTCGTGCTTCAGCCTGATTGAGTAATGCTTGAGCCTCACCCACAGCGAAATTAATTTTCTCTTGCTTCTCAGCCTCTAAGGATTCAAAAATGTATTCAAGAATTAGAACTTGAGAATGCAAAAAAACAATCCAGCCGAATTTGGCTCGGTTGATGGTGCCATGGGTCGAAAAACTTTTAAAATTTCAGCTCAGCTAAACGAGCGAGCCAGTATCCAAGTTCGGCCGTCCTCTTGGAAATCTAATTTGTAAACGATTTGGACTTAAGCCGAACCTCGGCTATCAGGAATCAAATATTCCGCTTCTTCGGGGTTCGGCTTATCCGGTATATAGNGGACTTAAGCCGAACCTCGGCTATCAGGAATCAAATATTCCGCTTCTTCGGGGTTCGGCTTATCCGGTATATAGGTATACTCTATTGAGTTTCCAAAATATGACAAGTTGTCACCTGATGCAAGTATTCTAGACTGTTTGTTTCCCTCAGCGACGTTGATAGCAGCTTCACGAATTCCTTCAGAATCCAAAATTTGAGCTCTTTTCTTTCTTTCCGCCTCAACTTGCATTTGCATTGCTTCTTGGACTCTATTTGGTAGTTTGATATCACCTGGTGGGAAAATATTGAAACCGATTTCCAGTTGGATTCTGAATACTTCATTAGTTATTTTATCTTACGAATTTCATATCGGAGACAATCGATTCCCCAAGCTTCGCTGGCTTTATTGATTGACTCAACAATTTGAATATTTAAGCTCTCTCGCTCACGGAATATGGTATCCAATGCTATCTTACCAAGTTCTGATCTGCAGGTAGGGAAAATNTTTAAGCTCTCTCGCTCACGGAATATGGTATCCAATGCTATCTTACCAAGTTCTGATCTGCAGGTAGGGAAAATAATAATCAAATTTAAGCCAAATTGCCTCCCTACACTTTAATACATTGTCGATTAGTTGTTAATACGCGAACTTGATTGACACTCGAAGTCTACAAATTTATTTAAAAAAAAAAGTAGAATAAGAAATCAGCCAAAGCTGAATATTTATTACCTCATTGTAGTCTGTGCAAGCTGTGTAATTGCNTTTAAGCTCTCTCGCTCACGGAATATGGTATCCAATGCTATCTTACCAAGTTCTGATCTGCAGGTAGGGAAAATTAATCAAATTTAAGCCAAATTGCCTCCTACACTTTAATACATTGTCGATTAGTTGTTAATACGCGAACTTGATTGACGCTCGAAGTCTACAAATTTATTTAAAAACAAAGTAGAATAAGAAATCAGCCAAAGCTGAATATTTATTACCTCATTGTAGTCTGTGCAAGCTGTGTAATTGCAAACTCTGGGTCCTCCACACCGTAACTCGCCTTGTATGGTTCCACAATTCTCAAATACAATACACCGTCCAAAGTTAAGGCAACATTGTCTGAAGAGAATTAAACAAGAGATTTTTTTTTGTCTTATATTGACACACCTAATTTAAAATTTTACCTTTGGTAATTGCACTCTGTTGTGGAATGTCGATTGCAATTTCTTTCAGACTTTAACAAAAACATTAACAATCAACAATATGTTCCATTTAAATAGCCCTAGTTACGTAAATAGTGATGTAAGTCCATGTGGAAGCAAACACAACAAAATAAATCCGTAATTATCCTAAAAATTCTTTTATTATTGATTTTTAAATGTTTAGTCACTGTTAAAAATCTACTTTGGGTCAAATATAATCCAAGATGGAGAATACCCTTCTTCGGAATTCTACCTATGTTAGAATAGTTGATAATCATCATTATTATCAAATCCTCCCACCTTTATTTTAGATTTTACACTTTTTAATATCTAACAAATTTTTAGTTTTTTGCACTAAATAATTTGTTCCGTTTGTGCAATTCAGGCAAGAATCATAGTCCGTTGCCATCTACAGGTAAGGGCATAAGTAAGCACACATCGAGCATCAAGGAAGTGAGTTAGCATGGAGTGAGATCGGGGGTTTCAACCCTCTAATTTTTTATACATGGCTTTTGCAGTTAATACTTTCTCCATGTGTACTTATTTCTGCGGGACCCTGTATTTAATCCCTGTCCAGTTAACAAAGGATACAGTTGGACTTGGAATTACCAGTAGTTTTCGCTTAATTATTGAGAAAGTATCATAATCAAAAAAATCGTGGTATAAACTTACCTGTTAACATATTTCACTTTGTCAATGATTGGAGTCAAAAAGTTTAAGCCAGGTTCGAGAATTCTGTGAAATTTTCCCATTCGTTCGATTATCCATGCCTAAAATTGATAAACAGAGGCAATAATGTTAGACTTATCTTGTGCCACCTTAGAGTAATAATACTTATTAGTATTATTACTCAAGTGTGCCACTACTAGTACACTGATAGTAAGCTTACTTCTTGCTGTGGAACAAACATAATGATAGTATTTAGAGGTGTTGCTGTTGATTTTTCTCTGCACGGTGCCATTTTCATAGTGTTCAATCTCGAGGTCACCGTCTACACATCAATAAAAAAATTGCTTGATTCATTAATATTAAAACATTTATTGAAGTTCTAATTTGAGGTGAAATGAATAAGAAAAGAAAGGATAAGTTTACCAAAACTCTTGAAGCATTTTGTAGTGATAGTCTACCAATACCGCCGGTGGATGCTTTTAATATGACAGGCAACATGTTGTCTTCCTCAGAATTAAACTCTACTTTAGTAAGTAACCTTTCTTTGGGTTCGGTTCTAGTGACTGTGTCAGACAGTGACAGTGACTGGACTTAAATTAACAAGCGTCAATCGTGTGAACTGTCGATGCTTCAAATAGATTAGCTGACGAAATAAATGAAAGCAAGAAAAGTGTGAGCAAGAGAGTCTTTCTACTTTACCGACATCCGACAGTCGACTTCAAAGAATAACATTACCGTAACGTCATTACATGGAAAAATAAAAGCGAGTTGGGTTGTTGGGGTCTACATTTGGGAGGTGTTGAAAAATTTCTTTGGATTTTTGCTTTTCTCCACGAATCAAGACATTTGAATACTTTTTAGACTGTTTTCCAAAAAAGTTTTATTCAAAATTTAAAAAAAAAAAAAAATTTTTTTTTTCTAAGTTTATTAGTAAAAAAATTTTTTACGGATTAAAGCACATCTATACGAATCATGACATTTCAAGACCTTTGAGACTGTTTCCAAAAAAAAAAATTTTTTTTTCAAAACANCAGTCGACTTCAAAGAATAACATTACCGTAACGTCATTACATGGAAAAATAAAAGCGAGTTGGGTTGTTGGGGTTTACATTTGGGAGGTGTTGAAAAATTTCTTTGGATTTTTGCTTTTCTCCACGAATCAAGACATTTGAATACTTTTTAGACTGTTTTCCAAAAAAAATTTTATTCAAAATTTAAAAAAAAAAAAAAAAATTTTTTTTTCTAAGTTTATTAGTAAAAAAATTTTTTTACGGATTAAAGTACATCTATACGAATCATGACATTTCAAGACCTTTGAGACTGTTTCCAAAAAAAAAAATTTTTTTTTCAAAACANCACATCTATACGAATCATGACATTTCAAGACCTTTGAGACTGTTTCCAAAAAAAAAAATTTTTTTTTCAAAACAAAAAAATTTTCAAAAAAAAATTTTTTTTTAACTCATGACTCATGTCTCATGAAGTTAAAGACATTAGAAAGATTCATAGTTCTGGTCAGCATGTCAGGGTCACTGAGAATCATAGTCTGAATGCTAAGATTTACAACTTATTTTGAATTAGGTCTGAATTAGGCAACTGTGATTGTGCCTTGTGATAAAAATATTTATTGGTATAGAACTACCGTATATATTGCAGAAATAACAGTTTTGTCCGATGTGCGACAATACATTGCGGCTAAAAAACTTTTTTTGAATTTGTCACTTCTTTTTATTCAAATACTTTATTCTTATTTTTATTTATTTATTTATTCTTATTTATTATTTATTCTTATTTTTATTCAAGAAATATAAATTTTAGGCGACAGCAGACAAAAATACTTCGTAGCCGCAACATCGTCTAGGAAGTGCCGACAGATGACGGTTGTCGGCAAGGGAGCAGTTGTCTCGAAAATTTAGTCGCGGGTTTATGTTTAAATTGAAGATAAGGCCTTGGATAAGAGGAATTATAAATAAATAGAAATGAGACTCCCGCCAGTCAGTAAGGTCTGATACACTAGAAGTATCGTCTCTGCTGCTAAATGTTGTGGACGCTATATCTAGCAGCTCTGCTGCTAGAACTAGTAGTGTAGCAGATATTTTTAGGTGCTTTGCTCCTACTTCTAGGGGCTTGCAGTGTTGCCTACCTTTCGTAGCATATTGTTTAATTTTGCAATAAAAATTCTTTATAAAAAATAAAATTGGAAAATAATAATCAATTAATTGTAAAGCAAATACGCAAATAGTTCTACAGTGAAACAAAAAGTTGTAAACTNGCGAAACAAAAAGTTGTAAACTATTCAATTATTTCTCAAAAGATGATGGTATATAATTTATAAATATTAAAAGTTGAGCTTACCGAAGTACTAAATTTCCTTTTACAACTTGGGATAACAAAAATACAGAAACGATTAAAAATTTTTTGCTAAAGACTACGACTAACATACGGAATAAGCTATAATCAGAGCAGTGGAGGAAGTTGTGAAAATTTCTAGTTGCTAGATTTCTTATTAAACTGATACTGGAAGTAACTCTCGTAAAAATTTTAGCTTTCTTTGTCTGTTGTTCAGAAAAGTTGCAATATTCTTCTGTAATTTACCAAAAATTTAAATAATGATCATAAGAGAAATTAGAATTGGAAGAAAATTTTACTATTAGTAGTTCACTATCCCTGAACAACGGACGGTGAAAGCAAAACAAATAATAGGCATTACACTGCGTTTCGGAAAGCAAAGCTAGAACTCATTTTCATGCTTAGGGTTTGGATGTGGCAAAGCATTCAAGAACAAAGTAAATAATAGTTTTAACAAGAGTTATGACATGATATTTTTATAGCCCAATTTCATCTTGTCAAACAATCTTGATCACGACAATTTTTTCACTACTGGTTCATCATAATAATAACGTAAATAATAACGTAATTCTTTTATTTTGTCCAACAAAAATAAAAATTCTTTTTTGTCACAATTGAAATGCATAGGAAATAATTTCTTTAAGGTTAATACGGCTAATTTCAATAAATGAGATGTTGCCAGCGCCAATATCGCTAGATCTAGCAGCAGCCCCTAGATTTAAGAGCTGAGCCTATATCTAGAAGCTCAAGCTCCTAGATTTAGCATCAGAGCCGCTACATTTAGCAGCAGAGACCCTAGATTTAGCAGCTTTACTTTTCAATTATTTTTCTAAAATCGGGTATGAATTATTTTCGACCGAGCTTTGTATCAGTCGAAAGATAATAGGATAAGCTATTTAATTCAAAAAAAATTAACCGGAAATTTTGAACCGTGGAATTTATAGACACATTTTATTAAATAACTCAGCCCTGCCACGATGAAATTTTTTTCGGCGCGGTGAAAAGTTGCTAAATTTGATTTAGTATCGATTAAAAATAGTAGCTAAACTCGTCAAAAAGATATATGTTCTAGCTTTTCAAAATAAGTTTAGCGCTGCTACATCTAACAGCTGCTGCTAGATTTAGCAGCTTAGCTGCTAGATTTTGCAGCTCAGCCTCTACATCTAGAGGCTGAGCTGCTAAATCTAGCAGCCCGCTGCTAGAATTAATTTAGTGAATTAAAATTTACGTCATTATATTTTGTCTTTCAGATTCAAGTTCCAGAGGATGCAGTACTAATTCCCGCTGCCTAATGACAGAGAGAAATGGGGGTTACAGTCACATTTAACACTAATCTGCACCTAGTATTATTTGGGTCTGCTTTCGTTTCATCTGCCAAAACAGACAGATAATTATTTAAATATTAGTTTTAATTTAGCTTAGAAAACTGTTGTATTAGGATTAACATAATATGTTATATTTCATTCAAACTATGTTTGAATTATGGTTTGTCGATTTGCCCATCTTCGTAGCGTCACCCAAGGTAGTGAGAGAGGAAGGATATTTGTTAAACTTTTGAGTATAGGAAAAAGAATTCCCATTCGCAACCGGACAGCCGGTAGCTTTTTACTCTACTTTTTAATATTTGTAAAGTGCTATTGTTGCACCAAGACTGCTTTTCAACTTTTCAAAAATTAAGAGACTTCTGGCAAGCATAAAGTGATTATGAGTGACGAGTGACGTCACATAAATGAGTCGGTGTTTTTGGAGGTCTTTGAACTCTTGCTTGAAGAATATCAGCTGGCAGGTGGAGAGGTAAGTCTTAATCGTAAATTGAATATTTTTGAATACAGGATTGAATAGAAATAAAAATCAATCATATTATTAATATTATTTCAGTCCTCATCTTCGTCTTCACTCGAAAACAATAAATGATTCATTTCTAGCAATAAAGCAATATTATTTTAGTATTTTAAATCCAATTATAAATTAACTTTTAGTAAATTACTTACTTCTACTATTACAATTCTCGACTTAGTAGAGTCCGTCTTCCGTCTACCAAAATTACTGAAAAGTTCATTCACTATCTACTTTCTAAAAAGTTAACTGCGCAATCGTGTAACTAAAACTGTATGGAGTGATGGTACAATTAGCCCCCATTAATTGTTCTGTACTGTATTCAAAAGCCAATCTGCTGAAAGTATTAATCAGTAAGGGTTAGGACGGTACGGATGTTGTCCCGGGACGTCATGTTTTAAGCAGGATTTATGGCGTCCCGAGACATCATGATTTACAGCGGCACTTATGGCGTACCGGGACTTAGTTTTTGGAAATTTTGTCATTAGTACCATCCGAAGTGTAGTAAAAGTAAAGCCATTTTGTGTTTGGTGAACGAACATTAAAGATTAATATTTTGTAATAGATATAGATATTTAATTTTCAGTTCTAAATAATTTTTTTAATTATTCTTATGTTTTTAAGTAGTCTTAATAAGAATGTCTTATTGATTTTGTCCAAACTAGTGACGAATATAATGGAAGACAAGCGTTTTTGATTTGATTTGAAAACTATTTATTTACTAGACCATTTCAATGTCAGTTCAAAGGTGTTGAACTGTTCTCCCCATTATTGTAAGTCTAATAAAAATCATTCATTCTTTGAATGATTAAATTTACAATACAGGACAAATCACAAAAATAATTAATTTGTGATTAGTAGAACTATTGTAAAATTATCGGCTTTATAATACGCAGCATGCCCACTGTTAGTTAACTAAATTATGACTTCAAATACAAAATCTAAATTTGGTGCAAGTTATTCATTTTATTCAACTACCGGTTGGGGAAATACGACATGGTTGTTTTTNACAAAATCTAAATTTGGTGCAAGTTATTCATTTTATTCAACTACCGGTTGGGGAAATACGACATGGTTGTTTTTTGGAATTTACTTTTGAATCTCTCATTCTCACCAACAAATGCGCACCTCGCACTACATCATAACTACCAAAGATGGGCGAATCCGAAATTGGGGCTACTTTTAGGCAGCGATATTTAATTGCAACTGGGGCTTCCAGTGACTCCCATTTTTTTATTGACAAGAGTCAGGTTACTCAGAGTCATGAATCATGACTCAATGACTCCTACTTTTGAAGTCAATCATGTTTTAAATTAACTGCATTACTCAAGTGACTTTTCTCACATAACCCCTAAGGATTCAGTCAGAATGAGATGATTTAGAGTCAATACCGTGACTCTGAGTCACGACTCATAGAAATTTATTGTATAAAGTAAACAGCATATATTTTCAGAATTCATTTGAATCTGAGTCACTGATTCATGATTGAGTCATGACTTTGACTCAATTAAAAAAAAAGAATCTTAGAAGATTCACTGAGTCAATTTTATATTTAAAACTGACGCTACAAAAGTGATTCAATGAGTCACTTGAATCTGGCTCACATTCATAAATGATTTATTAACCGCCATTACACCATGCCACTGAATTTAAAACAAATGTTACTGAGTCATAACTCTGAATCATCTGACTGACTCAGAAGAAATGATTCATTCGTCTAATTACAATCAATTCTTCTCAAGTCACTCCTAAAGGTTAATTCAGATTCAGGTGACTCAGAGTCATGAGTAACTTTGACTCCCATCACTCTCACTTTCGTAGTCACTCATGTTTTAAATTGACTCTCAGTGGAATGATGAAGTGACTGTTCTCAAATCACTCCTCAAGATTGAATAAGAGTTAAGTAACTCAATTAGGACTCACTGCCTTCCACTTTCGTAGTCAGTTATAAAATTTAAATTGACTCAGTGGCATNTAACTCAATTAGGACTCACTGCCTTCCACTTTCGTAGTCAGTTATAAAATTTAAATTGACTCAGTGGCATGACTAAGTGACTTCTGAAATCATAATGAAGGTTGAGTCAGTCAGATGACTGAGTNCTTCTGAAATCATAATGAAGGTTGAGTCAGTCAGATGACTGAGTCATGCTAGTCAATTAAAACATATGATTGACTTCAAAAGAGGAAATCATTGAGTTATGACTCATGACTCTAAGTGACGTGACTTCTGTCAATAAAAAAATGGGAGTCCCTTACAGCGCCAGTTACAATTAAATATCGCAGCCTAAAATTAGCCCCCATTTGGAATTTGCCCATCAAGGGTGCTCATGATGTAGTGGGAGGTACGCATTTGTTGGTGAGAATAAGAGATTCAAAAGTAAATTCCAAAAAGAACCATGTCGTATTTCCCCAACCGGTNGCATTTGTTGGTGAGAATAAGAGATTCAAAAGTAAATTCCAAAAAGAACCATGTCGTATTTCCCCAACCGGTAGATCCCTCTTTACAAATTTATATTTAATGTCTAGCATTTTTTTTGGGAATTTAACACACTTTGAACCAATTTTTGGTGAAACGCTAAACTTTACAACAGATTTTAACTTTTATCTAGTAAATTATAATACGTATGTAACTAATTAAAATTTTTCAATTTTAAACTCAATTTCTTTATTTTGATATTTTATGTAAGATTTATCGAGAAACTTTTAGTAAATTAGGTTTTTGATTTCCAATCTTGATTACACTATAGTGGTGATTCCAGGTTGCTCAATTTCTGCTGTGTAAAATTTGTAATAATATTCACAAAATTTCACTAACATTCAAAATCTGAGGCAGATTTTAAAATTTGGTGTGTAGTGTTGTTAAATTTATATGGAAAATTGGCTTTCCAATCTAATTTCAATGCGCTTGGGATATTTTTGTGTCACAACTTACAAACTTTCCAAAACCGTAGACCTCTCTCATTTCTCACTTGTTTTACAATAAATTGGTTATTATTTAATATTTATTTAGTTTTTATATATAATTTTTATAACAAAATTTAAAAAATATACCAAAACCAAATTGTAGATAAGGTTCAGGTTACACTGTTAGTCCTTGGAAGTTAGGGAGCAAAACACTTTACTAAAAATAGCAGCTACACTGCCATAGCGTCCTCTACATCTTAGCAGCTGAGCTGTTATTTCTAGTGTGTCTTCCTTTACTGCATTTTGTTATTTTGATTTTTTATATTTTTGAGTTTTTAGTCTAATAAAAAGTTAATCTTCATCTCTACAGACTGTAATGATCATTACAACACTGATGAAACGCTGTTCATTCAGATGGAATTTGAGAAATTCGATTGAATGCTATTATAAAACACATAATGTAAGTACGAATTTCATCTTTTTTTTTTATAAATATCTGTATTTTCTCTAAAGTTAAAGTAAAAGTTATTATACAGGTATCGTCGTTTTGCCTGCTAACGAAACGATTCCAGTCCGTCGTTCCTAAACCTCATTGTAACGTAGGTACGATTGGTCACGTTGATCATGGAAAGACCACACTGACAGCTGCTATAACGAAAGTCCTATCAAACAAAAAACTCTCCAAGTATGTACGATACNATGGAAAGACCACACTGACAGCTGCTATAACGAAAGTCCTATCAAACAAAAAACTCTCCAAGTATGTACGATACAATGAAATTGACAAAGCACCTGAAGAAAAAGCAAGAGGTATCACAATTAACATTGCCCATGTGGAGTATCAGACACAAAATAGACACTATGCCCATACTGACTGNATGGAAAGACCACACTGACAGCTGCTATAACGAAAGTCCTATCAAACAAAAAACTCTCCAAGTATGTACGATACGATGAAATTGACAAAGCACCTGAAGAAAAAACAAGAGGTATCACAATTAACATTGCCCATGTGGAGTATCAGACACAAAATAGACACTATGCCCATACTGACTGCCCTGGGCATTCAGATTACATAAAAAATATGATCTCGGGAGCATCACAAATGGATGGTTGGTAATTAAAAAAGTGATTAATTGAATCCAAGAAAAAAAAACAAAAATATGCTGATGGTATTCATTATTATCTTAGGAGCTATATTAGTAGTAGCAGCTACGGATGGTCAAATGCCTCAAACTGTGGAANACAAAAATATGCTGGTATTCATTATTATCTTAGGAGCTATATTAGTAGTAGCAGCTACGGATGGTCAAATGCCTCAAACTGTGGAACACTTACTCCTTGGTAAGGGTATTCATTAGCTAGATAACATTCAAGTTAGGTACTTACGAACATTGTAACATTAAATTTTTACAGCTAAACAAGTCGGTGTTGAACATGTGGTAGTTTTTATAAACAAATCTGATGTTTGTGAAACAGACGTACTCGAACTAGTCGAAATTGAAATTCGAGAACTTCTATGTGATTTTGGACTTGACGGAGGAAACTGTCCAGTAATTTATGGTTCTGCACTCCTTGCGTTGAATGGTGACAACTCAAGTACCTATGGAGAAGAAAGTATCATGAAATTAGTTGATGCCATGGATTCTTATATACCTCTCCCACAGAGAGATTTCAAATCTCCCTTTATGCTTCCAATAGACTCTACATTCACAGTACCAGGACGAGGTACAGTAGTTGTTGGTACCATAAAACGTGGAACTGTAAAGAAAAATGCAGATTGTGAGCTACTTGGTTTCGACAGTTGTATCAAAACATCAGTCGGTGATATCCAAGTTTTTAGAAAATCTGTTGACATGGCTCAAGCAGGTGACAATGTTGGTGTACTTCTACGTAACGTGAAACTTCAATATGTTTCTAAAGGAATGGTACTATGTCTCACGGGTTCAGAAGAAATTGGAAATCATTTCGAATGTAAAATTTACTTTTTAAATAGATCAGAGGGTGGTCGTTCGAAACCAATAACTTCAAAATACTGTCAACAGTTGTTTAGTCGAACTTGGAGTGTTCCATGTCGTGTGGATTTGGTAGGAGAGCAGGAATTACTTATGCCTGGTGAACATGGTACAGTTCACCTTATCCTTTTGAAGAAAATGGTCATGAATATGGGGCAACAGTTTACAATCCGTGAAAATAATATGACTGTTGCAACAGGAATTATTGTTAAAGCTTTAGAATCAGTCCTAATTCCACATTCTTTAGGACGACTGAAACTCAGTGTATAAAATAAAAATATGTTACGGTTAACTATTTTACGTACCTTTCTTAATCCAAGAAATATTGGGAGAAAGTCGGGGTAAACAAAAAGGTCGTCTGGGTATAAGTATTTAGTGTTCAAGGACCATTGTAGTTAAGCGTGACATTTTGATTCTCTACCGATGGAGACATTCTGACATTGGGCCGACTAACCCCCGGTTGGATAGGGCTATCTGGGTAACAAAAGCAAGATCTCAGAGGTCATTCCTTGAATTGGTGTTTACTCTCAAACCCATAGAGAAAAATCCCAATGCTCGTCAATGCACAGGGACCCCCCCGGCGAAATTTTTTTCTGGGACCACCCCAGGAAAATTTGCAGACGCGAAGCGTCTGCAAATTTTTCTGCGGTGGTCCCAGAAAACCCAAAATTATCATGAGCTCGCACACGGCGTGGGACAAAGCCCTATTTATATTTTGAAGTTTTTTTTGGCTTATTTGTCGAATAGCCCCTTAGGTAGTTCTNAAAAGTTTTCTTATTTTAAGATTTTAATTTAAAAAAAACGATTTAATATTTAGTTTCACTCATCCTGACCATGTTTCCTGTTTCGAAAATTTTAAATACTTTGAATTTTTTGAAAAAATCATTGCTAAAACCGTACTCTAAACCGGAGAAAAATCAATTTTCTATTAGAGCTTGTGGGGAAATTGAAAGTTTTGGTTGGATTTATTTACATGTTGGCGCTAAATGTAAGTCCATTTCTTTGTATGTGGTGAAACTATGGTTCATGTAGAGTAAGATTCAATCACGAGCAGGACTTACATTTAGCGCCAACGCTTAGAAAAATGTAACTGAAAATGTTGAAAATTTTAGAAAAACCTCAACTATGTTGCCAATTCTCCCTTATCCTTATCTACTAATGCGCAGACTACACCCAAACTTAATAGTGACGGGTAATCTAAACCGTATAACGCCCAAAATATGTAGTGTAATTTTAGATTTCGTGACGTAGATAATTTTTGATAAAATCTAATTAAATAATACTGTTGGTATTCAGTAAATTAAATTCTGACTTTATTACCACTACGTCAATATCGAATTAACAAATAAATAAAAATCAAATTTACAAACATAAGACAAGGATTTGATGGCACAAGTCATCCAACAAATACCTTTTGTGTGAAATTTATTACCGCTACATCAATATCGAATTACCGGGATGAAAATTTCAAAGGTTAAAATTTTTAGAAGTTAGGATTACGCATTTCTGTTGCGTGTTGGACAACAATCAAGCTTCATTTAAATTTATTACCGCTACGTAAATACCGAATTACAGGATTAAAAATATAAAACTAAAGTTAAAAATTAAAAATTGCTGAGTTTTAATTATCTACATCCGGTAATTCGATAACGGTGTAGCGGTGGTTAGTTTAAAATAACCTTCAGAATTAAGTTTTTTACATGTATGTCATTCTGAATTCGTAAATATTAGAATGAATTACTGCTCCCTCTAATTCGATATTGATGTAGCGGAATTTTTTATAAGAAAACAATATCAAAATTATTGCTTACTATTGCCAAACAAATCCTGGATATTAAATTTGTGATTTTCGGTGTTTTAAAGCTTGAAGTCCGGTAATTCGATATTGATGTAGCGGCTGCCAGTTCAAATATGCTTCGAATAATTTCGGATAATATGTGCCAAATGTACGAGGCAATTTTAATATGTAAGTGTTTGAGTTTTAATAGATGATACCCATAATTCGATAATTCTTTAACGGTAATTTAAGCTTTTGAGCGCCATTGTTCATATGTGAATTGGAAATACAATTATGTAATTGAATATTTCCAAAAAATTTTGAACACCATCAAAGTAGTAATATGTGTTGGCAACATCTGGTGTTTCAAAAGCCACAACTTTTAACCCAAAGAAAAATTGAATCCACGTCCACTTCAAGAAATTGACGTTCTTGAGGAAGAACTACCCCCTTCCCCCTCGGGAATTCAGGTAATGATACGTTAATTGACTGGAAGTTTAGCGTAGATTACGAATGTGACATGCATTATTGGCTGTCAAGTAATTTAACAGCGGTCAAAATATTTTTTCACATTTTTTTTGAATTTACATATTTATATATGACATGCAATGAGACGCAGAGGATACGATTTCTTATGGTTTTCTTTAGATTTTCTTTTTATGTTTTTTACGTTTGTTTGGTTTTCTTCTTAGGTTTAAAGAATTTTTTTAGTATAAATTTAGAAATTTTTTGCAAAATTTGACTTTACCGCCAATAACGAATATCAGATTTGTAATCTACGCTAAATTTTCGGTCGATAAATAAACGGATTCACGGATTCTACAAATGTTTCGAAATCAATATTGTTGTTCATTTACTAAAACATTTAATGAAATAGTTTTTTTTGTCTAAACCTTTATCGGTAATTATTCTAAAAATTAATTGCTTCGTGACTGGCGACGCAGAGTAAGATTCAAACAGTCGATTATGAATTCATTCCAACCTTATTTATAATTATTCTGCAGTAATAAATTGCTAAAACTAATTTTTTGTTTTCCGTTTCGGTTCGATTTCTTTCCGTTTTTGCCTACATTTATACCGTTTCGTTTTCGTTTCTAATCTAATCCGTTTCGATTCGTTTCCGTATGTTCTGAAAAACGAAACGAAACGGTTGCATCACTAGAAGCAACCCATCCCCTTTGTGGCGCTGTAGTCCGATTAAACTCTCGATTGTCTTGCGGCGAACCTTTCACCTAAACTGAGACTCTCTGAATGTTGGAGCAAATAGGCATAAAGCCCAAATAACCAGCCCATACGAAAATAAACTAATTTTGTTTTACCAACAGTTCGAACCACCCCACTAATTTTTTTCATATTTGACCAAAAGGAACCCCCCGGAGAACAGGTAGGGTTTTCCTCTATGCTCAAACCGTGGATTTAGAATTGCAGAATGGCGTATCGTCACAAAAATATAGTAGAGTAGTAGAGAGAGGGGACGGCAGATTCTCGGTTGAGCGACGAATGGGGTATGATGCGAAGCTGTCTTATCCCATACCTCTACTTTGATTTTTCTCTCTGCTGCTGTAAATTAATTTTGCTAAAGTATGTTCTTTCGAACACACGCTAACTTCTATCCCTCCAACTTTTGGATTTCGCTCTATTTATTTGCTGTCTCAATTTTATTTTGGTGAAAGCGACTTTCTACGGCCCGGATTGATTTGGCTAACCCTGTACACAATTATAAAAAATGGCTCAATATATATGATAATTGAAATTACAGTCTAATGCAACGAGCACCAAATACCTCAATGTATGTCTCGCTTTCCGGACGGATGGACAGACAAAGCGATCGCATAAACCTTTACACCTTCGCTGTTCATGGTTAATGATGGAAGTAGTGATGTGACGGATATCCGACATGATAAAACGTCCGGATAGTCTATCCGTCGGATATCGTATAGTAGGAGATATGCTCGGACAATTTTAGCAGACTATAATGAGAAGAAATTGCACGCAGTTGTTAAATCATGTCATTCACATAGCTGTCAAGGTAATTTTACATACTCGGAAATGTAAAAATTTTGTAAGAAGTTGGCTGAAAAACTAGGCTAGAGAAATTAATTTTATCCTAAATTTCTTACATACCGTCATAGACTTTGTCTAATACAGTCGATCCCGGTTGTAATAAATATTGGCTTTAGTGAACCCAGAAACGTACAGGTATGTGCCTGAAATAAATGAGTTTCTATGCTAAATTCTACCGTCGGCCTTCAATCAATAAAGCTTAATCTGTCATTTTGCCTAATACAAAATGGTCTTATATAATTTTCTCAGATTTTGTTTGGGACCAATGTGAGAAATTTTCACCTTTGAGGAGAGAGAAACAACGTTGTTTCTGAAATACTTTAATAGCAATTTAATTGCAATTTTCGTTAATAATTTTGTTAATTATTTTTGAGCATGGATATCCCATCATAATTTTTCGTTTTCTTTCTATAAGTCGACAGTCATTTTTAATCACTACGGAAGCGTTTTAGAGCTAAAACAATTTTGCTCACAGCTTATATTCTCTAGCAATATTTCAATGGCTATGTATCCAAAATATATATTGCTAATATATTAAAAAAACTTAATGACAGGACCAAGGCTCGAACTCCCGAACACGGGGTAAGAACCCNATATATTGCTAATATATTAAAAAAACTTAATGACAGGACCAAGGCTCGAACTCCCGAACACGGGGTAAGAACCCAACACATTTCGCTTTAAGACTTGAGTTTACATAGATGTTTCTTGATGCTATGATCTTTGTCGATGCTCCTATCTACAAGAAACCTTATACACGAGGTATTTATTTATGTCTCGGAAGCTTTGGACAGGACAGCAAACAGTTCCTTATATTGAAGCAAATCAACTAGGTAGTTATTCCTAGTTAGTTATAATATTTTGAACTTTCACCAATGAAACTAGAATTATGGAAGACTTTGAAGCCAAAGTGCTTGTGACTGAATAACAATTATTAGCAAACGATTTCAAAAATACATTGCAATATTTAGCTCTTCTTTGTTGAAAATATGCCATTTCTGCATGCAAGAAATTACTCGACTTCACTTGATACTGCTCGACATTATGAGCAAGTGTCAAAATAATCGAGGGAATACGGTTAGCCGGATTACTGTACACTACTCTAAATTACTTGAAAATATGGCTTAGCGCAAAACATTGAGTTCCAGTGATTACTGATTAGTATTAATTACGTCCAACTAGCACNTTGAAAATATGGCTTAGCGCAAAACATTGAGTTCCAGTGATTACTGATTAGTATTAATTACGTCCAACTAGCACTTATGGACGAACGTTCGGATAGATAAAAACATCGCTCAAAACTTTGTGACTACACCGTTTGGAGTTGATGCAAATACAGACGCTTTAATAATATAAGAATAAGCAAATTATGTGTTCAATATTTGTAGNCGGACCATATGGACGAACGTTCGGATAGACAAAAACATCGCTCAAAACTTTGTGACTACACCGTTTGGAGTTGATGCAAATACAGACGCTTTAATAATATAAGAATAAGCAAATTATGTGTTCAATATTTGTAGCCATCATAACAATAAAAATAAAATGTAATTGACTTTCAAGCTATTATAAACACTTGTTGCAATGTTTGAATTTTTTTTCTTTTGAAATGAGGTTTAAATAAAAGGGGCGAATAATTATGGGATCTTCATTATGTTGTCAATGGATGACATATCTAGTTGAAGTTTCGTGATTATTCTTTATCATTGTACAGGGTGGGTTATCTTTAGTGTGCTTATAGCCGAGGAAGAGATAAGGGCTATACTCAAACTTTATCTTTGATATGTTGTAGTCAGAGGAAAGTAAGCCTCTGAGATTTACACTCTTCTCTATGAAATTCTTCAAAAATAAACGGTCTCATGGCGTGTGTCAGCTTATGACTATTGATTCAACCAAGCNCTTCTCTATGAAATTCTTCAAAAATAAACGGTCTCATGGCGTGTGTCAGCTTATGACTATTGATTCAACCAAGCACTTCACATCCAAACTAGAAGGGGTTACTTGAGATTCTAAGCGAAGACTAACTTGAAGGGAAATCAATAGCGCGAAAATCATAATCCAAATTCAAATTATTAAAAATTTGAATTTGGGTTAGGATTTTCGCGCCACAGAATACTTTCCTCAAGGTAGTCACCGAATAGAATCTCATGAAACCCCATTGAATTTGAATAATATGTGAAGTGTATGGCTGAAACCATAGTCATAAGCAGACCGACGCCATGCGACCGTTTTATTCTAGGAATGAGATTGGCAAGAGAAGAGCGAGGGTATGGCGTAGCCAAGTTGAAATACTCCGAGGCTTCACTCCATTTGACTACAACGTATGAAAGTGAAAGAATGAGTATATCCCTTATCTCTTTCTCGGCTATCGGCTCACTAAAGATAACCTACTCTGTATACTTGTAAGCAAGAACAGTAGGTTTGATATTTAGTCCTCAAANTATCGGCTCACTAAAGATAACCTACTCTGTATACTTGTAAGCAAGAACAGTAGGTTTGATATTTAGTCCTCAAATCAACTATTCAGGGATTCACTTTGTCAGTCATTAAGCCTGTCCACTTTGCTCTTGTAGCTACGGAATTAANTATCGGCTCACTAAAGATAACCTACTCTGTATACTTGTAAGCAAGAACAGTAGGTTTGATATTTAGTCCTCAAAATCAACTATTCAGGGATTCACTTTGTCAGTCATTAAGCCTGTCCACTTTGCTCTTGTAGCTACGGAATTAANCAAATCAACTATTCAGGGATTCACTTTGTCAGTCATTAAGCCTGTCCACTTTGCTCTTGTAGCTACGGAATTAATACTGACCTCGGAGTTTGATATATAAATTGTACTCTTCAAGATATTCTCCATAAGTTGATTTAGTATTTAGATAGAACAATTTTCAAGACGATATCTTAGTAGGACCAAAATTGAAATGTAAAGATCTGTAAATGCTTTCACTTATATTGTATTATCTAGAATAAACTGAACATAAGTTTCACTCTAAAAACACTAATAAAACAGAAAAGTTTATTAACTTTCGCCGTACGAAAAGTCATACAAAACTACGCAAATGATGTTAATAAACTTCTTTTTTCCAAACTACCAGTTTTATTTCTGGATTTGAGCGATTTATATTATTTAAATACTCAAGTCAAACAAAAACAAGATGGAACTTTACATAATCGTGGGAGTGCTGTATATTATAATAATTTTCTCAACTGCGTTTCCTCAGGGTCATTTTGCTTCAATTCAGGAATACGGAATGCAAGCAAAATACTTTGTCGAATCTAACAGAGCCTTGGCAACTGCTTGCAAGACATTGGTTATAGCAACAATGGCAATTGAAATAAGTTTCAACGGGCAACTACTGAACGAATGGCTGAGTACGGACATTGAAGTGAGTCATGCATATACATTGGTGTCACTTTCTCCAACAAAACCGGTAATTGATTTTATTGAAAAAGCTAACACCAATGATGAGATATTGAATCCACTGTATTTCCGATTTCTTCGATATACGCAAAATTGTCAAGTTGTGGTAATGCCAAACAATGAAGCAGAAATATTGACCAAAGGACTCGTAGAACAGAAGTTAGTAAGAGTAAACAAAGACTACTTTATTTATTTAGGTAATTTTGAACAAGCGAAAGTATTTATGTCCAGTCCAACGGCGGATAATGTTCGTTATAAGTATTTCATCATGGGTCTCAGTAAGGATACTGTTTCAATTTGGGACATATGCGTGGAAATGACAGCGTCTGTAAAACTTGCGACTTCAACAAGTTTGTTCAAGACACATTGCCCCAAGACCCTTAACGGCAAACACTTAAAAATAACGTCAGTAATCGGGACACCTTGGATTTGGCAAGCGAATAAAAATGACAAATGGACTGGCATATACTACCGTCTCATTGTCGAATCTGCAAGAAAATACAATTTTACATTTAGTATCCAATATGCAAACAGTGGTGGCGCCTCTGGATTTGAAAAAAATGGACGATGGTTTGGCACTGTTGGGGAAGTATTTCATGGTATGGGAGATATTTCTTTTGGTGCTGGTATTACTCCGCATAGAAACACTGTGATAGATGCTGGAGTAACATTTGAAGCCGTAGTTCGCGTGTTCTTCATCAAGGCGCCACCGTTAAAAATAAATTGGAGAGCTATTTTTTCGCCATTTCAACCAGTTGTTTGGCTACTTCTCACCACCGTTGCATTAAGTGTGATACCGGTATATTACTTTTCGTTTACATTGAATCATTCCGTCACTTCTTTAAATATGCTTAGTGGAGTGGTGATGTCACTTTTGGCAATACTGTCAGATCAGTCGTCTCGTAGTAACACATGGATAGGGCTAAGAGTCAGGGGGTTGATTGTATTGTGGATGATATTCTGCTTAGTTATGGGAGCAGGCTATAGATCAAGGTTAATTTACTTTTTAACATTTATTACACCGCAAGATGTCCCCATGACACATGTTGAACTAGTAAATGAGAACTATGAGCTCCTATTTAGATATTACGGAGGTGTCGCATATCGTCATGCAGCAGCATCAAAAGATCCTATGCAACAAGAAATCACACGACGTGCTATTCTTTACAACTCATCACAGGAGTGTATAGTATCAGCAATTCTAAAAGAAAAAGCAGCTTGCTTGGACTGGGATGCACATGGAAGTTTCGCTGTTTTTACAAATACTACAATCAATGTTTATGAAAATAAAGGACTTATGATTAAATCGGCGGACTCTGTACTGAGCTCGTTGATAGCATGGATATACAAAAAATACTCACCGCTAGTTGAAACTTTTGATTCCTACTTGATAAAAATCTTTGCTTCTGGCATTTACAAGAAATGGGTAGAAGAAGAATCAACTCAGAGTAAACGTGTAGGTGCAAAATGGCTTAATGAACAGAGAGATTCATCAATAAATAGACAGATTATTGCAGTTTATCTCGACTATTCGACATCACTCAAGCCTTTGCAGATTAGTAGTTTTTACGGTATTTTTTCGTTATTATTTATTGGAGTTTGTGTTTCATTGATTGTTTTGGTATTTGAATCATACCATCAGTGGAACAATATATTTGAATTGATTTTCATGCTATAGCTCACGTACCTGAATTGATAGAAAATAAAAGCTTTTGTGTTTGGCGATTGGTTGTATTGCCAAGCAAGGACTACCATCATTAGGCTAAAAAGTTATTCAATAATTTCTGAATAAGCATTCATTTTTTTACCAAAAATGAATCAGGATTTCTAATCATTGAAGTCAAATTTATTCCAAACATTTCGAAATGTCTTTAGAAACAAGTCGTTTGTTGACTTAGGTTGCATTTGTGAATCTCGTACCCAGAAGGCTGAAGGAAATATAAGAAATATATCTAATATTTTTGTTGGAAGAAGCAAGATTAGTTGAAAAAAACTATAAGCGATAAAATGATAGGTTAATAGTTGGGTAAAGGTTGCTGGCCATAATCTATGATACGATGTAGAATTGGTTATTTCTCACAGAGTGTGAAAACATTAAGCTTAAGTTTTATAAAATTTAATTTAACAAATTCTGTTTATTTATTTGAGTATTCTGAATGCAATAACGTTGAAATAAAATCATATAGTTTAGGAAAACAATTATTTGACTTAAAGTTTACACTGATTGGTAACAAAATTTTGAACTGGATTATCGTGAGATAATTTTGAAAGCTGTTACAAAAGTTGAAAATGTAGAAAAATGAAAAATTATTAGAGAAAAGTTATCAAATAGTAATGTAATTATTAAAATTGGGAATCTATTGAATAAAAAAAAGTAATATTGGTAAAACTTTGCTGAAATATCTTTTCAAATATTTATTTTAAAAATGTCAGTGAGGGCTAACAATGCCTCCCCTGTCAAAACTCTGAATTTTTTTGAAACTTGGAAAATTAACCTCTATGATGGATTTTCTCTGTCAAGTATTTTCATTCAGGTTTTCTTACTTCCACAAAACCTTAGCCAACCTACAACAAATGTTCGGAATGGTTCGAAATTTAGTTGTTCTGAATATAAACAGGATATCCAGAAACGCAACCAAAAGAAATTGCACTTAAACAGGATAAATAGAACAGTCAGAGATAGCTAAATTAAAATGATTTTGCCTTCATATTATTTAGTAACTGTCTTGGCAACCCACACATTGTCAAACAAAACTTTGCCGTAGGTGTATGTGTTCGTATACACATGAACACAGAGATGCATTGCAACTACGTTGTTTTGGGTTAATTGTTAGTAGTATTCACTGAAGGCTTACCTGACTGTAATCCTGAAAGTACATTTTGATTCTTTCCATTACTTTCTGCAAGACAAAATGCATCCTTCTTATTAGAAGTAGAACGAATTTACTTAACTTGCGCAACTTTTCAAAAAATAAAATGGCTAACGCTCGTTTTATGGTTTGTGCATGCGTTGTGTATTCCTTGTCTTAGCGTTGTCATAACGCGATCCACCCGTTTTTGAACTTATTTATGCTTTCTTTAATCAATTATGTGCAGAATTTTTCTGTATTAAAAAAAAAGTTAAAATTGTTCAACTTTCAATTGTTTACGGTAAGAATAAGGAAATAGAGAAAGAAAGGAAACCATAAATGAATTCTTCAAACAAAGCATTAAAGAAAAAAATTCCTAGACAACGTATTCACAACGCTTAGACAACACATGCAGAAAGCATAAATTGATTCCAATTAGGTTTTCTTACAGAATTCTGTACAAAAAGTTTAAAAAAGAAAAACCATAAAACGAGCGTAACTACCTTCCTTAATTTCTATTTTTGTTACAGAAATCAAAACATAATATGGTTGCTTATTTTAGACTTGCAGAATGTTACAAGATACAACTTCGATACAATAGGGGTACTCAATCTGGATTTGTAAACTTACAACTCTGTAAGTTTACAAAACTCGCACATGCGTAGTTCAGATTTGTAAAGTTACAAAGTTACAAAGTTACAAAGTCTGAGTGGGAAATTGTAACCTAGTTCGTGTTACTTTTTGTAAATACTGCTGCACGTTACTGATGCTTGGCCCTTTGGAAAACCATCAAAACTATGGTTACTAAGGTACTTAACAGCTGACTCAAGCTGTGTGTCATTCAATTATTATTTGTTTACTCTGAATACTCACCTGTTTATAAAAAAAAATCAAACAGCTACAGCTTCTCCAGTGAATTGATTAAAATTTTTACTTTTTGTTGTGAAGATTAGGTTAAAAAAAAAATAAGCAAATCAAAAACTTTTCTATTTTGTAAACTAAAAACATGCCCTTTTGATTGTAAAGTTTACAAAGGGTTTGTAAAGTTACGGACCAATGAGGAGCCTGGAATTTGTTTCCCGCCAAATTTTTCTCTTGTAACTTTACAAACTTTGTAAACTTACAAAATTGTAAGTTTACAAACCTCAGATTGAGTACCCCTAATGTTGTTATAAAAATAATTTTGTCATTTTGTAAGTTGACGCTTTGCCATACTTTTTTGTCAAAATTCAAAATAACTTTGTAATAACAGCTTGCGAACACTGGAATAATGTAAATGCGTTACATGGTTTGTCATATATGAAGCAAACTTTACTCACATTATTAAGCGCAAAAATTTATCAAAGTCAGTCAAATTTGACCTGTTTTACATTATAGTGAATAGAGAAGTGATAAACAAGAATTCACAAGAATTACAAGATTAGAAATACTTTTAACTCAAAATTCTTAACGAAGATATAATAATTCAAATATAATTGCTATAAGATACATTAGCAATCCTGGAAATTTTCATTAACAGTTCCAAAGTGAATCGATATTAAATAGAAATGGGAAAACGAGCTTAAGAATTGCTTCTAAGGTAATTCTAATAACTGTAAGGTGGAACAGGTAGCCTAAGGTTTTTCAACTTCAGTAAACAACCGGCTGCTGATAACATTATGTTACACGGTAAATAAATCGAATTAATTAAACAGGATAACTAAGTGCAGAGGGCAACCAGCCATGGCTCCGTAGGCTAACAACTGAAATATAAAATATCAAACTTTTAATCAACCTGGTTGTGTATAATGGTCTAATTTGTAGATTCGAGGGTAAATCAAGACTGTTTCTTTTCGCTTTGATAAAGCGAAAATGTAAAAAAAGTTCCGAGTTGAAATTTTTTTTTCTACGATTTTTTTTTGAGATATGGCCTAAGCCAAACGCCTGTTTAGACAGTTTGTCTGAAAGCGCTGCTTCACAAACTGTGTCAATGGGCAAAACCCGCTGTCTCTGTTGTCAAGCAACCTAGGTATTGTTGATATATCAATCAAAATTAGGTATATGTTATTAGAAATTAGTAAATAAAAAATTTCCCTCAAGATACATCATTTGAACCTGTAAACTGTGTTTCTGCAAAATGTAGTGGGAGATTTTGAGAGGGATTAGGACTACCTGATTGGTCAATTTTGTAGTAACAACTCTTATAGACAAGTGTCTCTGGTTTAATGAAATGGAAAAGAACCGGAAGGACGAAGAGGCCATGCCAACTTGAACAAAGGATGACAAGAGTAGTGACCTTAAAAAAAACTAATGGTATGTATGATGATACAAAAACTAATGCGAAAACTCCAATAATTGTAGATATCCCTCCTTGAAGTATGGGAAGTCCAAGTGAGTAGAGAGCCTTCTTTCTTCTGCAGAACCAGTAGAAGAAATATAAGCNTCCTTGAAGTATGGGAAGTCCAAGTGAGTAGAGAGCCTTCTTTCTTCTGCAGAACCAGTAGAAGAAATATAAGCGTAGGAGACATGCGCAGAGAAGTCCACTGAGAAACCGATACACATGATGAGCTAATAATAATAAATTAGATTATNTCCTTGAAGTATGGGAAGTCCAAGTGAGTAGAGAGCCTTCTTTCTTCTGCAGAACCAGTAGAAGAAATATAAGCATAGGAGACATGCGCAGAGAAGTCCACTGAGAAACCGATACACATGATGAGCTAATAATAATAAATTAGATTATTAAAAAACGAGAGGGTGAAAACCAAAGTGGGACTTACACAAATAATAGATACAGTGTCAAGCCGCACTCCCCAGAGTGACATAAAAANACACAAATAATAGATACAGTGTCAAGCCGCACTCCCCAGAGTGACATAAAAACCAAGACTCCCAATTCCGTTGACATAATGGTGAATAGAACACAAACAGATGTAACAAAGTTTGGTATAAATACAACAGCTACCACCATAACAATAGCGGCAGCAATTGATAGAAGTTGAATAGTTAGATATCGAATGATAATAAATTGATCCCCAAAACCTGTCCATGGGTTAAAACAAACGACTTCTATATCTTTTTGTTCAGTAGCTGCTTGTGTTAGTTTTACAATTGCTTTCAAACTGTCTTTTGTAGCGTAAGTATTGTGTAATTGAATGATGTAGCGACTGGCAAGAATTTGAGTACCATCGTCACTGAAATCTACATCTGTTGCAAACACAGCAGTCTCAGCGTTGGTTTGTTATCTCGAACGCGCATATTACAAGTTTAATGTCAACAAAAACGCTGGTTTCAAATCTAGATTTGAATTGTCAAAAGCGTCAAAAACTTTTGACGTCATCGGAAAACTTCAGTCTCCACTCTTTCATATGAAGCGATATTTACCCAGCGGCTGCTCAATTGAGGTCAAGTTGATTTGAAACAACCCAGAGTTAGTCTTGGATTCTTCTTCTTTTTCAAAAACAGGTGTTTCTGGATGCCCCTACTCATTTAGTATCGAGGAATGCAATCTCGTCATTAAAGCATTCACAGTGAATGACCAGATTTTAAAACATCATCAAAGTTTATTTTCACGAGGCTCAAAAGCTCAGTACCCAATTCGTACTACACAAGTCCGTGGTATACAAATCCCTACGGGTTGCATGACCTTCTATACGGATGTGTTATGGAGTAATCGATTGCCTCTGTTTGCGATATTTGGGTTAATTGAATCTACACGTTTCAATGCAGCTCTCAATAAACACCCTTTTAATTTTGTCCCTAATGGACTCTCTTCCATTTTTTTTAAGTTTACCAAAAAAATTTAATTTGCAAATCGACTCCAGTCCAGTACAACTCGAATCTCTATCAGTTGGCATTTGACACTTTATATGATGAAGTAGGGGAAAATTCCACTGGTAATTCTATTTCCAGAGACAACTACACCAAGGCATTCACATTTTACATCTTTCATCTTCTGCCCGTTCCAGCCGAAGCAGAGTTTNTTGAATCTACACGTTTCAATGGAGCTCTCAATAAACACCCTTTTAATTTTGTCCCTAATGGACTCTCTTCCATTTTTTTTAAGTTTACCAAAAAAATTTAATTTGCAAATCGATTCCAGTCCAGTACAACTCGAATCTCTATCAGTTGGCATTTGACACTTTATCTGATGAAGTAGGGGAAAATTCCACTGGTAATTCTATTTTNATCAGTTGGCATTTGACACTTTATCTGATGAAGTAGGGGAAAATTCCACTGGTAATTCTATTTTCAGAGACAACTACACCAAGGCATTCACATTTTACATCTTTCATCTTCTGCCCGTTCCAGCCGAAGCAGAGTTTCAACCCCAACACTTTGGGACAATGAGGGTTAGAAAATTCGAGTTTATTGCCTTATCGATTAATTCCAAAAACATCAACTTAATCAACCCTACTTTTTTAATTTTACATCAGGCGGGACTACAGTTTGAGACTGCGACAACATCCCCCCTTCACTTGGTCTCGCTTGGAGTGTTTCAGAGTCTAATTGAAATCGACGGTCATCGAAATATATTTGTCAATTAGGCTAGGTTGCTTTTGAGTGTTGATGTAATTTGTTTCCCTTCCATATAAAAATATGTAGATTTAATTAGGTCATCCTCAAACTCAAATGGATGAGACAACCCTCTTTTCGGCCTTGGAGCATCTCATTAGACCCCATGACCCTTTTGTCACTCCTTATGTAATTGCCAATGGAGAAATGTCAACTGTTGATGTCTTCAATCCCCCAATTGCTATTGTACAAAATACAGATCCTAGAAATAAGTCTGGCCAACATTGGGTCCTATATTTCTTACTTGAGAATAATGCCATCGAGTTTATAGACTCGTACGGGGAAGAGCCCAATTACTATAATCTTGATTTTCTTCATTTGAAAAAAAATCAAAATTTACATTTAATACAATGCAGCTATAGTCGGAACATAGTTCGGTGTGTGGTCAATTTTGTTTACACTTTTTGTATAGTAGATTAATAGGTAGAAGTTTGAGTGAAATTATGGATTATGACTTTAGTAACCCAAATTTAGCATATAATGATAGGCTAGTTTCTTCCTTTTTTGATTCTCTTCGTTTTTGCATTACTCGTGACTCGGAATATGGCAAACGATGTCAATCTTGTGAACCAAAAATAAGTAGTCGAAATATTAATAAAACTTGCATGTTATTGTAAGCTTGAAGTAGAAATGTGTACAATAAATAATTGCGTTTTAAATTCAACAAAATTGTCTATCGGAAATTTATTTAAAATGATAGATCCAACGAGATTATAAATAAAAACGCAGAAGAGCGGAGACGAGAAATACTCACACCCTCACCTCGTCATTTCCACAACCACCACTAATTAACTGTTGCATATTTATCTCTCACCCCCTCCACCGCTAACTTTCACACCATCTTTCCCATCCCCACTACCACCACCAAAAGCACCAACCAGAGCGATATAGTCATCTCCGTTATTGAAAATGGCGAAAAAGGATTTACTTTCCTTTTATCTCTAACTCCCGTAAACCATTTCAATCCATTATTCAACCCACTACATTGTATGCTTCAGAAGTATGGGGCTTGACTCAGGCAGAATTAGTAGAACGTGCATCACAAGACTTCTGGAAGCGCGCGCTGCACCTACCAATACAAACACACAGACACTTAGTAAGATTAGAAACGTGTTCTAGCCACATGGAGTATAAGATATGGAAGCTAGGGTATTGCACATTTATGAGGGTACTAGAAGACAAAACCTCACTGGTACACTGTGCATTCAAACAACTCAGGCGTATGTCGTCAAAATATTCTAACGAAAAATTCAACTGGTGCCTCCAGTTTAAAAAAGTTCTTGAAGAGTTGAATTTATCGCACTTATACTCTAAAGAATCTACCAACGTAGCTAGAGCTAAACAAAAAATTATTTCTTAAAAAACCAGCAGTGAAGCGCTTCACTAAAAATTCGGTACAAGCCAAACAAGACCAGAATTTAAATTACGCTACCAACAGTCGAAATGGACAACCGTACCTTTTCAAGAAATTACCAGCATACATTGTGACTAGAATAGCTCAACTTGGACCATTAAACAACTCCGTGTACAACGACGGGAAATGGATGCATCTGGGTACTTTGGGACACACCCTTTGCAAGTTCTGCGCGGTGATCAGTTGCAGTTATCTCACCCCTATCCACTTTTGGAGTGCAGGGAGAGTGCAGACTTGAGGCACCGTCTAGTCCCCTTCTTCCCCTGCCCTGATGACCCTATATCCCAGAAAGTTCTTAATCTTCTATCTAGTGGTAAGCTAATTTTAGATAATTTAAGGAGCATACACATTTTTATGAAAAAGACAAGATTGCGTAAACCAAAAGATGAGGATTGATAGGGCTAAGCCAAGTAAATTAATTAATTAAATTAAAAATAAACAATCTCATGTTAGGAGTATGATAAAATTTGTCCACCCCTCTTCTTTTTGCCTTTGCTGTAACTGCCAGTTGGCAAAAAAAAGGATGTGCCCCAATGGGGTTTCACTTCACAGCAAAGTATTCTACGCAGGATGAGTCAAACTTCTTAAACAACTGATTAGCAAATAAACAGTATCATTTCCTGTATATAATTTCTAACATAAAATGGGGCGGAAAGAAAGTCAACTAATGGCAACCTATAGATTGTGCACTTGGCTGGTTTTACTGTTAGCCATATTATGGAGAATAAATATGTTCCTAGAAATTTCCTGCCACTCACACTAAAAAATTAATTAAAGCCCACTTTTGAATTTGTAAATTATTTTTGATGAATAGACATTTTACAAACTAGCCGTGCCAGTTAGAATGATGAGGCTTGTAATCCACGCTGTATCAAAATGAAATTTTATTTGAAATATCAAACGTTTTGACTTGTCTTCTTCAGTGGCTGAAATAATTGAAGATTTGAGCATGGAAGAATTAATAATTGAGGAAAAAAATTTAAACTGGCCGTATCAGACCCGAATAGATTTTGGAATCATGAAGGAAATTGTCCATCATTTATGAGATATATTATGATCACTAAAGATCATAGGTGCTTAAAGAATTTTCATGTAGGAGAGAGTTGCATAAAGGATATCTGCTGTTTCATTTATAAATTTCTCAGTCCTTATTTACTACACTAAAGAATTTATTTTGAATTATTAAGCATCAATTGAGAATTGTAAGCAGTCTATTTATTGGTGCGTGATGTGACTCATGGGGCAGACAAACTGCGGGTTGCTACTCTTTTTTTGTGATTATAGAAGGTTGACAATTTAGTTTAGTTTATAGCTTTTAGTTTGATTCCTGATTTTGGAAAGGCGCGCAAAATCATATGCGTTTTATCTGAAGCCGTGGAAAATTACGGAGTACTGTTGAGGTCGAAATTTTTTTGGAGGTTACACAAATTCCAGATCATAAACTTAAGTGAAGAATCGGAAGAGAACAGACCAGAGAAGTNATTTTTTTGGAGGTTACACAAATTCCAGATCATAAACTTAAGTGAAGAATCGGAAGAGAACAGACCAGAGAAGTTAAAGATTTGAATCATATACAGATAATGTAGAAACGAATATGGTAATTTTTTTTTCTTTTTCTTGCTACGGTTACTGCGACAGTTAATTATAATATTTAATACTCACACCCCACCTCCTACATGGGCACATCTTCGGGTTAACACCAGAAATTTTTAGTACAATGTAGTGTTCTCCATGACTCCCAGTTTGGCCTGAGTCAGAGTCATTGACTCTGGGAGTTATGACTCTTACTCTCTAACTGTTGGGAGTTGACTCGGAGTCATGACTGTCTTTTTACGGAGTCTTTTTACTGGTTTAGATTGCCATTCTCATCTGCCAAACCGTTTTCGTATAGTCCTCGAAACTGGAGAGTAATATAAATTAATTTGCATCGCTCTGTTACTGCCAATCTGAGTTGTGCAATTGGACGCTGCGTTTTAAACGTTTACATTCTTATTAAACCATATGTAAATTGTAAGCCGACAAATCGGTGGGATCAGAAATTAAAAAATTATAATTATATTTAAAAAAAAAGGATATTCATTGATTTTTCGAAACCTCGTTGCCACTGGTAGAGATTGTATGGCTATACAATTACCTGAGTGAGAAGTTATAATAACATTTGTCTACATGATTTTCCGCACAATCATTTCGCAAAAATTTCGTCTTCTTTTGTAAACACNAGTTATAATAACATTTGTCTACATGATTTTCCGCACAATCATTTCGCAAAAATTTCGTCTTCTTTTGTAAACACTGTAAGACAGCTGGGTGTCTTACGGGGAAAATTGGGGGATAATTAGGGATTGTAGGATTTAATCTGGGAATGGGATAAAGATTTTGGGATGGTTGGGTATGGGGTCGGGGAANTTATAGGGATAGGGGGTTCAGTAATTCCTCTCATTGAACGGGGTAAGTATGGTGCACCCAATTGGTCACGTTCCGCAGCGGACGGGGAGACAGGGTCGATAGGGCTAGTGGCGCGGGAGGTTGGGGTACGATGAGCCATTAGGGTTGTTGATTGTTTTGTTCGGAAAATTGGGTATTGTAATGATTAACTTGAAAAAATTTTTGTAAAAGTGTGGAAAAATTGGAAAGGAATTGGATAAAGTATGTAACTTAGGGAATTTTTGGGTTGGGAGAAATGGTGAGGAATAAATAAAAATTAATTTGGAATTATTTGTGGGAGTTTGGGAAAAATTTGGGAAAATTTAGGATTTAATTGAAGAATTGGGGAGATAATTCTGTAAGAAATTTGGAATTATTTTAGCGATTTTAGGGTAAGTTGNTCGGGTGGATTGAGAATAATTGCTGAAGTTTGCGAATAATTTAGGTGATTTGGGAATAAGTTTTGATGATTTTGTGATGAATTGGAAGGATTTGGGAATTATTTTTGGGTTTTGGGAATTATTTTTAGGAAATTGGGAATAATTTGGGAGGGTAAGTAATTAATTGGAATGATTTGGGAATTAATTTGAGGAAATTCTGAATTAATTTGTGAGTTTTAGAGTTTTTTGTAAAATGCGGGATGCTTGGGAGGGATGCCCAAGTATTATGGGTACGGGGTGGTGACTAAAAAAAAATTTTGTCCGGTAGGAAGAAAGTATAGAAGGGCCAATTGATGTCAGTGGACGGGTTTGGTCGGGGTTGTGTATTCTTGCTTTGTAAAATTCCAACTCCGAACTCGAGTTAAAAGGCTCGAAATCCCAATTAATATGCGCAGAAATAATGTCACTATGGATGGGATAAACTCAGAATTATGAAATATACAACTAATTAATAAAGAATAAACAAAATCTAAAATTTTTTATTTGTCCTAAAGTGATAATGTAAAGTTATCCCTAAGGCAACCTTATGATAAAAAAAATTATGTCAAATAATTTTTTAGAAAAATCGGGCGTGACCCGTAGACAAAAAGACCAAATTAAAAAAAAAAATAACACTTGCGCTAAGCGCTTTGTAATTTAGGACTGAAAAGTCCCAACAACACGCAAAACAAATAACCAAATATAACAACAAAAAAAAATAAGTAATAAATAATATATATTATACAAACCTGGGAGTAATTAAACTCCCTGATGCGATGAGATGCTGGTTGGCTTGTGAGAAGGAGCGACCGTCGTCAGCTACCACAACGACAAGTTTCCAGATTTGATGATCCGGAAGCAGATGAACACAAAAATAAAAATTTTTTTGCAGAAAAGAACTAAAAATAACTGAATCAAAAGATTAATTCGCCATCTTCTGTAAGACAGCTGGGTGTCTTACGGGGAAAATTGGGGGGTAATTAGGGATTGTAGGATTTAATCTGGGAATGGGATAAAGATTTTGGGATGGTTGGGTATGGGGTCGGGGAAGTGACGGGGTTTGGGTTGGGATTTGGATGGGTTTTGGGAACAATTTAAACAACAATTAAAATAAGGGTAAAAATGGAGGACTGGAGGGATTGAGAGGTCAAGGGGTCACGTTACCAAGTGTGTCCAGGGTCCGGGGTCCCAACTTCTAATCCTGAGAGGTAAGCAGAATCCAAAAACTTCCAAAATAATTCGAACCAAAAAAGATTAGATAGGAGAGATGAGGAGTTTTCCACAGCCAGAAAGAGACTGGCTTCCCATTCTCTTTTTTCAAAAATGGATGGAGCGTCGGTCTGGGAGAATTTCTCCCATACCGACGAATCCATCCACCCTGAGAATGGGCAATTTTTTAAAGGAAGTGGGAAACCACTTACCTATCTAACAACACACTGTATATTACCATACTATGTAAACCAATTATCGACCAATACAAAGGAATTGAAAGCGCACTGTTATGGCTTATTGTTTCCACTGATGATTCGCCATGATTCCAATGATCATCATAAGCTATGGGTATGCAGTTACTCATACTCAATTTGTAAAAACAATAGACTCAACTCTGCAGCAAACAAACTCCACATTTCCTGATATACAAAAATATCCAACATTAGAACCAGACCGTATCATTTAAATCAAGGTAAATATACTTTAACTTTCAATGACGTTAAAAAAGTTGAAGGATGGGAAAGGAGCGGTAAGCGACAACATACCTAACGAACTTTGCGAGCTGAGCACACCAATCATGCTAACCTCTCTCTGCTGAATTTACCACCTATGCCTCAACATAGCAGAATTTCCAAATGAATGGTCTCTTAGTAATATTTTACAAAATTTTCAAAAAGGAACCAGACACTGGCAACAAACTATGAACCAATTACACTTCTAAGCACCATTTTGAAATTTTTTACATTCCACAAAAAAAATTTCAAAAGGGCAGTTGTAGAATAGATCACCTTTTTGATTCACGGCAGCAGTACACAAGTAGTTGACGAGCAAACAAAAGTTGTACTACTGCTTTATTGACTTTGTCCAGCTATTTGATACGGCTCAAAATGGAAAGTTGTGGAACGCTCCATAAATCTGGTATTTCCAAAAGATTTCTAAACATAATTTCAAGTTTGTACAGACAATCCTTTGAGATAATCAAGACTACAGAGAAATCTTCTTTACATCAAAATTTCGAAAGAAGTGCTTCAAGGAGAGACTCAGCCAAAACATCTTTAATTTTTACGTTGAGAAAGCTAAACATATGTTCAAATCAACTTTGGGTAACACCACTATACACATGAGTTGTTAGGAATTAACTAAAATAAAACAAAAGTGCTGTCTTTTTAGAGGAGCGAATCCATTGAGAACAGATAAACTATTCTGGAAACAATAACCACTCGAAGTGTTAAACTCTGCAGCTATCTGAAAGTAACCTTCTCATCGACTGCAACTTTTTTCTTAATGGTAAAGGTTGTAACACAGGAAGAATTAGTGCGACAAAGAATTATTCTGGCTACCCTACAGCAAATTAGAATATTTTCGATTGAAAATGGCGGTGCTCTTTTTAACTCTAGCAAGAGCATCCACATTATATGCTGGAAAAATATAGGGAGATGAAGATTTCAATGTATCGAACAACAATATNTAACTCTAGCAAGAGCATCCACATTATATGCTGGAAAAATATAGGGAGATGAAGATTTCAATGTATCGAACAACAATATCTTAAAAAGATCGTCTATACCCATTAACTAGCCCAAATACTTCATCCGACTAGAAACACAAAATAACAAAACAAACTTTTTCCTAAGTAGAATCCTTAAATCTCGTCCTGATTCCCTAATNCGACTAGAAACACAAAATAACAAAACAAACTTTTTCCTAAGTAGAATCCTTAAATCTCGTCCTGATTCCCTAATTTCTGACGGTTTCCTTGAGTTCAAATACCTTGTATAGTATATATTTTTTGGATACAACCAATATCTAATTACCAGCACACAACAATATCAATGCCAATACAAAGTAACCAACACCAACACAGAACCAAAAAACATGAACACTACACCGACAATCGACTATAACGATTATTGATTACAACAATACAAAAAGTGGAGCATCTACACACATATGTACAACTTATGCCGGAAGAATATGTAAACATGAACATGAAGAAACATTAGTGAAGGCCCAGAAATAATATTTTAAGAAGATCCTACGTCAACAAATCAACACGTCCAAATACTTTCTCCGACTAGACACTAATAGAAACAAACTTTTTGCTTTCTAAAAGTGGAATCCTTAAATCTCATCTTGATTTCTTAATTTCTGATCGTTTCCTTGAACTCAAATACTTTGTAAAGGTACCTTTCAAGTACAACAGCAATTTTCAAGTAGAAAAGATTTTGGGAAATATAAAGCTAAATATTTTGAACAATTTAACTGCATCCTATTTAATTATATGCAGCAAATGNAGCTAAATATTTTGAACAATTTAACTGCATCCTATTTAATTATATGCAGCAAATGCCCGAAACAACAGAACAGACAGAATGTCAGAAGACTTCCAGTATGCAATTAACTCAAAAACAATGCCGCATTCCACTTCTCTAAAATTAGATATTGGAACAGAATTTTACCTCTCGAGAAGCCTCCCTGGTATCTTGTTATATGTATTTCACAACTACGCCTCAACAGCAATGTAATATGTAAGAAAGGACAATGACATGACATAGGAGTATTCAAGAGTACTAACTGCNCTTTTGGTGTAAGTTTTCATTGTAGAATACGCATGACTTTCATAAAAGCGATGAGAGATTTGTTTGATTAAAGATATTGTAAACGAATCAATTTGTTTTGTGTGATTATCAGGTGTATCGTTTTCGGTTTTTAGTGGTAGAACTGTGAATGACCTTTTTACAGTAGATACGTTAACACCACATGCTATAGCAGTGCCTGATTCACAATTCTAATTCCAAGTTTTTTCAGAAATTTCTTGGGTGTCTCCCGCCCAATTCCTTGTATACACTCTCCTTCAACATAATTAGAAACTGTTTCACCTTTGGTACCCTGTCTATTTGAATTTTTGGTGGCTAGCTAAAAGTAAATCAAAGAATAAAGACTTATCTGAATCACACATTAAACTATTTAACTCCAACGCCTAAAGTTTAATTGAGAAGACGCGCACATCTCGAAATAAAAAATAAAAAATCTCGCGGCGAGAACTTCGTGGGCTCAATGCTATTTGGTTCGAGAGTAATTACCAGCACACAACAATATCAATGCCAATACAAAGTAACCAACATCAACACAGAACCAAAAAACATGAACACTACACCGACAATCGATTATAACGATTATTGATTACAACCATACAAAAAGTGGAGCATCTACACACATATGTACAACTTATGCCGGAAGAATATGTAAACATGAACATGAAGAAACATTAGTGAAGGCCCAGAAATAATATTTTAAGAAGATCCTACGTCAACAAATCAACACGTCCAAATACTTTCTCCGACTAGACACTAATAGAAACAAACTTTTTGCTTTCTAAATGGAATCCTTAAATCTCATCTTGATTTCTTAATTTCTGATCGTTTCCTTGTACTCAAATACTTTGTAAAGGTACCTTTCAAGTACAACAGCAATTTTCAAGTAGAAAAGATTTTGGGAAATATAAACCTAAATATTTTGAACAATTTAACTGCATCCTATTTAATTATATGCAGCAAATGCCCGAAACAACAGAACAGACAGAATGTCAGAGGACTTCCAGTATGCAATTTAACTCAAAAACAATGCCGCATTCCACTTCTCTAAAATTAGATATTGGAACAGAATTTTACCTCTCGAGAGGCCTCCCTGGTATCTTGTTATATGTATTTCACAACCACGCCTCAACAGCAATGTAATATGTAAGAAAGGACAATGACATGACATAGGAGTATTCAAGAGTACTAACTGCAGTTACTTTGGAGGAACTTGCTAACTAACACATCTCTCTTCCAATTTAACACCTCATCGACACTTCTATTACAGCTCTTAGCACCAATTTTTTCCTTAGACAAAATAGACTAGAATTTTAGAACACAAGATACTCAAAGGTGAAATTTCCTTCTCTTTAGCATTTCGCCTCAAACCTAAAATAAGTATAGGCTAATAATAATACTAAGATATATAAGTTCATATAAAACTAATACTCTTAACGCGGGTGGGTTTGGCTGCTAGTCGATATGCCCAATAAACCGAATTGATTGGTTGGTTGATTAATTTTTTTAAATTGAAAGCATTCGAATGACCATAAACCTCTTATCATGCAGTGTTACACTAGTGTTTACAGACTTGGTGAAAATTTATGCCAAATAATGGAATAGAACGTTTCGTCATGTTCGCTAGCAGAACTCCCCTTACAATATGAAATTAGGAAGACATANCAAATAATGGAATAGAACGTTTCGTCATGTTCGCTAGCAGAACTCCCCTTACAATATGAAATTAGGAAGACATACGAGAATTAGCTTTATGCTATAATTTTCGAGTTATAAAAAGTTTAATGAATTCATACACCATCATGAATTCACAATCCAAACAGAAAACAGATTAGTTAGTTTTTTAAAGAAAANCAAATAATGGAATAGAACGTTTCGTCATGTTCGCTAGCAGAACTCCCCTTACAATATGAAATTAGGAAGACATATACGAGAATTAGCTTTATGCTATAATTTTCGGGTTATAAAAAANATGCTATAATTTTCGAGTTATAAAAAGTTTAATGAATTCATACACCATCATGAATTCACAATCCAAACAGAAAACAGATTAGTTAGTTTTTTAAAGAAAATAATAAGTATAAAAAAGTAAAACATTTGATAACAACAAATTGATTCTTGGAATGCCCATATCAGTTTTTGTACTGGTTCAGAAAATGTGGTTGCATATTTGCTGTCACGAGCTCAAATTTTAGGTCACTTGGACAATACTAACATTGACGATGATGTTGACAATCAATATGTTCCAGTCGCATCCCTTACCTTCATGGCTTCTTCATTCAGAGGTTTTACTCTGCAGAAATGTCAGGGTAGCATATGAATATATATTTTCAAAATTTGATTCTCATGAGAAAAACTAAGCCAGTTGTAAGCAAATAAAATAAATAAATTTTCAGACGCCTCAACTCCCATATGAGCACTATGTCTCCGAGATAGCTTATATCAAAAGTGTTGGGACGCCGGTGTACTAAGAATGCCTTCCTATACATAAATAAATAAGTTCGTACGCTTCAAATTAAAACTCATTCCTGTTCTGGTGATAACATATATTATTTAAGGATGGAATACCAAACCAACATCCATATAAAAATAATCTTGACAAAAAAACATGAAAAGAGGATGAAGCAGATGCTGGTTAAAAAGGGAAGAGGTATGTTGAGCAAGAATACGTATTGTTGCAGACAAAGCTGAAACCTACATCCGATATCCTGAATACTTCGACAAATTTTACTTTCTCTTTATTGTTTTTATTTTAAAATAATACGATTAATATTCAGTCTTGGGTTCTGCCTTCTGACTCATGGAACATACGGGCAAGATCTTATCTTAAAACACCATTTTCACATCGATTGGGAGGAGGTGTGTTGAGGGAAATAAACAAATGTTATGTTATAAAATGTGGCAAGTAATTTTGTAATTTTGTCATTTGACATTTCTTTTTGCCAAAATACGAAATCTTTTTTTTAACAACAAACTTGCAAACACTTCGATAATGTCAATCAGCGTCATAGTTTGTCTTATATGCTACAAATCTTACTTACGTTATTAAGCGCAACCATTTATCAAATGCATATACTCAGTGAATTTTGACCTGTTCCATATATTCTGAAGTGAGGAAGTGATGAAAAAGAATTTATAAAATTTAAAAGAATAAACTTACCCATAACTCAAAGTTTCTAATGAAGATATAATAATTCTAAAGTATTTCTGGAAATTTCATCAACAGGTCCAATCTGAATTGGCATTAATTAGAAATGGGAGTAAAATGCTTACAGAATTGCTTCTATTTTGGTAAGATATATTCTATTAAAAATGGATAGAATTAACGGTAGCAGTGTTTGGGTATCTGATCATATTTTGCTTACGTCAATTTATTGTAAAGTAGAATAGGTATCCCAAAGATTTTCGACTTTAATAAACAAGAGACTGTTGATAAGGTTATGTAATCTTTCAAAAAATAGATATAATGAAATGTAAAGTATGAAATATATTATATCGATTTCATTTGACATAAATCAAAATTATGCATTTGTTAACAAAAATTAGTATACAAACGAAAAATTATCCCTAAATACTTCCTTTGAGACTGATAACTGTGTTTCTGAAAAATGTAGTTGTGGAAGATTGTGGGAGGGATTAGGACTAACTGATTGATCAATTTTGAACTTACCACGCTTACATACAAGTGTCTCTGGTGTAATGAACAGCAGGAGAACCGGAAGTACGAAGAGACCATGCCAACTTGCACAAAGAATGACAAGGGTAGTGACCTTAAAAAAAACTAATGGTATGTATGATGATACAAAAACTAAAGCAAAAACTCCTATAATTGAAGATATTCCTCCTTGAAGTATGGGAAGTCCAAGTGAGTAGAGAGCATGTGAAACTCTTTCTTTAGCAGAACCAGTAGAAGAAATATAAGCATAGGAGACATGCGCAGAGAAGTCCACTGAGAAACCGATACACATGATGAGCTAACAAGAAAACATAAGAAATTAGGTAACTCAAACTATGAGATTTGAGTATTGGCAAAATGAAAACCAAAATGGGACTTACACATATGATTGACACAATGTCAAGTCTCACTCCCCATAGTGACATGAAACCTAAGACACCCAATTCCGTTGAGGCAATGGTGAATAGGACACAAACAGATGTAACAAAGTTTGGTATAAATACAACAGCTACCACCATAACAATGGCGGCAGAAATTGACAGAAGTTGAATAGTTAGATGTCGGATAATATATTGATCCCCATAACCTATCGATCGATTAAAAGCAACAACTTCTATATCTTTCTGTTCAGCTGCTGCTTGTCTTAGTTTTATAATTGCTTCCACAACATCTTTCGGGGTGTAGGTATTGTGTAATTGAATGATGTAGCGACTCGCAAGAATTTGAGTACCATCGTCACTGAAATCTACATCTGTTGCAAAGATGCTATCAGGGAGAAAGTCTTCTCGCAGAATTCGAATAAAATTTTTTTCTGTTGAAATGTCATATTCATCATCATATTCCTTATATCGAGCTACCTAACGTAACATTATATAAAACATGAGCATAATTTTGCATAGTTTGCTATAAGTTTGCATAATTTTGGGTTATATAAAATTATTGTTAAACTCACATAGTTTACNAGCTACCTAACGTAACATTATATAAAACATGAGCATAATTTTGCATAGTTTGCTATAAGTTTGCATAATTTTGGGTATATAAAATTATTGTTAAACTCACATAGTTTACAAAACTTTGGAGCCAATTCTCAGCATATTCTGAAGCAACAAGTGTCGAAGAATTTCGCAACATGGTTAAAATTTCAGCCACTCGCGCCTGCGCTTCTGGTTCTGAGTAGTTCAGTGGTGATTTAATGACAACCTAAACATGTAAAGACAATGAAATAAATATTTTTGAGCTGAAGCGGTAGTGGAAACGATAGGTAATGATACATTTACTCACTTGGGCTCGGTATCGGTAGCGCCTGAAATATTTATTTTCCATCAGAAAATAACTTCGTAAGTATGAATCATCACTGTATAAATCTTCTTCTTTCATACCCTCCTCCATTTGTATTAATCCTATTACGGACACACCCACATAAATTACAAAAAGTATCACCACTACTCCTCGAACCCATTTCTTTACGATAAATTTTGAATAGCGATCACGGAAGAATATCATTATCATATTTTCTTGATGGTCAATATGATTTGTAGGATTCATTTTGTCAATTCCACCAGTGAAAAATAGTCTTTCCAGAGTAGACTTCCCATCTGTAAACGACATAAAACACCTTCATATTGAGTCGGGGCAAAATTAAACACATTTTTTGAAATTCACCAGATTGAGATTTAGGTGTAGTTTGTTTCCACCAGAGAACTCCATGTCCATTCCGTGCTTCCAAATTTCCTGCTATACCCAGAATAGCTCCAACGAAAAATACTTGGTAGATGTAAATCCAAAAGACACATGTCCCGGCGTATGCGCAAAAAATTTGTACTGCTGGGATTGGTGTTAGTAGTCCAACATAGAAACTCAACATGTCCGTAAGTGAAGTGATGGTAATCGATACAGCAGCTTCTGAATACGTTTGAGATAGACGAATTGGGACAGAATCAAGTACATTTGACTGTCTCCAAGCCGAGAGCATTACGAATGTGTCGTCTAGTCCAATCCCTAAAATTTAAATAAATAAAAAACCAACAAAATTCTAATTTGAAAAAGTGATTTGGTACAAAGTGACCAAAAAAGGTGACCCACCGAGCATGATAAACGGGATAGCAAGGTTAATACTAATCAATGGGACTCCAATGTAACATAGGAAACCAACACTGGAGAGACAACCTAGCATCGATCCCGCTATACCGGACATGGCAACCTAAAATAAAATCGTAAAATAAAATACATAAATATAAAATATATATATAAAATATTTAATTAGATTTAAATATTACTCTACTTTACGTTCGTCCTAATTAAGTATATTCTGCTTTATCAGGGTGAGAGTAGTGCTGATAAAATATAGTATACTTAGTTAGGACTAATCCTATTGTGATATTAGAAATTAAGAAATTATTTTAGGTTTTGTTACCCAAGGTTTGGCACTAGCCATATTCCGACTCATAGTTGTGAATACAGTGAATGTACACATTAAAAAAATAGTCACCGCAAAGTACGGTACGGTTTGGAAATTATTTTTTTCTTGTTCTGTCAACATCGAGTAGTATGTAAAGTGGTAGACTTTGATATATTTCCAAATTTTGGTTTTTGGACCATCAAATGACTCAGTCAAAGACTTCTCCCACATATTTCCACGTATATTGTCTTGCGATGTTTCAAACCTTAAGAAGTAAGCCATAGAAATGGCTTCAGCACTGATGAGACTCAAATTATCCGATGAAAGTTTGAGACCTGAGAAATATATCGGTAGGATATAAGTATTGAATGTTTCTGGATTGACCATGACAGGGTAGCTGAGACGTATTGAACTGTTCTCTATTTGCGTTAAAATTGGACCCAAGTCAAGATATTCATTTTCATAGCAAGTTGTAGCCGAGGTTCGAGCACAGAGTTGACTGTAGTTGTAACTCCGTCCATCATGTTCAGTAATTGTGATAGAATGAGTAAGCGCATCCAATTGAGTCACTTCTTGCCAAGTTTTTTCACGAAAAATAGATCCACCATCTTGAGCCACTACGATAAACCTATAATCCGAACACAAATTCAAAGATGTGTTTCAGAACCAGATTACCATTTTCTGCTGGGTATCTGAACTGTTATGTTCAAAATTTGTACTCATATTTACCATACGTAAAATGCCAAAAAATTATGTTATGCCCCATTTCGGGGCATCGCTTCAATGACCTTTTCTAGGTTACTAAGTTCTTGGTATATAGTTGATTCTAATCAACTATATTGAAACCCAACAAACATAAGCATTTGATCTATCAATCAAACGTTGTTCAAGCTATTGAGTCAAAAATAATTAATGGATAATCTCCATGACCCCATTACNGTATATAGTTGATTCTAATCAACTATATTGAAACCCAACAAACATAAGCATTTGATCTATCAATCAAACGTTGTTGAAGCTATTGAGTCAAAAATAATTAATGGATAATCTCCATGACCCCATTACTAAAGGGTCATCAAATGTTCACATTTTTAAACTTTTGCGAAGAAGCTGGCTGAAATTGTAAAAAATTAGGAATCAAACTAAACTCAAATAGTCTGATTATACACAAAATAAAATTATTACGAATTAATTGTGTAAATTTATTTTAGGAAAACTTCGTTACAAAAATCCGGCTTAACATCAAACTTATCGTACGATAAAAATTGGGTGCAGTTTTATCCCCAAGAAGCATATAAGAAATGTTGTTAATATTATATCTAAAAACCTCTCGCTATCAAAAGTTGCAGCTGGTTGAAGTTGCAAAATAAAGACTTTAGAAATAGAATGGACTTGCTTGTATGATAAAAGTTCTGGTCTTCAGCAGTGTTGCTTTATTTTTTTGTTTATAATAAAAAAACATTATTGTTTTTTTATTGTTTAAAACTGTATTTTTTTTTGGCTGGAACTGTTTTTTGTTTTAAACTTCTTTTTTTTTAGTTTTTCGAAATAGTACTATTTTAACTTACATGACAACGCAAGCGACTTTTCTGGGCAGAAAAGAAAGCATTCATTTTAAGCTTAGTTTAGCTAGCAAGCCACAACTGCTAGCAACGAGCAGTAACCGTAATTGTTGTAAACTATCCATGATGGGAATTGTCCATGGTGGGAAATCTTCTTGGGTGGAATTGTTCATTAGAAGAATTGTCCATGGGAANCACAACTGCTAGCAACGAGCAGTAACCGTAATTGTTGTAAACTATCCATGATGGGAATTGTCCATGGTGGGAAATGTTCTTGGGTGGAATTGTTCATTAGAAGAATTGTCCATGGGAAAATTGTCTTTTGGGGAATTGTCTTTCGGAGAATTCTTTGGGGAAATTGTCGTAGATTCGTTCAACGACAAACAAATTATAAAATTTTTNGAATTGTCTTTCGGAGAATTCTTTGGGGAAATTGTCGTAGATTCGTTCAACGACAAACAAATTATAAAATTTTTTACGCCAATTTATGCTCTAAGAATTTGGAATTATCCACAAACCGTTTCAGTTTTATACGATTTTATGCGCTGAAATTCAACCGACGAAACTAGCTAATAAAAATGATTGGCTGAGGTGTCTATCCACTGTTTTCGCACTCTCTCAACTTCAGACTCCCTCTGACCATTTCTAGCTGACAAAACTTGAAAGTTGAAAACTGCTATAACCTTTGATGATATACAGGTTTACCATAACTTTTGTATCATGTTGTGATACATTAACGTAGTTTTAACTCTCAAATGTCGATAATGAAGTGCAACATTTTCTAAAAACAACATTTCGTGGTCATGATTTATTTGGATAGACGATTCAGCGTTCTTTGTCTACATAAACCAATTTTTTAAATATTGTCACATACGGTTTATCTTTATATTTTTGTGCTCGGTAGGCTTCAAATGATTGTTTGAGGCTGACTTTAAGTAGTTATTGCTTCGTATTCACAATAACTGCAAAATTGTAATCTTTTCGTTTGGAAACATTTGAAAATTATCTCCATTTTGATATCGAGACTATAACTTAGATATACGGGTACTGCTGGATATGGTACCGCGGAATAATTCGTTAATACTCTTTATCTATTAAATAGTTGGTAATTATTACTTGTATACAATAGCAAAATTGCACATTTCTCTCCAGAATTATGGAATATTGTGCAAAATTATGCGCTACTTTGGAATTATGTATTTTATGCGTTTTATGCGAGAAAAGTTGGTGTCAATTGTCATAATTTTTGTGGTTCCAGGGACACATTAATTATTAATTATACGTCCAAGGCTAATGACGACTATGCAATTTTGTTCAAATTATGCGTGAGTTCGTGATGGAGTTATTTTGCTGATTTCATAAAAATGAGTTATGTAACCTTGCCAGACGTCCAATCCGTGAAATTCTTGATGGTGAAAAAGCTCCAGAATAATTTGCTGGGAAATATTTTTCCACAACATCTCTTTCGAAGACAATATTTTCTTTGTAATTACTGAAGAGGTATTGGACATCATATTCGTAGGGTAGTCGGAGTATACCTGTTCCCAATGCAAAGGACACCAAAACAGAAGTAATAATAAAATGTTTAGGGTAAATGGCAATTGTATGACCAAGTCTTCCAAATGCTTGAGACAACATCCGATCTACCAATCCAACCATTTCACAAAATGGGGTGAATCAATGAGAATACTTTTTGTCTCAAGTAAGGTTCTAGACTACAATACCAACGAAGACTAAAGATAAAGGTACGAGTCACAATTTGAATTGTTTTTCTTACTAATGTGTAGAGATTTAATTCTGATTTTCAATTCTGTTTTTTCCTTTTTCTGTACAATTTATAAACTAGAACAATTAGGAGAAAGAAAGGAACAAAAACTTGTTCTTGGGCTTCTCTTCTAAAGTGGAGTAGAGTTTATATAAGCTTATAAATAAAAATAGATTCCAGATTTTTATAAATATGATGTGCTATGCGTAATTTATAAATAGCACACAGCGAAGCTAGAGGGGCTTGTGCGATTGAATAATCTGTCTGTATATCTATCGTGCTGCTGAATGTATTATGCTAGTTTGGCATGTATAATNAACCATTTCACAAAATGGGGTGAATCAATGAGAATACTTTTTGTCTCAAGTAAGGTTCTAGACTACAATACCAATGAAGACTAAAGATAAAGGTACGAGTCACAATTTGATTTTTTTTTCTTACTAATGTGTAGAGATTTAATTCTGATTTTCAATTCTGTTTTTTCCTTTTTCTGTACAATTTATAAACTAGAACAATTAGGAGAAAGAAAGGAACAAAAACTTGTTCTTGGGCTTCTCTTCTAAAGGGGAGTAGAGTTTATATAAGCTTATAAATAAAAATAAATTCCAGATTTTTATAAATATGATGTGCTATGCGTAATTTATAAATAGCACACAGCGAAGCTAGAGGGGGTTGTGCGATTGAATAATCTGTCTGTATATCTATCGTGCTGCTGAATGTATTATGCTAGTTTGGCATGTATAATGCACATGAATGAATTTTGTAATTTATCTATTGCCATTTTTGTGCAGATTATATAGAATGATTTCATATATATTCTAGAACATCTATAATTCCTAAATAACCTTCAAATCTAGGCTCTAAAACAGACAACAGGAAATCTATCATCATCTAACCATAGAGACAGTGCGCGAACTTATGCAAACTTGACGTTGATTAGGTTGGTTGCCTTGATGGAAATTGGTGCTCTTCAGACGAAATGCGGAGCATCTATTTTGCACGATTTCATTACTAGATGCAAACCGGATAATCATTTATATCTAAATAATATTTTAAAAAATTTCTATTTCTAATCAGCTCTAAGTGTTTCTGTTTCTAATTTGTGGTAGTATTGTAAGTACTCCAGTTGAAAACTTGTGCTACTCAAATCGAACATCGAGCATCTATTCTGCACCATTTCTTTACTAAGTGCAAACAAGGGAATCATTTATAGATAAAGATAACTAGCGTTTTAAAAGCGTTTTATAGACAGCTCTATGGNGACGTTGATTAGGTTGGTTGCCTTGATGGAAATTGGTGCTCTTCAGACGAAATGCGGAGCATCTATTTTGCACGATTTCATTACTAGATGCAAACCGGATAATCATTTATATCTAAATAATATTTTAAAAAATTTCTATTTCTAATCAGCTCTAAGTGTTTCTGTTTCTAATTTGTGGTAGTATTGTAAGTACTCCAGTTGAAAACTTGTGCTACTCAAACCGAACATCGAGCATCTATTCTGCACCATTTCTTTACTAAGTGCAAACAAGGGAATCATTTATAGATAAAGATAACTAGCGTTTCAAAAGCGTTTTATAGACAGCTCTATGGGTTTTTGTTTCTGATTTGGGGTAGAAAGTAAGTACCATTGTTGGAAACTGGTGCTACTCAATCAAATAACGGAGCACCTATTTCGCACCAGTTCATTACTAGGTGCAAACAATAAATTCATTTATATCTAAATAGCATCCTAAAATCTTTTTATTTCCAGGCAACACAATGTATTTTTGCTTCTAACCTAAGATAGAATAATAGGTACACTTATTGGAAACTGATGCTACTCGGTCAAATCAAGGAGCATCTATTTTGGAAGACTTCATTACTAAGGTGTAAATAATAGAATCATTTATTTTTAAAACAATGGCGCACAAAAGCTTAAATTACCGCTAAAGAACTATCGAATTATCGGCATCATTTATTCAAACTCAAATATTTACATATTTAAATTGCTTCGTACAATTGGCATATAGATTCCGAAATTATTCGAAGGCTATTTTAACTGGCAGCCGCTGCATCAATATCGAGTTGCCGGAATTCAAACTTTAAAACACCGAAAATCACATATTTAATATTCAGGATTTGTTTGGCCACAGTACGCAATAATTTTGACATTACTTTCTTAAAAGCATTTCTGCTACATGAATATCGAATTAGTGGGAACAGTACTTCATACTAATATTTACAAATTCAGAGTGACATACATTTGAAAAAATAAATTCTGAAAGTTATTTGAACTAACCACCGCTACACCGATATCGAATTACCGGATATAGAACATTAAAACTCCGCAATTTTCAATTTTTTAACTTTAGTTTTATAATTTTTTCCTTGTAATTTGGTAGTCATTTAGCGGTAATAAATTTAAATGAAGCTTGATTGTTGTCTAACACGCAACAGAAATGCGTAATCCTAACTTCCAAAAATTTGAATCTTTGAAATTTTCATCCCGGTAATTTGATATTAATGTAGTGGTGATAAATTTAAATAAAATTTACTGCTTGTCCAACATGTAACAGTAAAAGTAATTTTAATCTTTGACATTGAACCTTTGAATTTCTAATTTATTGAATTTAATATTTGTGTAGAGGTATTAAATTTCACAAAAAAATGGTATTTGTTGGACGACTTGTGCCATCAAATTCTTGTCTTATGTTTGTAAATTGGATTTTTTTACTTGTTAATTTGATATTGATTTAGCAGTAATAAAGTCTGTATTTAATTCACTGCATACTACCATATTATTTAATTAGATTTTATCAACAATTATTTAAGTCACGAAATCGGAAATTTTACTACATATCCTGTCCGTTATACGGTTTAGATTACCCGTCACTATTAAGTCTGAATGTAGTCTATCGCATTAGTAGATGAAAAGGAGAATTGGCAACATAGATGAGGTTTTTCTAAAATTTTCAACAAATTCAAAAAATTTCAGTTGCGCTAAATGAAATTTCTGCTTGTGATTGAATCTTATTCTACGTGAACTATAGTTTCACCACATTAAGGGATGAACTTAAATTTAGAGCCAACATGTAAATAAATGCAACCAAAACTTTCACTTTCTCCGTTAGCTCTAATAGAAAATTGATTTTTCTCCTCTTTAGAGTAGGGTTTTGAAAATGATTCGTTCAACAAATTCAAAGTATTTAAAAATTTAAAAATAGGAGACACGGTCAGGGGGAGTGACACAAATTAAATTTTTTTCTCTTAAAATTAAAATTTTAAAATAAAAAAACTTGGTGCCAAGGGTTTGATATTATTGAGGATGAACTACCCATTCAGCAAATGAATTCCATGTTGGTTAATTAGATCTAATGTTTTTTTTATTCAAATCTACGATGGCTTTGCTACCCTGAAGAGTAGTTACGGAGAAACTTCAAATATTTAAATAAATTTATAGTAGTAAATATAAGCAGGTTATATTAACAAACCAGTATGAGTTACATGATTATGATATATAGTATATAGTATATATATATTAATTGGAACTCAGCTTATAAACTTGTGGATTTTTTCTTTCTCAATGTTATTTTCATTATATTTGTCAAGCTTGTCATTTGGTAAGATCATTTCAATGTCACGCAAAGCTATGGACTCCGGAAAGGTTAGAAACAAGTTTGCTTGACTAACGAATTAGATTAATGTTTAAATGAGTTCCTGAATATGGATTTTCAAATATTACAGAATCATATTTTGTATAGAATTATCAGAATCCCCGGGGTTAAAAATTACGCGATACATAAGAAAACTTCGAACACAAAATGAATTGGTATAATAATAGGTAGATAGTCAGAACAAGAACCGGGACATTGATTGAATGGTGGATAAGTTGATAAATTTTAAAATGCCAAAATTTATAGGTGGATAGATAAATTGATAATTTGATTGATGGATGAGTAGATAAATTGGTAACTTGATGGATAGAGAAATGGAGAGATAGATAAATAGATGGATAGGTTGCNAATTGATAATTTGATTGATGGATGAGTAGATAAATTGGTAACTTGATGGATAGAGAAATGGAGAGATAGATAAATGAGTAGATACATAGGTAGATAAATGAACAGATGGATAGGTAAATGGATAGATAGATTGATTCAGAGGTGAATAAATAAACAGCTAAATGGATGGATAGATGGATATTAAGATAGATAGAGGAATAGGTATTTAGGTTTATAGATAGATAAATAGATAGTAAATGGATGGACATAAACAAATGGATTTGTAGATAGGTACAGTATGTTAGGTAGCGAAGAAGAATTTTTTTTCTCACTGCCTCCGAAAAATAAGAAAAAGTTAAAAAAATTCTTCTTCGCTACCTAACATACTGTACTTAGGTGAATAGATATGGGCAGATGGATGGATAGATGGATAAACAGCGTGTAGATAGATGGCTAGATTGATTGACGGATCAATATATTTCTAAATAGATGGATAGATAGATGGATACATACATATAACTTGAAACATGGGATTGATTCTGGTTCTTTGTTTTTCCGAGAGTATTTTGTTTTGTATATCGTTTAATTTTTTTTCAATTCCTCTTGCTTGATGCACATTTGAGGGGTTTGGTGCAAAATTTCTGTTTCTTGCGTTAGAAAATCTAGAATGACATTGTTATAGTATGATGTTGCAAGATCATGGCAAAACAAAACGACCTCTAATTCGTTATTCTTGTGGATATAACAAAGCAAGCGTTTCCTCAGACACTCCAATGTATATTAAGTTCAAACGCCATTGCGAAACAAATTAACTTTGAAACATTCATAAATTCGTCATGCGCCTGCAAAACAAGATACTTCGATGGGAAATTAGAAATTTAAGTAAATTTATTTTCATTATCCAATGTAGAATGATCCAAGGCATAGGCAAATTACCTGTCCGGTTACTGAGAATTGACTAATTTTCATCATCCATGATGAGGAATTTCTTTTGCGCAATTCAAAATTTTTTCACAAGCCAGTCTCCACGTATTGATCGTGATCTTTGACAAATTTTGAGAACTTTTTTATTGTCCTAGTTTGTTTAGATCGATATTCGATGTGATATACCTCGCAATTTAGAGTCGTTTGTCTGAGTGCGAATTGACATGTTGGAGTGACNTTCTTTTGCGCAATTCAAAATTTTTTCACAAGCCAGTCTCCACGTATTGATCGTGATCTTTGACAAATTTTGAGGACTTTTTTATTGTCCTAGTTTGTTTACATCGATATTCGATGTGATATACCTCGCAATTTAGAGTCGTTTGTCTGAGTGCGAATTGACATGTTGGAGTGACNCATCGATATTCGATGTGATATACCTCGCAATTTAGAGTCGTTTGTCTGAGTGCGAATTGACATGTTGGAGTGACGATGGAAGCCTTTCTCCATATTCTTTAATTGGTGGTAATTTCTCGGGACGTCGATTACATAGACGCTTTATTTTGAAACAACAAAAGCCTCAATCGTCTTCAAACTATGATAGTATTGGTTTTCTCATACATTTTTTTTACAAATGCTGAGTGATTATTTTCTCGGCATTGTTTTGCGATATTTTGGTAGAATTGAATAATTCTGGCACAAATTACTCACAATCCTTTCAAGACATTTACTTTAGCTAAAGTTACCATAAACAATAATTAATTTTCATAATGGAAACGCGATTCTGGTTCAATTACTTCTTTTGGAAGATAGATTTACTTTTTCCCGAGACATTCTTATATCAATTTCAAAGTTGTGCCTTTACTTTTTTGGCACCTTCTTGATGGATAGATAGATAGATGAATAGATAGATGGACGATAGATATATAATTGGATAGACGAATAATATTGTAGATAAATAGATTCTTTAATAGACAGACGAATAGAAATAAATATGGAAATACTATTGCCAGGCAAAGTTTCAACATTCTCTACGTTGAGATCTAATGGCAAATTGGTATCAATTTTAAGATACAAAATTACTCTGTATCAAGGACAGATCAGAAATACTTAGCAAAATATAAATGTTCTAAATTAATATTAAAACAAAATTTCCAATTAATCACAGGAAGATATGTTTGAGTAGCTTTGAAAGTAANAGGAAGATATGTTTGAGTAGCTTTGAAAGTAACGTTGACAAAAAAAATTGATAGAAAGTGGTAGCATTTCAAGTATCAATTTGAATTGCATAGCAGAAATTTCTTAGATGAAATAGTAAACACCTGCTTCATTAATAATTGAATCAACAAAAACTTTGGTTGACGTAAATGGAAATTATGCTTAGGGCAGTATCAAAAATTGAAATAGAATTAAAACATACAAAGGTTTATCTTTATTGGTAGCGTTAGCACCGAATTTTGTTCNACGTTGACAAAAAAAATTGATAGAAAGTGGTAGCATTTCAAGTATCAATTTGAATTGCATAGCAGAAATTTCTTTGATGAAATAGTAAACACCTGCTTCATTAATAATTGAATCAACAAAAACTTTGGTTGACGTAAATGGAAATTATGCTTAGGGCAGGATCAAAAATTGAAATAGAATTAAAACATACAAAGGTTTATCTTTATTGGTAGCGTTAGCACCGAATTTTGTTCNGATCAAAAATTGAAATAGAATTAAAACATACAAAGGTTTATCTTTATTGGTAGCGTTAGCACCGAATTTTGTTCAGAATTATAGAAAGATATGCTTAGATTAGGACGAAAAACATTGTTGGTGAAATAGGAAAATATATTATTTGAGATCATATGAAAATAAGGTGAGAATGGCACAAGTTTGCTTTGTAACATAGGGATAAAATTTACCTGATGTAACAGAAAACTGTGCTTAGAATTGCTCCGAAAATTCGAGTGAATGAAGAGTATAAATACAATATTATTTCATATGACACGAACTCAACAGAAGCACACGGACGAACATGCGTTGCACGTTGATGTGGTCGACATTAGAGTCAGATGAGTTTGTATTATTTAACACCTATAAATACTACATCAATTCAGGAAAATCGTATCTCACTCTGGGATCAGGTTTCATCACAACTAATTTGGTGCTAATTTAACGGAATCAAAGTTTCAACAAATGCTGCAAGGATTATTTGAGTAGCAAATAGGTCATTACAATTACTATTAAACTGTTAACGTCGAGACAAGCAAAGGAGTGAAATGAAAACACTACATCAGGAGCCAACTTTCGGTGATGATAGATGCAAATATTGTACAACATTTTAGAAAACATCAATGTGCTTCCATATAAATTACGTAGCAATACATTAGTGTTGTCCATGACTCCGACTCCGGAGTCAGAGTTGGAGTCGACTCCCTGACTCCGACTCCGGAGTCATCCGTGGTTTGCTATGAAGTCAGAGTCAATGACTCCGGAGCAGGCATATGCAAACAAGGAGTCGGAGTCAATGACTCCGGAGTCGACTCCAAACAATTGTAGTCAGCTCCAAAGAAAACAAAACAGGGACAAAAGTGGGCAAGTCTTTAGTCATTCACAAATTAGTTTCAATTCATTGACCTCTCTCATGATAACTTCCTAACTTAATTTACTTTTTGTTAGAGACTTTTGTCCTTAATTNTTCAATTCATTGACCTCTCTCATGATAACTTCCTAACTTAATTTACTTTTTGTTAGAGACTTTTGTCCTTAATTCGCCGACTTTTAGATGAATTTTGATTTTTTTTTAATGGAATTTCCTTGACAACTGCCCCACAAAATATCAAAATCTGATTTGTCCGTTTCATCGTCCGAATGGCTGAATTATTATTAATAATTTTATATATAGATTTCCGAATAAGGTTGCGGTTGGCAACTANGAATGGCTGAATTATTATTAATAATTTTATATATAGATTTCCGAATAAGGTTGCGGTTGGCAACTACTATGGACCCGACAGCCGACAATTGTCGGGCCTAACTACCCGACAGCTGTCGGGTAGAAAGTAGATTTTGTTGATACACCCGACAGACAATTTAGGTACTATGGACCCGACAGCCGACAAATCTACTTTCTACCCGACAGCTGTCGGGTAGTTTGTCGGGTAGTTTGTCGGGTAGATAGTACCTATAACCAGAGTTTGTCGGGCCTAACTACCCGACAGGTTTGATGTAAAATTGCTTGTAAAATTATTATATTTTTTTTGAAAAACTAGACGATTTGAACCCATAGCGGACTTTTGGTTAAATCACCCAATGTGGAGGCAAGGAATAAATTTTATATGAATTTTATTTATTTATTTTATTTATTTATTTTTTTTTTGCATAGAAATTTTTGTTTCAGGGCATCCTGAAGCGAGTCTGGAAATTAAATTTAATGTATTTTTTTTTATTCAGAAAATTTTCAAAGTTCTTTTGCACCATTTTTTGTAAGATGTCGGGCTTAACTAAATCAGTAAACTGGAAATAAATCATGCGTTGTACATTTTGTACTAAACACTATGTGATAAACTTTATGTTACNAAATAAATCATGCGTTGTACATTTTGTACTAAACACTATGTGATAAACTTTATGTTACAAATGTCATTAACTTATCTTTAGACAACAAAATTTATAGAATTTCTTATTGTATTTTTAGGAATAATGATTGAAATAATATAATCCTTGTGAAAATAACTTCACGTGTAGTTATACTTTATATATTCTAAGTATGTACAATATTGCTGAGTCGTTTGTGAATCTTTGACGTCAGAGGTTAGATTAACTTAGCTTACCTGACATCATGTTAGGTTAGGTTAGGTTGTTAGGTTTTTTCGTAAATAGAAATTTTTTTTCATTAATTGTCTCAAACGTCTTCAAATGTCATGATTCGTTGTGAAATGCAATAGTCTGAAAACAAATATTGGTTGATTCACCCATTGTGGGGGCAAGGTATAAATTATCTTAGCTTTTTTGAGAAATTTGTTTTCCGTTTCATTTTTGCATACGATTCCGTTTCAAGTTGTTCTGATGCGATCTATACTAATTTTTGATATAAAAGTAAATTTTGAATATTTCCCAAGTCAAAAATTTGTAAGTCAATAAATTTTGAAGTAATATATTTTTTAAGTCAAAAATTTTTTTAGTTAAAACTTTGGATTTTATGACCATAACAATCTGTATAAAAGTTGATCAGAAAACAATTTTGAACAACTTTTACATACAATAATTTTCTCTTTGGTGACACCTTTAGGTCAAAAATGAGGTCACCTTTCTAAGCACCTATAGTGGGACCAAGGAATAAAATTAATAATTTTCTATGAAATTTTACAATAGTGTTTTACATATAAAACTGAAAAAAAAATTTCCCTAAATAAATTAAAAAATTTTCAGAATCGATTCAGGATGCCATGAAGCGGATATTTCTATTCAAAAAACGAAAAAAAAAATTTTTTTTTTAATTAAATTTTCAGACTCGCTACAGAATGTCCTGAAACAAAGACTTCTATGCAAAAAAAAATTAAAAAAAAAAAAATAAATACCCTAAAATCTCGCAGATAGGTCGCCCTTGTCTGATGTTTTTTAGAAAAATTTCTGGGAAATTTTGAAGCTGCGACTTATACCCGAGAGCAACTAATCTGATGATTGAAAATTCAAATTTTATAAATTTGAAAATTTATGTTTTTAATGTATCACTACTATCTAAATTGACAAATTCATTAAATTTATTTTATTAGGTCACTTTAAAACCCATCGAACCCATCTAGATTAAATTCTTCTGAATCGTCATCTACGTCTAAATTCTGCATTTCTTCAACTAAATCCTGTTCAGAGCTACTGTCTTCGTCTCCAATTGTTTCGATTAAACAATTACTTACACTGATTTTATATTACACATTTGAAAAGTTCCCTCCTAAACTCAGCTGAGAAATTGCGACCTATACGCGAGAGCGACATATCTGTAGTTCAGATTTTGCACTTTAAATCCTGCAACCTATCTGAGAGAGCGACCTATCTGAGAGAGCGACCTATACGAGAGAGCGACCTATAGGCGAGATTGTAGGGTATATACAATTTAGTCCTTGCCTCAACATTGAGTGATTCAACCAAAAGTCCGCAATGGCTTCAAATCGTCTAATTTTTCAAAAAAATATATTAATAATTTTACAAGCAATTTTACATCAAACCTGTCGGGTAGTTTGGCCCGACAAACTCTGGTTATAGGTACTATCTACCCGACAAACTACCCGACAGCTGTCGGGTAGAAAGTAGATTTGTCGGCTGTCGGGTCCATAGTACCTAAATTATCTGTCGGGTGTATCAACAAAATCTACTTTCTACCCGACAGCTGTCGGGTAGTTAGGCCCGACAATTGTCGGCTGTCGGGTCCATAGTAGTTGCCGGTTCCGGTTTCAAATTTGCTGCTGGACTCCAATAGTGGCCAGGTTTTTGTAAAAATTTTTTGAAATACTGGCTGGTCTCTAATAGTGACCGGTGTCAGCTCCTACCAAATCCAAAGCGCAACAAAATATCTGGATGTACTATAAAGGATTTCACGTGCTTGAAAGGCTGGTTCAAGCTTATTAAGGATCAAAATAATTTTAGGGAACTTGTTTGTGACTCATTAGCTGGAAGAATGCTGGGAAACTAAAATATATCACATTTGATGTAGGTTGTAATAAAATGAAATATACAACGAACAAAAGGACGAGAGAAGGAACAAATATAATTTTCTTTTTGGCTCTTTTGTGTTTAGTATACTGCACAAAAAAAAGAACTATGTGCATNGGAAACTAAAATATATCACATTTGATGTAGGTTGTAATAAAATGAAATATACAACGAACAAAAGGACGAGAGAAGGAACAAATATAATTTTCTTTTTGGCTCTTTTGTGTTTAGTATACTGCACAAAAAAAAGAACTATGTGCATGTATTAGCGAAATCTATGTAAATGTGAATTTTGACTCCGGAGTCAGTGCTCCCACTCCGGAGTCACTCCTTATTTTCAAGGAGTCGGAGTCAGTGACTCCGGAGCCACTCCAAAATTTTCTTGGAGTCGGAGTCAGTGACTCTGGAGTCAGTGACTCCGACTCCGGCTAAATCCGGAGTCATGGAGAACACTACAATACATAGACAACATCGAACGAAGTAGACATGATTGACAAAATTAGAAGCAATGTTAGACACAAAATTACTTTATGCTGTGAACCAATCATAAGTACTTGACTTGATGGCAGCAATTGGAAATTGATATAAGGTATTTAATACCCTAACAAGACGCAGGAATGCCTAATGCTGCATGGAAATATTTCATGTCTGAGATACTGATTGTAGATGAAATAATATTAACAAATAGTGATGAAATAGTGCAAAATAAATGCTCCGAGTTTCATCTGATTAGCACCAGTTTCAAAAAGTTTTGAACAGTGGGAAAATATTCTTAAAGATAAAATTATCGAAAGTGGTTGGTAACGCGTACATAAACCTGCTTGGATTAAAAAGAAAATATTCTTAGGCTAGCAACGAAAATTCAACTGGAGGAAAAATATTGATACCTGTTTCTCTTATTATATAAGATTAACATAAAGTAGGGTTGGGATGATAGAAAAAATGTTTAGATTAGTATCAGGGGTATGCACAGTAGGTGGAGTCATANATGTTTAGATTAGTATCAGGGGTATGCACAGTAGGTGGAGTCATAGAAAAAATTGGCCAAAATTCCAATTTTTGAAAGCAGGAATTTTGAGTTTTGTGAATCTAGACTTGTTACATAGACCGACGAGGACTGTTCCCCAATTTTTCTTTAGAGTTGGTTCAGTAATTACCGAATAATTTAAATTTGAAATATAAATTTTCTACGTAATGCTTATCAGTGACACTTCATTCAATTTATCCGCGAATATCCGCGGAATTCTGAGTAAACAAAAACTGATTTAGTGTCATCATAATATGCTTATTCTATGCTGCTGCCGGTTCCGCTTAATCGCTGAGCTATAGAGTCAAATTTATCAAAAAATGTGAAACCTAAAGAAAATCGTACCTAATTTAGTATGGTTATGCTGAAGTAAGTTATATATTTTGTTTGATGTTTTTGGCCAAATTTTTCAATGATTCCATCTACTGTGGTATGGTTGGAATTCTACAAAACTGTGCATAGAATAGTCATGAATCTAAAACATACACTGATGTTGTATTGGAGAAAATCCAAGTCTCATAATCAATGGCTTCATTAAATTGTAATTATTTATAAAAACAATTAACAATATTATGCAATGGGCATCAATTGAGTTCTCAATTGATTAGAACTTTTCCAAAGGTTCTAAACAGTGAATATATTTGTCGCGAGAAATGAGGAAATGCGTGATGAAAGGTATTAATCTCTCCACCTACGCTGGTTGTGATTAAAAATGGATCAGTGATGAGATGATATTAATTCCTGAATGAATAAGCTAATTTAGTGACAAACCACTCAACGGATGAGATGATTAGCAAAGTTCCTGATTATAATCGGAAGTTTCGTCTAAAAGAGCGAATTTCCCCCAAAATCCATGTAGTTGATATATGAAACATTTTGGACAAATATGTCTGTTAATGGTGGAAAAAATAACTTTCTGACCCATACGAAATAAAAATAATTAGATAAAGCTGATATTGTAGAATCTAAGGAAGTATTAACTTATCACCTGGTTTGGTAAACAAAGAACACCTGACAATTCATAAACATGATATAAAAATAAAATTTTTGAATTCAGTGTTATTAGTTTATAGTTGAAATTTTCTACTCAATTGTCGATACTGTATGAACACATTCGCCAAGATTTGTTTAACCTTTTCTCACACCAACAAATCCTCAACTTTCATTACACATTTACACGTAGTAGATGGAAAAAATTCGGAAAGTTGTTACAAGAAATTGTAGGATTCAAAAAATTATTTTTATATTTTGATTTAGTGAAGGGGGGCCAAGATACTCATAAGTTGTTTCATTTGTAAAGTTTTTTATTTGGCCGAACTATAATTTGAAAATTGGTAAGTGATTTTAATTAGAATCACTAAACAGAGATTTTTATTACTTTAAAAATATTTCAAACTAATTGTGGCATAATTTGCCCTCGTGATAACTCCTTCAATATATTTTCTTGTTACCTAAATTCTGCAGCAGTTTCGTGAATTAATGCAGTTGTTCCATGAGTCACGTGATCTGTTTAAACGACAAGAATGTCAAGGGGGGTAAATGAATAAATGAATATTAAATGCGGTTATCTCAGGTGTGAATTCAATTTTTTTAATTTAGGTACTAAGAATATTAGGATAGTAAACCAGGACAAATTATACTCAAGGGCGAATTAAAGGCGAGAATTTAGGGTATTTAGTTTTTAATTATTTGGGATGAAGCCAGATACACAGATAGATGACTTATAAATTTCTGAAAATCCCTATCTTCTAAACTTTAGGGTCTAACTACACTGAATTATGCATATTTTTAGATTTTTAGAACATGATTGGCTTATGTATGAAAACTATACAAAAAAAAATCATGGATAGAGTAGCATTCAAACCCGGTTAGGGAAGTAACTTTTCGCTATGCAATTTTTTTCTATTGTAACTCGTTTAGGTCACACATATCATTTTAGCTTAAGGGAAATTGGTTGTTGACCTTTACCTGTGACCTGAAAGAGTGAAGATACCTCTCCGGCAGAAATAAGTACACATGTATAAGGTGAGCTGAATGCGAGTTAGAATAAAATGAGATCTTGGATTTCCAGCCCCTAATTTTATGTTCATGCTTTATAAAGTTTTCTCCATTTGTGCTTATTTGGCGGGACCTTGTATAACAAAATGTAAAGGAGATCAGAGTAACTTTTCTCCATTACATTTTGTAACTGACTCTGGTAACCAATAGGAGCAACAAGCGTAAAGGCCCTTGTCAGGTATATCTCAAAGGAACTTAATAATATTACGAGATAGAACAAATAATGTTAAAAAACCGTATGGTCGAATTCAATCTTAATGTTGTAGAGCGTAACCTCTATTGAAGCAAGTTTTGTAGAATTCATTTTGTCTCTTATGAGCGAAAAAAAAACCTCAAAAAACTTTTTACACTGATTTTAATTTTATAATAATTGCCTCCCGATAGAACAATTTCAAATCATAATTTCGGAATTAAGAGGCAAAGAAAAAGTTTGACAAATGAAACCAACATTTGCAACTGAGTAGCTTGGTTTTCTTTCACTAAATAAGAATATAAAAATAAATTTTTGAATCCTAATTCTTTGCATTCACTTTCGGAATTTTGTCCATCTACTATGGGTGATAAATGTGTAATAAGAGGTGAGGATTTATTGGTGTGAGAGACGCTTAAAAAACCATGTCGAATGTGTCCATACAGTATGTGTCGTGGAGTGTGGGAATACCAAATGAGTGGATTGAAGTTTTCTGCCATTAGAAGTTGAATTTTTAATGTTTTTATTTGATCAAACTGTGGAAACAAAACTCAAGTTTTCAATTTCCATTGCTCAGAGTAAACGAGCTAATGGTAAACACTTGTGTCTCAGATCCCACGTGTGACAATGGCAGTACATGACTGTAATTAGACCAACACACTTTTTTAATGACACTGCTCTTTACGAATTTTGAAGCGTTCAAAGATTGTCTATCAAGTGTTTGTGGAAGCATTCGCTGAATCCACAGCCGTCTACTGGATTTACCTCCAATTGACACTTCCTACAGCCTATGGTGCAATTTGTCCAGATCCAGAAACTGGAGACATTTGACGTGCTACGGCTTATATCCCTGACAGTTAATTTTCCTATGAAATTATGTGGCAGACTGAGATTGAAGAGTCGGGAAATGTATTTCAATGTCAAGTGGTTCTCCAAGGATGAAACTTCGAAATATATACAAGTTCGAAGTAGCAAACATTTTAATATTCGTTAAAGGAGCAAAAGAAAAATTTTTTCCCTGCAAAAAATATAATTTAGCACTGTATTTCCGTAACGTCAATGTGCTAACATTTGAATTCATAGAGAGATTTTCTTTAATTATTAGTAATTTGATTTCGGAAACTCAGAATTTAATGCACATTTCAAGAATTTTACTTTAATAAAATAATATACAAACCCTGTGTGCTGTGGAAAGATACTACAAGTTTTTTAAATTTAAAAAAGCTTGAACAAGTGGTCACAGAGAAAAATTTTATTAGAAAAAGTTGGTCACTGAACTATTCTAAGCAACATTTATAGAGGTCATTTCATCGCTCAAGAGGCACACATAACATGGTTGTGAAATTTTTCTAAGTTTTTTTTTTGAGCCCCCTTTGGTTCAATCCAACCCACGGACATCTGGAACTGGGATAAAGTGAACAGGATTCCAACAATAAAATACTCTACCTGACTTCACACCAGAGTTGGCACAAAAAAAACACGCTTGTTTAAAACAGTGTTTTAAACTGTTTTAAACAACACTGTTTTTTTTAAACTTTGTTTTAATATAAAGCAGTAACGGAATGCATACGATGACTCATTGAAACTCTTATCGTCTGCTTTTTAAAACTCGTTCGAAACGTTAGGGTTCGCCTTGAATTAAATTCAATTTCAATCCTGCCGAACGAATCATACTTTTCCATTTGTTTACATTCAACTCCTGTATTTTCAATACTTGAGTAGTGAACTAACAAAATTAGTTATGTCAGGGGTACCTACCAATTGGGACTATTTCACTGTGAGTTCATTTTATTAAACAAACTGATTTATCCAATTCAAAAAAGTTTTATTCGGTGCACGAGTCTGAAATGATCATAGCAGTTTTGGTGTAGTTACAGTTATGGTGCAAAAACACACACTCCATATGGTACATGTTTCTGAAAAGCACGGTAGTATAAACGCAAGCGTATATCCTGTTTCCGATTTTACGAATATTTTGTTTTCATTGGTGACTATAAATATCCTTCACATTCATTGTTAAATTTTTTCAACTTGTGCTTTGTTGAAGATAAGAATCACGAGCTGGTAACATGTTCAAAGTGATAGACCCTATTAGCTATCTTTCATTTTTGTTCTATTCTAAGTACCCATGGACTTATGACTCAGAGATTATGCACAAAGTCCAAGGCAATCATTTTTTAAACTTTGTCGCTTATTTTTACTCCATATAATAAATCAGTTGCCTCCTAACTCTTGATCAATCAAGACTTTTCTTTTCAGATATACTTTCAAATTACTAAACAATCCAGGCGACTTTAATAAGTCTTACATGTTTATTTTATTCTTCTGCTTATTTTTTAAACTTCTGGTTTTTTTTCCTTTACGCATATTTTATTACTGGATTTATGAATTTGACGTTGGAAACTGCATCTTGGTCACCAAACTTCTTGCATACTGGTCATCACAAGACGTAGCGAATGTAGCAAGTTGGACTTCTCCAAACCAATCTGCAAACTTTCAATGGATATTCCGATCGAACAAACAAATTGGTCAGCTTGAATTGTTTTGCTGCTAATATTAAAAAATTAAAAGTTGCATTGAATGAGCAGTTATATCTATTACTCATTAGATAAAATCAAAAAATGCGTAATTGTGCCAACTTATTGCTTTGAAATATAATATTGTTAATTTTCCTATGATGCCAACGCAGACAATATGTTGCCTCATGGTTTCCCAAAGCATTGAAGCTGTTCACTATTTTTCATTTCGTATATTGGTTTTTCAACTTCAGAAAATGATTCCAAATATGTCGGATCACACTTTTCCCCAGTTGCTTCAACGAACTGAAATCATTGGTTTTCGTAATAATAGTTTGAATAGTTTGCGAAATGTACCTTACTCTATTTACTGTAGGATGTATCCATCGATTTTTTGTTGACTCGCTGAGTAATAGGGCGATGACATTCCTATTTGTATAGCATTAGGCGAAACCGGAGATTCTACAGGAAAGGGCATATGTAAGTACACATCAAGGAAGTGAGTTAGATGTGAGTTAGCATGGAGTGAGATCGGGATTTTTAACCCCCTAATTTTTTATACATGGCTTTTGCAGTTAACACTTTCTCCATGTGTACTTATTTCTGCGGAACCCTGTAATAAGAGGTCCATATCAAAATCCTCTGCAAATGCTGGGTCTGTTTCTATGAAAATTTCAAATATTAGAATTAAGGTCACTAAATGAATCCTGGAGTAGAGTCATTGAGTCAGTTTCTAATTTTTGTTCATAAAGTTGTTTGAAACAAAAGCTCCGTACAATCTCCCTTTCCGTTTAAAAAGTTTTTACGAACGTGTGAATGTAAAATTTTTTTGTACTTGTGAACTCTCGCTTGTGTATAAAAACTATGCTTAAAATATCCCATACACGTACATTTCGAGTTTACTTCGATGCCAATAAAAAGTTGTTGAGCGGAGCATTAATAAAAACATTTAGAAACAACCGCCTGTGTCAATATTTCCCTTCCCTTTTTTTTATATCAAAGCGGTAATGTTTTTTAACCCTACAATATATCCTGAGTACTGCTGGAATTTGTGTATGGTTGAATTAACTCTAAAAGCCTGGGAAAATGAGGTAGAAAAATTCTCATTAGGTGGAGAAAACACTTCTGAAATAGCACCCATTATAAAATGAAAACCAATAATAACTGAACTCAATTCAAAAAAATTACTCAGACACTTTTCTCTAGCAAAAAAAACAAAACAATAAAAACATCTTTACTTTAGTTTCGAGTGAAAGCCACTTTCATCCTTCTTTAATTCAGTCGCATGGTTCACAACTTCCACACGCACTCTTACCCTATGATTCGACATACAAATGTATATAAAATCATGTGATGTAAAGGACACGTCCACATGTAATTGAGAATAAATTGGTACACTTGAACTCTATTGAGGAGGAGAAAGTGGAAAAAGTGAAAGTGATTTCTATTGGTCTTCAAAAAATTGTACTACGCTTCCTGCCAGATGCACATGCCACTTTTGAGAATCTATAGTCCGTGTTGTCGTAATAACAACCGAAAGAAAAAACTCACATCTGCTAGTTATTTCAAACAGTGAAATACGACTATAAGATTTTTATGCTTTTGAATAGTTACATATGATTTTAACAATAAAATTACTTTCGTTAAAAATATAAAAATATAAAAATGGCTGATATCCAAAGAAACCCNATAGTCCGTGTTGTCGTAATAACAACCGAAAGAAAAAACTCACATCTGCTAGTTATTTCAAACAGTGAAATACGGCTATAAGATTTTTATGCTTTTGAATAGTTACGTATGATTTTAACAATAAAATTACTTTCGTTAAAAATATAAAAATATAAAAATGGCTGATATCCAAAGAAACCCAATTTATGCTTTAATATCAAAGTTGGTTATGCTTTTAAGTTTTTTAATTATGCTCTTTATGCTTTTAATCGTTTATTAGCTGATACGCCTACTTTTGGCATTTTTTTATTTTAAATTTCACTTGTAACCAGTGTTAAATGTATGATTTTGCCTCTTCTAAAATCATTATGCTTTTTATACTTTATTTTTTTCGCCANTATCAAAGTTGGTTATGCTTTTAAGTTTTTTAATTATGCTCTTTATGCTTTTAATCGTTTATTAGCTGATACGCTTACTTTTGGCATTTTTTTATTTTAAATTTCACTGNAGCTGATACGCCTACTTTTGGCATTTTTTTATTTTAAATTTCACTTGTAACCAGTGTTAAATGTATGATTTTGCCTCTTCTAAAATCATTATGCTTTTTATACTTTATTTTTTTCGCCAATAGACATTCCAAAAGCCATGTATTCACTTGAGCCGGAAATGGGACAACGTTTCACGGTGGGAAGTTTCAATACGCTTTTTATGCCTTTTATACTTTTGGGTTGCCTTGCTGATATCTAATCAAAACAGATATTCTGTGATAAAATCCGATTCTGTAAAGGTGAAAGGTGGTGATTTGAGACAAAAAACAAAAACCGAGGGGAACTCTTGCAGATCTACTCCACTTCTCTCAACATTGAACTTGCCAAACACTTTGTGTCTTTCACTGGTTTGCAATGTTCATTTCTTACTTCAATGACTATCACACTTATGCTTATTTCTACTTAAGACATTTAAGTAAAACCTCGCCATGACAAAAAAAACTCACGAGAAAATATGCTTTCTAGGATGTAAAAGAAGATAAATGATCCAGTACATAGATTCATTAGTACATGGGTATTATGTATACCTTATCAACTATATGTACAGTCAACGAGTAAAACATTATGAGTTAGTAAATAAAATAAATGGAAATAGTTGAATATTTTCTTGAAATATGACGGAATATGCCTACCCCGCCAAGGCTTGAAACAGCGATTAACCCAAAAAGGTGGTCTCTGGTGGGGTATGATCCCACGTCTTGAGTATTCCGGACCCAACAAACTATCAATTGGCTACAGAGCCTATTGGGAAGATGTTGTTTCAAACCTTGACTATATGATGACCAGTTATCACCAGCAAAGTCTTTTTTACTGGTGGGGGATCCATCATCTGTGCTTCTCCTCATTTCTTGGCAGAGACGGGGAAGACTTTAATCGGGTATAGGAGTCTATGCTCACTATCCCGTAGGTATAGGAGTTATGCTTCACTATCCCACAAATATTCAGTATCAAAAGAATATTAAAAATTTCAACTTTCAAAAAATGAGAGATTTTATTTCAGGCATTGTATGGACTTGATTTTCCTCCCACAGGACACTTTTTTCCAATTCTTTCTAAAATACAGAGCAAAATACCTCTCATGTTATTATGCTTCTGTAGAGCATTTGCCAACCTTGTTTTGGAACGTAATTATAAAACAGATTCTGCTATAAATTCCTGTATTGTGATAATGCTTGTCTCAAAGTTGAAAGACTCATTGTGTGTTAAATATTTTTTTGCAATGGAGCGAGAAATGATGGAAGCCTTAACCATGCTCAGTATTTACCGTTTTTTTTTTCAAAAAATTTCTAATTTTGCCATTTCCCCCATTCGCTTGTTTTTATTTGTCTGCTATTTGTTAGAACAGTTTCCACTTATACTGAATTTAAAATTCGGCTTTTAGATAAGTACTTATACAAGAGGTTTACTATAGTAATGGACAGTCTGACATTGTACATGGTGAATTCAGTATCTACTTTTATATAAAAATGAGTTCCAAACAACAAATGGAATAAAAAAAAAGACAACTGCTTAAAAAAAATACAAATCAACGTATGCAACAGATATAGATTGATATTAATAGTGCACAAAAAATGAACTTAAGTTTAGATTGCACACATTATGGCACTAAATATTAACAACTGGCTTCACTGCTTGGAACAAAAACTTGACCCCATTTCCGATGGTATTTAAATACAAGAAATTTTTCTAGTAAGGTCTTTTTTGAATCTATTACAGGAAAACCTCTATTTCCGAAACCAGATAACTCAACCCCGTCTCACCTCACGTGGCGGTTACCATANAATATTAACAACTGGCTTCACTGCTTGGAACAAAAACTTGACCCCATTTCCGATGGTATTTAAATACAAGAAATCTTTCTAGTAAGGTCTTTTTTGAATCTATTATAATATAAGTTGGTGGGTTAAAGCCCTTTCATGTATAAATTTTAACTGGTACCGTTACAGACAATAATTTAGGTAGAATAGGAATTCACNGGTTAAAGCCCTTTCATGTATAAATTTTAACTGGTACCGTTACAGACAATAATTTAGGTAGAATAGGAATTCACCAATCAATTTCTGACAGCAAACTTTCAAATAAATCCTTCAGCGCTCTGTACAGATAGAAATGTGGTTGATTTGAAACAACCTTTACAAGAAAATGAATGACTGAACTCATCTGTCTAGTTGAGTATTGCAGTTATGTATGAATATTTTCAATGTTGCAACTATTTTAATTGTTTAAATTAATTTTTATAGGATTCTTGTATGTCTGATGCTAAAATCCATTTTTTGATTGTTTTTACAATTAATTTCTCATAGCTTTTTATTCCACTTTTGCAACTTTTTTACTAAATAATTTACTGTTCAAACATTTCGGTAAAATAATAATAACTAAATATTTTATTATTTGTTTTCATGCATACACATCATTTCATAGTAATCAACCTATGTAAAATGTAAAATGATTTCTTTACGAGTTCCTTAAAAATACTTTTTTCTGCCGAAGTTTGATGTTTGGTATTCTGTACTGTTTTTCACCAAGTGACCTGGACTTTAATTATGTACAAATTTATGTGGTTAGATACCGCTGGTTATATTGGACAGTGAGTTCTATTTCAAAACATATTGTAAACCGTTTGGGTTGTATTAAGGGAAAAACTGAATTAGATTAAATACGGTAATTGATATTTTGTCTATGTTGGATTTATTGAGTTGGAGTGTGTTAAGTATATAAAGTATTAGTGTTATTAAATTTGTTCAAGTATGTCTGCGCCATTTCTGAAACCAAATGCCACAGAGTTTACAACATTCATTGACATAATTTTTGTTGAACTGTTTCAATCAAGAAATAACTGAATGGTTGTGTATATGCTTAAACATGATTTAAGACTTATATTTCCACATATCAAAACTGAATAAGACTTGTAGATTAACGGAATGCCTTCAGTGCTTTCAAGGTTAAAATTTTTTTGTCGATATTCAGTTAATGCTTCCTGAGTGGGAAATGAATAAGGGAGCTAAGGTAATTTGAACTGAATGTTCAAATTATGACGTTCTATAATTATAAATTGATATAATTATAATCTTTTGATCAAGAAATTCTCTTAAACGTCAGTTGACTGAATACAGTTTTTCTCAAACAAGTTGATGAGAGAATTTNCTTAAACGTCAGTTGACTGAATACAGTTTTTCTCAAACAAGTTGATGAGAGAATTTCTGCTCACGAACAAAAAATTTTCTTAAGAAATTTTATAAATTTGCAGCAACTTTAATCCTGCCAAATCTCAACAAGTTGAATCGAAAGTTTGTAAATATTTAAAACGCATGAATATTTAGACTTAAATCTTTTTAAATACTGAGAAACAAATTTTATTAAGGAAAATTATGATATTATCATTATGATATTATATACTTTTTATCATTATACTGTATACGGAATAGAGATTCGAAACCTACAACCGCTTAGAAAATATAAAAACAAATTGACTAATTAATCTACTTATTGTTACAGCCTTAACTACACCATGTCCTAACAAATTTTAAATGTAAAATTACAATAAAATATACTTGACACAACAGAATGAAATGGAAAGAGTTTTGTAAAGCCAAAAAAGACACCTAGAAATAACATAACACAACAAATTAAGTCGAAAATTACCGTATGCAATAAACTAATATGATTTATTTAACATAACATAATGAAACGAAAAGATTTGTAGGTTTCCAGAGTCAACTAGATATACCTAGAAATAACATAACGAGGCAACTGTAGTAGAAAGCTTAGTGTTTAATACGAACCATTCAGATATACTCGACANTCTGCTCACGAACAAAAAATTTTCTTAAGAAATTTTATAAATTTGCAGCAACTTTAATCCTGCCAAATCTCAACCAGTTGAACCGAAAATTTGTAAATATTTAAAACGCATGAATATTTAGACTTAAATCTTTTTAAATACTGAGAAACAAATTTTATTAAGGAAAAAGTTTTCATTATGATATTATATACTTTTTATCATTATACTGTATACGGAATAGAGATTCGAAACCTACAACCGCTTAGAAAATATAAAAACAAATTGACTAATTAATCTACTTATTGTTACAGCCTTAACTACACCATGTCCTAACAAATTTTAAATGTAAAATTACAATAAAATATACTTGACACAACAGAATGAAATGGAAAGAGTTTTGTAAAGCCAAAAAAGACACCTAGAAATAACATAACACAACAAATTAAGTCGAAAATTACCGTATGCAATAAACTAATATGATTTATTTAACATAACATAATGAAACGAAAAGATTTGTAGTTTTCCAGAGTCAACTAGATATATATAGAAATAACATAACGAGGCAACTGTAGTAGAAAGCTTAGTGTTTAATACGAACCATTCAGATATACTCGACANATAGAAATAACATAACGAGGCAACTGTAGTAGAAAGCTTAGTGTTTAATACGAACCATTCAGATATACTCGACATAACAGAATAAAATAGAAAGAGATGTAGATTTGTAAAGCCAATATGAGACACTTAGAAATACCATAACGCAAAAAAAAAGACGTTCAAAATAAAAGTATACATGAACCAATAATATTTACTTGACATAACAGAATGAACTGGAAAGGGATGTAAGTTTGAAGAGTTTAACATACACTTTTAGAAATAGCTTCACTAAGCAATTTTAAATGCAAAATTACTGCATGAGATAGACTTGACAAAACGGAATAAAGGGTAAAAAATATAAATTTGTAGAACTAAATACACAAATTAGATTCATCAAAATAGTAGCAATGTCAAATGGGAGGCGATATAACCTGACACAATTTCATACCAATATCATAGAAATGCACTCTCAAATTAGCATAAAAACAATAGATTGGAATCACAGGGAAGCTTGAACTAGTCTTAAAATATGTTAGTTGTGGGGATTTGAGCATAAGACTCAATCCCCACTACTGTACTCATAAATGAGACAGTAGACTCCTTACCTGGCAATGAATGACCAGGAAGGAGAGTTCGGAGTTGTATTGAGTTTGAGAACAG
>NIPM01000221.1:87263-244675 GCA_002738285.1 Holacanthella duospinosa | reverse complement strand
GTCAGCCCCGCCACAAACTTATAAAATATCATTAAATATAACATTGAAAAAAAAGATGTAATTATGCGTAATGTGAAACAAACGATTTATTATTATAAATATGTAGATAAATCTAAACCAACCGTCAGTTAGCATCAAACCGATATCTATCTATTGTGAAAATTATGAATAAAATGCATAAAATTGGAGTTTCAAATTTTCTTTTGCATATTATTTGGTCGGCCTCGTTGATCCGCAAAATCTCTATATTATAGAAAGACGACATTTTTGCACTATAGTAAGCGAAGTGTAACAAAATTTATGTACAATTTATTGCTCTGTATTTTAGTGAAATGAGTTGAGTAAATGCTGATTCTTTTTATTTATTAAAATGTAATCTGTTTGCGGATTGCAGAAGTTTGGCGTTGAAATATGTCAGAAAAAATTTTTTTTAAGCATTAATTTATAATATANATTCTTTTTATTAATTAAAATGTAATGTGTTTGCGGATTGCAGAAGTTTGGCGTTGAAATATGTCAGAAAAAATTTTTTTTAAGCATTAATTTATAATATAGTACTTAGCGATAATAAGTTATTTAAATTAAATCAAATTTAATAATTCAAGTATATTTGCAAAAACTAGAATATTTGCCTTAAGGTAAAATACGCAAATGTATTCGGTTAGAATTAAAAAAACTTTTTGCAATATTTGCTTATACATTTTCTAACAAATTGCAAGTACAGAATTTTGAGAGTAGTGTTAGCTATGCAAGAATTCAAAATTGCGCATTTATAAACGACAGTATGCGTAATATACGTTCTGTACAAATTTTATTAAACTCAGTGAAACATCAAATTTTGGCAATTGATAAAATTGGAAAACTCTGACTTGCGTTTAAATACCTTCTTTGTTCCAAAGTTGTTATTCTCAGTGATATCAGTGATGTCAGTAATGGTTGTATTAAATGAAACATGCATTGGCTGAAATATTCCTTTATCTGTCCTATTAAAATAGATACAATGTACTGCTTTATAGCTCCTCCTTTATGATTTGAGCGTATATTTCGCTTCAGAGACAACTAAGGGAAACAGTCTTGGTATTGTGCCACTAATATGGTGCCGTGCTATTATTAAGCACCATGCCAATATCCAGAATTTGAGTCCTGAGATCATGCTACTAAATAGATTAATGGTTTCATTTTGTCCCGTGCCACTAATTGGGTTTCACGGTACGGAAGCAATGTTTAACTAACCGTGAATAAAGTTGATAGATGTAGAGCCGCTGAGAATTGTAGACAACGTTGAAAATCTATGAACAGATATGACTAGCTTTTAAAAGTTATGAACAGATATGTTTATTATACGTGGATACACATTTTTGTAATGCTTGTTAACATATAGTGCCAGGTAGATTGTCGAAGCAAATGTATCCTGTACCCACGTAAATTTGATTTTGAATAAATTTACCCACGAACAGTTTAATTTGGACGATAGGATATAATTAGAATAGATGATTAAAGTCATTTCTGATAAAATAAGCCTAATTCAAATAGTACCAAGATGGAAGCAAAGCATAGATACCTTGCTCTCTAACTATCGTGCGAAAAATTAGGTAAGATTACAAAGATACAAGAACAAAACTAAGCAAAAATTCCGTTTCTACGAAATTAGGAACTAAGTTTTAAACTCATCTTGACATAAGTTGGTAGAGAATCAATTAAATTGTGTAATGATAAGTGATTCCTATTAGAAATTTGATGCTGAATCAAATGCGCTAGGTCCCTGCCTTTTAGGTTGTCACGCTACAAAGATATAGGAGCAAAACTAAGCAAATATTCCGTTTCTACAAAGTTAGGTATTAAGTTTTAAACTCATCTCGATATAAGTCAATGAAAATAATGGTGGGAAGAGTTATAAACCTTTGTTTGAAATCATTAGAAAAGATACATAGAATAGTCACTAAAACAAAAGGGAAAGCAAATCGCAGATAATCGCTAATCTTGGAATCAACACAGTTTGGTTGGGATAATAGGAAAATGCTAGGAGTAAGATGGAGAAATTCGGTTGGCAAAACATAAAAATATACTTGACAAGCATATTGAAAAAAGTGCAATTAAATAAGTATTTTGTTGTATTGGAGCAAGTGAATGGCTTCCTATTTTATAGCTTCAATATTGTAATTAAAGACGAATGAAACAATGCAACGTTATGAGCATCAATTGTAAATGGGTGTAAACATGTTATTTATTTGGTATGTGTAATAGAACACGTTAAAAACGTTCAGATAACAAGAACGACTATCGGATTATCCCCTCACAGCTATCCTGTTCGCGGTTAACAATGGAAACTAAATAAAACATGGTTAACAAAATAAAAATGTTTCTTAATTTAAACGCACCCCATGCATTCATGAGTTCTAAACACTTCAAATTACCAGCACCACTTGTTGAGATTTGGTAAATATAAAGTNACCACTTGTTGAGATTTGGTAAATATAAAGTTGCTGCATATAGAACAAAATCTTTTGTATAAATTTATCATTAGCGAGCAGGAATCCTCTTTTTGGTTAAAAAAAAACTTGTTTAGTTCATTTGCACTTTGCCCGTTAGCACATTTTATCTTTGGAGTTATGACTAATTTAGGTTATTATACATGGCGGGTATTGAAGAGAGGAAAAGAAGGATTAGTGATGGAAATGCACGAGTTTCTCAGAGCGGATAAAGTAATTCCGGCCCATTAGTCCCGAATGAAAAATGAGAATCCATTATGCCCATCCGGTGAAAATGTCCGCCAATCATGATCATCCAAATATCCTCATTCCCATTCCTTATGTATCGTCTCGAAGTAAGCAAGAAGTAGAAGATTTATTTACTTGCATGATGATAAATTTGTACTTCCGTCCGAGGAGTATATACTCAACCTCCTTTGGTAACTGATAAAAACCTATCTTTATTTAATAATTCTTCTGAATTTGTGTTGGNAGTATATACTCAACCTCCTTTGGTAACTGATAAAAACCTATCTTTATTTAATAATTCTTCTGAATTTGTGTTGGCTCTTAAGTTTTTAATAAATATTTTATCACGGGCAGCATGACTCGAAGGATTATATAAAATAATCTTATTTGTCAATGCGTCAACAATAAAATCATGTAAAGTGTGTCAACATATCTGTCATGTCATGCAACTAAAGTAAGATAAGATGTCATCTTGCCCCACACATTTCGTNAGTATATACTCAACCTCCTTTGGTAACTGATAAAAACCTATCTTTATTTAATAATTCTTCTGAATTTGTGTTGGATCTTAAGTTTTTAATAAATATTTTATCACGGGCAGCATGACTCGAAGGATTATATAAAATAATCTTATTTGTCAATGCGTCAACAATAAAATCATGTTAAGTGTGTCAACATATCTGTCATGTCATGCAACTAAAGTAAGATAAGATGTCATCTTGCCCCACACATTTCGTGTGTTCACGATGATGCAGATACAAAAGGAGAAAATAAAATTGGATTTACTACCATCCGTAAAAGTTGAATTCGCAACCGTAAAAGGTATCTTTAGTTGAAATTCGCAAATTTGTAGGAACTAATCGCTAATCGTTTATTTATTGCAATATTTCTGCACTTTGTGTAAAATTAGACAAATAGTATAATTATGATAACCTTCTTGATAATCCTGAACCCATCGAGTCATATCGCATTAAGTCAATTTTGGTTCATAAATTATAAACTCTATAAATAACATTACATAATTTTGCAAACTAAAGTTGACTGGTTTTGCTTAATTCTTATAATATCGACAAACTTATAAAATATCATTGAATATAACATTGAAAGAAAAGATGTAATTTTGCTTAATGTGAAACAAACGATTTATTATTATAAATATGTAGATAAATCTAAACCAATCGTCAGTTAGCATCAAACCGATATCTATCTATTATAGTGAAAATTATGAATAAAATGCATAAAATTGGAGTTTCAAATTTTCTTTTGCATATTATTTGGTCGGCTCGTTGATCCGCAAAATCTCTATATTATAGAAAGACGACATTTTTGCACTACAGTAAGCGAAGTGTAACAAAATTTATGTACAATTTATTGCTCTGTATTTTAGTGAAATGAGTTGAGTAAATGCCGACTCTTTTTATTTATTAAAATGTAATCTGTTTGCGAATTGCGGATGCTTGCGCAAATTTTGCCGCATACTAAATATTCTGTAAAAGCCTCTTAAAAATAACTAGACCACAGTTTTCAAAATAATTGGAATTATTGTGACCGTTTATTTGTGAACCAAAGTCGCATAGTTTTTCTAAGTTTGATTGGTTTTATAATTGGATAAAAAATTTCCACCTTGTAAGAACAAATTTTTTTAATTAATTGAATATAATATAGAAGCTAGCAAGCGCAGAAATTAATTCAAAATATTAACGAAATCCTAAAAATAATAAAATTTTAATAAGTGTTTGAATAATAATTTGATTTTTTTGGATGAGTGAAAACATTTTTTCTTTACTTTAAACCTTTACAAATTGGAAAATTGAAGTCTCCAAAGTCGGAAAATAATTTTAAAAGAGAAATTGTATATGTAATTTATCTCACCTGAAATTTAACTGAAATACTTTGGCTGAATATACATACATTATATTCTCTTCTTCACATTTTTCTGTTTTGACTATCTTTTGAATATAGTCACCATACTGGTCTAAATCCGCAGGTAACATTAATTCATAATTTACCTTTAGGTAGATACAGAATCCAGGGGCAAATCATTTATTTATTTATAAAAAATATAAACCTGTAAAAATTAAACCTTTTGGAACAATACCTAATCTTGAACTCTTTGAATTCGTTATGCTTCTACAGATCTTCAAAGAGACCTACAAATAACAATAATTCGCAAAATTAGTTTCAAAATAACTTTATGATGAGAACTAACTAGAAATACTTGACGTTATAGGAATAATCTGAAAGCAGCGGATGGAGACGTAAGATTGTAGATGATTAAATTCCTTTACCTGGAATTTAACTTATCTCTCACTACGTAACAAATTTAGATTTTCTTTAGCGCTGAATTTGAGTTTGGGTTTTATACACTATTAAGTGCTTTTGTATTTGTATTATTACTGAAATATTTTATTATTGAAATTCTGTACGTAACTCCCTAATTAAAATATTTGTATTAGCTTATCTCTGGTATACTTCTGAGAAAGTCCAATATTTGTTGACGGGCATTTATACCCTCTGACCTGACTCACTGTATAGTCGTCATTGGCTAGCGGATTACGTTGAATTGTGTGTCACAGTACAGTAATCGTGTATTACCCAAATATATCCTAATAAGAGTAAAAAACAGCTATAAATTACTTAGGAAAGCTAAGTCCGAAATTACCCTATGGTAAGAACTAACTACAAATTAACTACAAATTATTTGACTTCATACATTATAGTCCGAAAGAGGCAAAAAGAGACTTAGGCTTGAATAGCAAAATAGAGACATTAGAATTAGCCGCCGAAGTTAGGTTCAAATTTACTCTATGGCGAGAACAAACTTGAATTACATGAAGTGATGAACAATCCTAAGGAAGCTGAAAGAGACATTGGTTTATAGTGTCAAATAGAGACACAGAATTACCATTACCTGGCAAAGTTAGGATCAAATTTATTCTGAAGTGAGGACTAACTCACAAAAATATGGCATAAAAGAAACAATTCGAAAATAGCAGAGTAGGGAGTAGGGACGTATAAATACCATTACAGGGCAAAGTTGGGTTCAAATTTACATAATGGTGAGAAATAATTAGGAATACTTGATATAATAAAAAAAATCTGAAAGAAGTGGAAGACGTGTTTGTAGAGCCAAGTAGAGACACTTAGAAATAACATTACCCAATAATGTTAGGTTCAAGATTGCTTGGAAAAACTCTTCAAACAGGTTAAGCCATACTTTCGTCGATTTTTTAATTTATTGATATAGGAATAGCCCAATCAGCATAGTTTAAGTTACATGAAAAGTTTAGCAACAGGTAATAAGTAATTGTTAAGTGATTTGTAGTATTCTGGTGGTAACTTAGGCGCGGTGTTCTTAGGGTTTTCTTTATATTCAGTTTTTTGGTAACTTAAATGGCGTCCAGGTTTGCGTTGGACTTGCATTCAAAGAAGATGTTGCATATTTCGCGTTGCGAAATTTGAGATTCATCGAGATTCTCCTAAGTTGCATGTCTTTTGGTGTGGTTCCAATATCCCTTAGCAGACTAGTGTTTTGAATAAATTAGGTCCCTAACGGTGTGAGGTAAGATAACACAGTAATTGTCATAGAGGAGAGCATAAAACCTGCGCAAAAATTAGCGGGAAAAATTGTAGTGTTGCAATTAAAAAAAAAATTTTTATATTGTTTACATCTCACTTTGCTAAGTGTTAGAGGGAAATGGGTATGGTGTGGATTGGGTATGGGATAGGGTTCGGAGAATTATCAAAGGGACAGGGTTAGGTCAGAAGTCAAATAATCACGGGACGTAAATTGGGAAAAAAGGGAATTCGAATTGACTGTCTTGGGAGAGATGTTGATGGGACGAGGGCTGGGGAGACAGTTCTACACCTTTCTGGAAATCTGTGATTTCCAGGATGAAGAAGCTAGATTTTGTAAGGTATGGGAATCAGACTTCAGACGCCTCAAGGGGGCGCCTGTCGTCTGGGCAGTGGAAATGAGGGACGCGAGGGAAAGTGGAGAAAGGTCACTGTCCTTCCAACATAAGCGTTTATATACCAAACAGAATAAGACAAGTAAGATTTGGCAACAATGGGAAGTATTACGCTAGCTCACTCGCGTAGCTTTGTTGCATATGCTACCTCATACGCGCAGTTGTACTGGCGCCGCCCAAATTTTCCCATCTAAACGATTTTCTTGTTTCACTAAAATTTACCCAAAACCCCTTGGATGAGGCCTGCGGCAATGGTTTTTGGCAAGGGCTATGGAAATCCTATCCCAAGGCGAACTGCATTAGCCGTTTCGCAATAAATAATAATATGTCTTTGTAGTGTCCAGCAAAAAGGTGTTAATGATTCCTCACACGCTCAGCATTCTGAGGGATTTAAAAGGTCAATTCTAGTTTCCTCGGGTGATCTAATTCTGTTTACTCCAAGTCTTAAGAATGCTTTTTACTAAATGAAAATGTTAAATTGTATTTATATCGAGCAATGAGAGTTTTTATTGAAACGCTAATTACCTATTTTAATTAATTAGCGCTACAATTTATTGTTCTCAAATAAACAAAACCTTGCCAAAAAAGAAAGTAAAATTCATACCCTTAATATTTTACGAATATAACTATCTCTAAAAACTTAAAAACTCTTCCCAACATTCACTTAACTTGAAAAATCAAAAACCTAAAAGACAAATGATACTTTAGGCATAAATATGTTAGTAAATGCCTTCAAAAATTTAAGAAATTATTATAGTAGTCTAATCAACAGGAACTAAAAAATTCATCATTGTAGCATTGGAGATATACAGAATTCAACCGAATGGAAATTGTTTCTCAAACATAAAAAAAAAATTTAAGTATCTGACTTTTAAATGCTATTCCTGAAACTATGAGCAATTATTAAAATCAAAACAGATTGCATTACAGAATTTGGTTTTCCAAACTTTTTATTTTCTCCAGCAAATATCATTGGGTTATACAGTGCGTGAGATTAACTACTGCCCGGGGTTACTCACATTATCCTACCCTTACCAGTTTACCTGGGCACCCAAGTCGACATTGGCGGTTCACCAATAAACAAAATTCCACGAAATACGATATTATAATTTTTTTTTGTTTTAAAAACAGGATGTAGACTGTTTACACTTAACTAGTGTATCGTCTGTTCGAAGTGTCCACCATCCATTCCTAAACTGTAATTTAGACAATCGTAAGATTCTCGCCTTACGTTACTAAGCATCTGGAGGATTATTGTCGACAGTGGTGATGAATTCGGAAATTTTGATTTTCAATAGCGCACTATTATCTCCTGGTACAACTCATTGGGGTACTGGTAATGATATTTTATGACAATGAGTCTAAGATTTACTGGAATTCGCATTACACTCCGAAGAATAAAAACGAATCTCGGAAATTAAATTTTTTAAATAGCTAATAAATCAAAACAACAACAACCAAAATTCGGCACAATTAACTCCCTTCACCTTAATTAGCTTTACTGATTTGGAGTGCAGATTATGTCGACCTTCCCACTAATTTCTAATTTTCAAATTTTATTTATTTGGATGCCCAAGTAAAATGGTAAGAGTAGGGTAGTGTGAGTAACCCCGGGCAGTAGTTAATCTCACGCACTGTATATAAATATCAATGTCATTTCATAATTCCTTGAGCCATTTCAATGGGCTGCACTTAAAAACTTTTAGAGAAAATGGGTCTTTACTCTTTTCCTCAGACTTTGATTGACAAATTCATTTAGAAGAGAGAACGAGGTGGATTTTAAGTGACAGCGAAGTAAAAATTTCTCTCATAGTTTCTCTACATTTTTCAATTCAAGAACTAAGTTACAGTTCTGACATTAATGTTTCAAATCCAAGCATTACATGTTGAAACTGGTACTTTCTACTTGGAAGTAAAAAATTTTTATTTTTATTTTAGTAATATCATCATCGTTGTATAATTTCATTAAGTTTAAAAATTTGTGTTAAAAGCTGGCTCTAAGTTTAATGAGTAATATAATTGGAGGGTAACAATAGAACCGCAAAAGTGTGGTAGCAATAGTGAAAGCCTTTGTTGTCAACGTATTTCCCCATGCTTCTTTCAAGATACAACCGACCGCCAAAAACCGCTCTACTTTTGTCTTAATTATTATTCTGCCTGGATGGAATCCAATTTAATTATCAGAATGAGATTTCTCTCTTTTTCCTCCAGCCATGAATTAAACATGGGCCAATTGACCGGAGAAGTTGAAATATGCATCCAACAAGAGAGGTTGTAGAATATAATTAAGTTTTGTACTCTTGAATTTAAAGCATAGGTGTAGGCTTTTTAATTTTCTCACAACTTTGATTCTCAACTTTTCCGACAATGCTTACTTCAATTACAAATAAAGGACAAAATCGTATACAGTGTAAATTTTTTAATTTTTGTTTAACTTACTTTAGCATTCGTAATAATACATTTGTATACAGAGTGAGTTTTTAAGGGTGTTACGGGGATACCTCACACTTCACCCTTTCACCCACTTAATGCCCACACCCACTCCTCAATTCGTTCAAATCTCACTCATTTAAAACTTTCTCTTTAGGTAGATGAAAGAGTGAAGTGTGGGGTATCCCCGTAACACTCTTAAAAACTCTCTGTATTATTCTAAAAGGCGTAGAGAAACTACTTTTGCCCTTTTATTCTTGCCGGAGAAAGGTGACTTATCAAGGATGGTATGTAAAAATGCATACACTCTTCCCCCTTCTCCCGGATTCTTGGTTCAATTATTTGAGCAAGCGCATCTCCTTATGTTACATTGACCCAGAAACGGAATTTAAGAAAAAATTTTTTTCGCAGAATTATGCGATTTTTTCAACAAACCTCTAGTATAGGGAGCATGAAACAACTACGATCAGATGATGTCCAATTTGGTGATGTTCCCATCAACTTATTTTTTTCAAATTTTACGTGACCAGCCGACTAATATGGCATGTTTTTACAACAAGAAATTATGGCGGATACCGTCTTCACTCCAACTACGCAGATGTAAAACCTAAGGTATGAAATTCCTAATATAATCGTGTAGCGACTGGAGTCGCCAAGTTAATTTAATATAAAATAATATTGAATATTATTACTGACCAAGGAGATTATTCCTTGGCCAGTCTGTTTCCAACATTGAAAGGAGAAGGAACTAATAAAAGTTCCTTCCATTAACCTCTTGTCATTTATTTAGAATAGGATCCATCGTTCCCTTTGACCTTTTAGGTCAAAGAAGGAAGGGAACGGTGGATCCTACATGGCGACGTTATGACAGGACCAGCTACCGAGTAATCGGTAGGGTCCTGCAAATTTTCGGAAAATTATGGCTGCGGTCATAAAGGGAAAGGGTTGGGGCGCCAGTTTGTCGCGCCAGATTGGGTTTGACTTTATTCAAGGTCAAACCCAACCAACCAAAAAAGAAGAAAAAGAAGCCAAGCGGGAGGGCGTTTTTCTTCTGAGACAGAATTGGAAGACAATGTTTCTGTCTTCCAGCCTCAGTCTCTCAAAAAAATTGGAAGGAGAAGGTGCTCTTGCACCATTGTGATTTTTTGAAAAAAATTTTTTTTTCTCTTTCTAATTTATTTTCTTTTATTAGTTTAATTTAATTCCAAATTAATTTAAATCTAATATAAGTGTAGTGGTTCCTGTACACCACATCAGGATCCACAATTTCCTCAACTTCTTGGATTCGACGTGAGAGGATTGGATTCTTCCGTCGGTCTGCCTTGACCACCGACCACCGAGGAAGAGAAATTGACCTCACGTCTACCTAAGGTCATCGGGGTCACGTAAAGAAAAATCTACCGCGCGTTTATACTTCACAATTTAATTATTAGAATTAAATTGTGAAAACCGGTAATATTAAAAATTGCAAAAATCGGAAAGTTTTTGATAGGGATTTTTTCTTTTTTTCTTTTTGTAACAGAAAAGGTCAAGCCTTGACCTTTCGATTACAAAAAGTTAAGCCAAAGTCCTGGCTCGAGAGAATTGACAGTCCAAGTTAGGACTAGTCACCTCTCAAAAAGCCAAAGACCTGGCTAAAGTGATTGGAAGTCCAAGATAGGACACATCAATCAAAAAAGTCAAAGTACTGACTTAGGAATCGACAGTTCAAGTAAGAACTAATCGATTCAAAGGTACNCCACAGTGCTTGTCTTCTCTTTCAATCTATCATTCAACCAAATACCTTATTCGCTACTGTAATCTGGATTCTTGGTTATGGTGACAAAATTAAAAAAGTTCAACAAAATTTCTTCAAAAAAGTACTGAATCTCTTTAGAGCTACACCAAGATTCTTCATTAGACTAGGAACCGGTCGCCCCACAGTAGATTTTCAAATTGCAAAATTAACACTTTCCTTACTCCAAAAATTTCTGACTTCCAAATTTGATTCCTTGATTGTGAAAGCTTCCTTTGAACCGAAAAAAATTTCAATAACACCTAACATCCAGCCCATCCAGTGCTGGTATTGAAGCCTTATCTCGTTATTTGAAGGAACAAAATTAATTGATCTTCTTCCAAACCTGACTGCACAATCTTTTCTAAAGCACAGTGTCGGTAGTAGCACAGTGTCTAAAGCACAGAACTACGGGAAAGTCTAGATGAGAAAGGCATAAGCAAGAAGCAAAATTCCTGTTCCTTACCACACTACGATTACATGAAACCAACACTAGGAACAGAAACTCACCTTCCAGCGAACGTTCCACGTCATCTTGTAGCGTGTACCACACAATATACAGGGTATGGCAGAAGTAAGCAGACAATGGAAGTGCAGGAATGAGATAGGGGATGAGTATAGACGCTTTTTTTTAGTATGTGTTTTTTCAGCTATACTTTCTCCATTGTCTGATTACTTCAGCCATACCCTGTAGATTAAATCACTCAATTGTGTACCATACACAAAACTGGTTTAATCTAGGTGCATTTAAAACCGAAAACCGCTCTTTATGTTTCTTCATAGTCTCACCTCTACTGCCATGCGACTAAATTTTTAAGTCACAAATATCTGTATTTTAATATTAGCGACCTAGACCTAAGTTTTAATTTTTTGAATTTGAACGAGTAGAACAATTTTTGTTTTTACATATGTCATTCCTTAAAGCTTTACGCTAAAACACCTTGTAAAATTTTAACCGTAAATTTACACACTAATTAATCTATTCTCTAACATTCAAATCNATACGCTAAAACACCTTGTAAAATTTTAACCGTAAATTTACACACTAATTAATCTATTCTCTAACATTCAAATCTCTAATCAACCACATGTTTAATATTTTAGGCCCAACTGGTGGACACGCCTGCGTGGCCCAATCCCAATAAACCAGAAATTAATGAATAATTCAAAAAACTAATTTTACAGGATACACAATGAACTAAAAAAATTACATTACACTATCGTAGAGAAAGTTATTCAATGACGTTTTCACAATACGATTCTATGTGAAATTAAAACTTTTTCGCGACATTTAATGTCCAATTATTCATTTAATAATAAGGTATTTGCGTATCCTCAAAATGATGGTGTCTTGAGTTACGTGGTTTTCCTTTTGTGCCAAATGTGACGTACGAAGTTATATAGACTGAATTTTTTTAAGATACGTGGTTTTGCACTTTTACCGAGGATATGTAAAGTTGGGCAGTTGTAACTAAAGCCATATGGAACACAACTTCTCATTGGTCTAATTCGCTTGAACTAGCTGCTCAATTGCACCACTGTTGAGGCAAGTAAATGTGGCTCTGAGGGCAACTAGTGTATTGCAGCGCGAAGTAAGCAAAAGTTACACTAATATAATGCANGCAACTAGTGTATTGCAGCGCGAAGTAAGCAAAAGTTACACTAATATAATGCAATAGACATTTGCTACTTTTCATAAAATTTGTTTTTATAATATCTTTTCAATCTTTACTTTATGATTGGAGAATAATTTGATCAATGGTTTTTTGTTTTCATTGAAGTGATTTAATGAATATCATCTCACTCTTTGTGGTTGTAGAAATTTAATGTCATAGGTTTCATACCGGTAACGTTCCTCAGTTTAGAGGGGCGTATATAAAAATTTGTAATATATTTTTATTGCAGGTTTTCTAAGGTATTATAGTATAGAAATATTCGTAAATAAAAAATCGGCAAATTTGCTAAATAACTAGATGAATATCTTGGTAANAATGGTTTTTTGTTTTCATTGAAATGATTTAATGAATATCATCTCACTCTTTGTGGTTGTAGAAATTTAATGTCATAGGTTTCATACCGGTAACGTTCCTCAGTTTAGAGGGGCGTGTATAAAAATTTGTAATATATTTTTATTGCAGGTTTTCTAAGGTATTATAGTATAGAAATATTCGTAAATAAAAAATCGGCAAATTTGCTAAATAACTAGATGAATATCTTGGTAAGATTTCACGGAGAGTGATTTCATAACCCCGTCATCATCTTTGCAGCCGAACTGCGTCCTGATGCTTTTGAAATAAGAATTGAAAGAATATAAAATTCAATAGGAACACTTAAATAAATTTGTTTTACAACACGTAAATCATAACAATAGTTTTTCATATAAATCTGAATCATCGGTCATTACAAGGTCCATGCATCATACTTATTGTTGCAATTGCAATTAAGATTTTTTCATAAAATTCTCAAACTGTCAATGTTGAATATGTTACTACAGCATTAGATATGGTTACCTTTTGATCGGTGAGTATTATTTGTAACAAAATTGCCAGTTTCCAATGGCTAAGCCCATTATGGAATCCATAATATCTTTCTGAGAAGTGTATTTTCAGAAACGATCAAGATGATTCGACATCAACGTTTTCACTTGTAAATCAATGTAGTTATTAAGTAAGATCTTGTCAATCTTTATTAATTAAGTAAAAATAATTTTGCATTATTTAGGCAACACAATATACATTATATTGCATTGGAATTTGGGTTACAGAGATTTTATTCCAGATTAATAGATCTCATGCTTGTGTCAAAAAACAAAAGAATTGGTTTTGTGCCTACTTCTTCATCCTTGGATTTATAGCTCCTAAATGGCTCTGAAATCTTCAATCGTGTTAGTGACTTTTTTCAATTTGAACTTGTAACTACATTTTATATTTCTACAGTCTTCGACTACCAATAATTACATTTATAATTGTATTAAACATTCTTTAAGTGTTCCGGTCAAATTTTGAATTATTTAATTTAATATTTCGTAACCATCAACATTGGAACTGCAAAGATAGTAAAGAGGTTATTAAATCACTCTTTGTGAAAACTTACCAAGATATTCATCTAGTTATACAACTTCACCACGTTCTATTACATAATTTTAAAGGATATTACGACGAAATATTTCTTCATTACAATAGTTTGTCTGTATAAAACCTATGACAGTAAAATCCTACGACCACAAAGAGAGAAGATGGTATCCACTAAATTTCTTCATTGAAAACTAACAACAATTTGTCTAAATGTTTCGGCAATGATAAAGTAAGCAATCAATTCAGAAGGTATTACAAAAATTTATTATGAAAAGTAGCTAACTCTATATTGTATTATTCTAGTGTAACTTTCCGCGACTGCGCAGCTGCAATACGGAAGTTACCCTTAGAGCCGCATTAACTTGTCTTAATAGTGGGTTAATTAAGCAGCTAGTTCAAACGAATTAAAACATTGGGGTCTTATGTTCAGTCAATCCTTAGTCACAACTTCCTAACCTTGCATATGGGAAATTTCATACCCTAGGTTTTGCGCCTGTGCAACTGGAATGGAGACGAGCCCCGCTAAAATTTTTTAAAGGAAATTCATAGCCTACTAATGTCTGATTTAAAAATGAGTGTACTTGTAACTACCCAAAATAACACTTTTAAATTTGATGCACAGGAAGGTTAGAAAATTAAAAAACATTTCCTGAGGAAGATTCATGCGTCTGCGCATTCTGGTCGCAGAGTTCATTGCTCCCAGAAATGTGCAAATAAACAAATTTGTTCTGATTAATTTTCTTTTGGAATACAAATAATAGTTTGAAAATATTTCTAATATTCTAAGTTCTAAGAATGTAAAGTAAACAATGAAGCCTAAAACTGAAGAGGAGAAAAGAACTATTCTATATGTGAAAAAGTATTTTGAAGACGAAAAAGTTTTAATCGAAGGATCAATTAATTCAGGCGCAATCCAAGAATCAAATCTACCAATTCCTTTCCAAAGAGTTGCTGAAAGAACTGCAGCTGCTTTGAAAGTATGAAAAAATTTTTTAAATGGTTAATATAATAAATTAATTAATAACGTAAAGTCAAGTTCTGAAGGTACGGATTAAGTTGAATATTATTATTTTAGTTATCTAGGGACAGGGACATATCAATCCCTATTGCTACGAAATTGAACAAAAAAAATTTTATAGAAAAGAAAATGTAAATAATACGCATAATTGTCCGCGGTCGTTGCTCAGTTGCGTAAAATAAAGTGAATTTTTGGATAGGTACAAGTACACTGATTACTAAATCAGACACTAGTTGGCTTGTCATGAAATTTTTGGATGTTATTTTGAAATGTCAATCTCTTCGAACACCTTTTTAAAGCAATATCCCAAAATTTTAATTTACAAAAATTATACCTTCTGTTGCAGTAAAAGTCTTAACATTTATGAAATTATACTTCCATTTTAAATACTTTATCTGAAACAGTTGAAGCTTTTCCGAAAAATTTTCATTTATTTTAATGTTTTGATTTGACCAAGATTTGTAAGGAAATTGCTTTCTCTCAAAAAGGACATGAGGCAAAAAGCAGCTTCTCTGTATTGTAAAGTAATGTCGGACTGATCTTAGGATACTTATCCGNCGCGGTCGTTGCTCAGTTGCGTAAAATAAAGTGAATTTTTGGATAGGTACAAGTACACTGATTACTAAATCAGATATTAGTTGGCTTGTCATGAAATTTTTGGATGCTATTTTGAAATGTCAATCTCTTCGAACACCTTTTTAAAGCAATATCCCAAAATTTTAATTTACAAAAATTATACCTTCTGTTGTAGTAAAAGTCTTAACATTTATGAAATTATACTTCCATTTTAAATACTTTATCTGAAACTGTTGAAGCTTTTCCGAAAATTTTTCATTTATTTTAATGTTTTGATTTGACCAAGATTTGTAAGGAAATTGCTTTCTCTCGCAAAGGACATGAGGCAAAAAGCAGCTTCTCTGTATTGTAAAGTAATGTCGGACTGATCTTAGGATACTTATCCGCAGACAATTTTAGTAGCAATGGCACATAGTAGTAGTGATAAAAGTTGAAGCATAATTCATTAAAGAAAGGGAACAATGTTTCTCTCATTTATTATGTACTGAAGTTAATTTGTAAGACTAGAAAAAAAGTGGGTTTGAAATTTCTCTCTCTTTTTGTGCAAAGTTTTGATAACGGAACTTTCTCCATTGTACACGGTATGATGCCGGACCTTGTAGTAGTAGTGCTATTGTAATTGTTAAAACTCGCAATCAGATTACTTTGTAATTTCTTGCATACAATATTATTAAATAGAATTTAAAACATTCTTGGTGGGCGATAACAAGGAATTTTTTAATAAGATTCTTTACTCAAAATTTTGCTGTAGTCTAAAAAGAAATTTTACACTTTTTATTGTAATGTCTTCACAAATTTTTATTGTTAACATCTTTGTCAGCTGTATTCATAATCTACTAATTGATTTTTTATAAAACTGATTTAGAAATTATTGCACCTGTAAATTTTTAACTGATAATTTAAAATGTTAAATATCATGTTGCTTTATAAATCTTATAACTTTTACAAAGCGCCAACGCAAGGCAACATAAAAAGTGACCATTCCAAACAAACTTTAGTTCTAGATACCGTCACGTAATTGCAGTTTAAATAAGTTCTAAAAGTTTCGTTGTGTTTTGTATCGAACTCTTGCTAAAATATTCATTTTATTTCCAAATGTGGAGATTATATATAATGGATATCTAATCGACTTTTTCTCTTATAACTTCTCTCTAACAAGACTCAAAGGTAAATTATTACTAATACATAAATCATTACATACATAAATGATTAATTAACTCTGAATTGTAGAAACTTTGTTAGATATAACTTATGTTGGAAAAAAATCAGTTTAGTCAACCATTATGTGCAAACAGAAGTGTACAATTCTTTAGAAACAATAAGACTGAAATAGTAAGTGTGAAGGTGTAAAAAGTTACTAATTCATGAATCAATTAGGCAACAATTGGCACAAACTTTTATTGCCATCTCAAAAATTAATCTAATATGCATTCAATTATTCTTTTAGATCCATTTACCAAATTTTTTTAAATTCCAACTAAAATGTTCACGAATTGTATTTTCTCATTTAAAAGAATGATAAGAAAAATTCCTGATCATCAATAGTAAATTTCCATTAAGGATTTTGGAAATGGCAGATATGTTAAGAAATATAAAAAGGCAGAATATACGATTGGGTATTTGTTAAAATACGTACCATAGTTTGTTTTGGTTTGAGGTTGGAAATAAAATATCTAAACTTCATTCAGGCNGTATTTGTTAAAATACGTACCATAGTTTGTTTTGGTTTGAGGTTGGAAATAAAATATCTAAACTTCATTCAGGCAATTCTGGACTTTATCTCAACCAACTTAGAACAAATCAGACAGACCCCGTTCTAAATCATATGTTAAATTCAGTAATCTATGCAGGTCACCAAAAAAGTCAAATCGGCACATGACCAATTTAAACATTGCTGAGGATGTTATAACTACATNCCTATGCAGGTCACCAAAAAAGTCAAATCGGCACATGACCAATTTAAACATTGCTGAGGATGTTATAACTACATTATTTTCTTACAGAAATGAAGCCAAAGGTAGGATGTATTAGCAAACCCATTCTGTTTTGGGGTTCAAAATTTCAAAAAGTGATATATTCTTCTCTAGGGTGTTTAATAGGGCAACTGTTGTCAACAAGGCGTCTTCGCAAGTTGTGCGGTTTGTCCACTAGGTGACACGTAATTTAGCATTAGCTTTACTTGCCGTTCGGTTGAAATAACTTCTAAGTTTGTAGAGTTGTTGCAGGTTTCATTCTGAGTTATGTTAAGTATTATGTTTAAGTACTCAAAGCAATACTATTCCAACTTAGGACACCAAAGAGCTTCGAATGTTAGCATTAGCTGTACCTGTCGTTCAATTCAAATGCTGACATTCGGCGACCTGTGGTATCTTAACTAGCAACTGCACGCTTTTAAATATTACTCAGAATGATACCAACTATTCTACAAAGTTTCAAGCCATAAGTGCAAACGGCATATACCGCTTATATTAACATTCCACGTTCTATGGTGTCTGAAGTTGAGATAGCATCGTTTCACTAGCATCTAATATTTGCTTGGAATCATACCTACAACAACTTTGCAAAGTGTTTAAGTCAATTAAACCGAACGCCAGTATCGATAGTGCTAAATTCAATGTCAAGCGGACAACTTGCGATGACGCGGTAATAACAAAAATTATTACTCTGCAGCACCCCCTGCACAAAGACATATCACTTTATTATTTTTAAAGCGCACAATAGCATACGTTTGCCTTCTGCCTGGACGCCTCTTGCCCACGCTACGTGTGATTGATAGACATCTTAATATGATTTTTCCTAAAAATTATCAATTTACAAGAATCCACACATGGATATAGGGTAGTAAAATTGCAACGAAAGTGTAAAAAATTGTTAATTCTACTGGTAAGTATAATCCGTGACAAGAACTTTCTACAAAAACATTTCAATTCCGATTTTTACTATAAATGATACATTTTTAAAATTTGATACTAAGACCAGCTCGCAAACATACACACGGCCTGTTAAAATGTTCTCCAATTTTGACAAAAATTAAAATTGATTTCCAAATTTTATATTCCATGTGTGTCAACTTGTACTTTAAACAAAACGGGAAATCGGGTTCCAATACGTTATGGTCTCATAACCGATATAAAACCAATTGATGCTTATGAAAAGTATGCAGAGACAGCCATCTTTCTTTAAGATTGACCAAATTTTGAAAAGTAAGCCTTGTGAAACAATTCACTACAGGATAAAATTTTCAATTTGCTTAATTTAATACATAGGCTTCTAACAAAAACAGCCATCGGGTTGAGTGGTATCAAAAGTTTAGTCGGATCCTCTGGAGGGCGTAAGTTGAAACCACCTCTCAGCTCATGTGTCATGGTCTTCGGATTTTGACTTTTCTTCACTCTCCTTGATAGCTTAACCATTGAGTTTCTATTAGCTAAGATAACCATCTCATATTTGCCGTCAGGGGTTCGAGATAGATTCCTGATGTCGTCTGAAACGGTGTAAATGGATCCGTTAACTGCTAGCTAGCTGCTAGTTGAACTGGACTCCATCGTCAGTCATTAAATGTTTGTTTGGAACTGTGGTAATAGTGTCTGAACTGGAGTCGTCATCTTATTCAATGTTTTTGTCTTCATGCTTTGCTTCGTTGTTGTTCAAATTCGTCTGCCTTGATCTCCAACGTCACAAATTGTTTCTCATTTTCGATATTACAATCTCATTCATTCTGCAGCAAGCAGGGGATATTTTTTATACTGGTTGTTCCAACTAGAAAATTTTTTCTAGTGTTGGGCTCCAAGACCTATCACCTCTCATTTGTGGTACAAACAAACGCACTGCAGCCCAATTTGTGAAAATTAGGTGAGAGTGGGTTTCTTTCGAAAATTTGTTCATAAAGGTATAATTTTAGAGCTAAGATTATTGTGTAGTCCATTACATTATGGTACGCAAAAGTGGTGACTACCTCCTTCAGATAGTATTCTGAAGACGGACAATCCTGCAACATTGCCAGCTTTGCATTGCATAATTGATTGCTTGCGTCAACCGTTCAATTTTTCTGTTAGAGTAGAGGCAACGAAAAGATGTTATATGTTATATTTGGAAAATTATTTAATTATTTAAGTTTTGTTTTGTTTTGTAAAAAAAATTTTTTTTAATGTGATTCAATGAAAACGATGTTGGAAATTGCAAGTAGAAAACCAGAATTAGATGGAAGACTCCACCATCGAAATCCACATAATGGTACTTTTCGAGAATCTAGTAAATTAAATTAACCTTTTTAAACATAATTCAATACTGAAATCATTATCTAACTTTTGACTGGTTTTTGTTTGATAGTATTTTGTGAAAGATTCTTCAAATTAGTGGGCAACTTATTATTTTACTATCGAATTTCTGATTTAAGTCAAATTGAAGATGAGGTAATTTGTATCAAACAACAATTGGTTAATGATTTTTTTTTTTGATTTTTTTTTCTTGTTTCTTTTTTTCTTGTTATTTTAGCGAATGGTAATCATGTTACTGGAGAATTATTCCGTCTTTCCTGATTCCACAACAAATTTACCTTTCGCCTTTGAACTACTTTTTCACGATGAACCAAATAAACGTCATATTTTTACAACACGAACAGATGATTATATGACACATTGAGTTAAAATGTTACAAAATTTAAAGTTAGAAGACTGGGTTATATTTGGTTATATCGAAAAAATTTTATATAAATAAAATTATTGTTATAATTGAAAAAGAATCAAAATGNGGATCCGTTAACTGCTAGCTAGCTGCTAGTTGAACTGGACTCCATCGTCAGTCATTAAATGTTTGTTTGGAACTATGGTAATAGTGTCTGAACTGGAGTCGTCATCTTATTCAATGTTTTTGTCTTCATGCTTTGCTTTGTTATGTTGTTCAAATTCGTCTGCCTTGATCTCCAACGTCACAAATTGTTTCTCATTTTCGATATTACAATCTCGTTCATTCTGCAGCAAGCAGGTGATATTTTTTATACTGGTTGTTCCAACTAGAAAATTTTTTCTAGCGTTGGGCTCCAAGACCTATCACCTCTCATTTGTGGTACAAACAAACGCAATGCAGCCCAATTTGTGAAAATTAGGTGAGAGTGGGTTTCTTTCGAAAATTTGTTCAGAAAGGTATAATTTTAGAGCTAAGATTATTGAGTAGTCCATTACATTATTGTACGCAAAAGTGGTGACTACCTCCTTCAGATAGTATTCTGAAGACGGACAATCCTGCAACATTGCCAGCTTTGCATTGCATAATTGATTGCTTGCGTCAACCGTTCAATTTTTCCGTTAGAGTAGAGGCAACGAAAAGGGATGTCTGAAAAAAATTCTGGGTTTTGGCCGGAGCTAATAGTGCCTGATTGAAAATTATATATCCATTAACCGTCTTCAAAACCTTGACAGAGTTGAAATCTGATTTTGCATCAGTTCAGTAAATTTCTGAATGCGCTCTTTTGCTTCGTTTTTGCTCTTAATAAAATGTTTTACTGAAAGCTGTGGCCTCACCTTTTATTCACAATAAGTAATTGGATCCGCCAGTGCATTTAACTTTTATGTTCCTTATGGTATCCAGGTTTAGCATTTTGCTTGGTTTGAAGTTGTTCCTCCTCTTTGAGGTAGAAAATGGTTATATAGTTTCTTCTGCCATGTGGCATAAGTCACAAATAAATGCACTTTCCAGTTCCTTGTATAATTTATCCTCGCAAATCCATACTGAAAAATTAGTTTTTCACAGCACAACCTATGGCAGCACTAGCAAACTAAGCGTGACGTCTTTATAACTTTCTCAATTACCAATTTCCATATAATGCTCCGTGTGCCGTGTATACAAAATAATTATATTATGAATACAAAATGAAAATCTGCTTGATTTTGCTCAAAATAGTATTCTATGGTGTTCTTCTAAATCTCTTGTCGTTATTAAAATGGTGAATGAAGCAAGACAAAGACGATGCATGAACTATCTTTCCTTAGAAATTTGTTTGTTAGACAGTGGTGCACAAATTTATAGCCAAGCGAGAAGCTACTTTTGGCCCATGCTCTTTGCTGGTGAATGTCCACGGTTATAATTATGTCCAAAAAAAAAATTTTTTTTTTGCTAATAATATTTTTTCAGTCCAAATAATTTTTTTATATTACAGAATATTTCAAAGTAGGAAATTGTACTCAAAGTCAGGCCTCGGGAAAATTTTACTTTCCGATACTCACTCCGATTTGGACCAAACATTTTTTGTAGAGTAATATGAGGTCCAAGGTTGCTATGAGAATTATTGGACAACCACTATTATAAGGTTAGACCATACCTCGAATTTTTTTTTTTTTTTAAACAAAGCATAAACTTGTAGACAAACTTTTTCGAAATTTAATTTTTTTTTTAATTTTCAAAGATTAATTATTCACGTTTTTCAATTATTCTTGTTGAAAATTGTTATATTTGAAAAATTATTTAATTATTTAAGTTTTGTTTTGTTTTGTAAAAAAAAAATTTTTTTTTAATGTGATTCAATGAAAACGATGTTGGAAATTGCAAGTAGAAAACCAGAATTAGAAGGAAGACTCCACCATCGAAATCCACATAATGGTACTTTTCGAGAATCTAGTAAATTAAATTAACTTTTTTAAACATAATTCAATACTGAAATCATTATCTAACTTTTGACTGGTTTTTGTTTGATAGTATTTTGTGAAAGATTCTTCAAATTAGTGGGCAACTTATTATTTTACTATCGAATTTCTGATTTAAGTCAAATTGAAGATGAGGTAATTTGTATCAAACAACAATTGGTTAATGATTTTTTTTTTGATTTTTTTTTCTTGTTTCTTTTTTTCTTGTTATTTTAGCGAATGGTAATCATGTTACTGGAGAATTATTCCGTCTTTCCTGATTCCACAACAAATTTACCTTTTGCCTTTGAACTACTTTTTCACGATGAACCAAATAAACGTCATATTTTTACAACGCGAACAGATGATTATATGACACATTGAGTTAAAATGTTACAAAATTTAAAGTGAGAAGACTGGGTTATATTTGGTTATATCGAAAAATTTTTATATAAATAAAATTATTGTTATAATTGAAAAAGAATCAAAATGATTTTAGTAGTCAGTTTTTAAGAGTAGATAAGATTGTTCAAGTAAATTTAAATATATTTCATTATAACCTTGGAAACGGTCTCAGATGACTACCTGTCATCTGACTTCAAAAAAAAAAAAAAAAAAAAAAATTTGAGTTATGGTCTAACCTTATAATAGTGGTTGTTCAATAATTCTCATAGCAACCTTGATGAGGTCGCTGATCACGAATATGCAAAAATATTTCACCGGAAATGTTTAGAAAAAAAGTTGTGATTTTTTGAAATGTCAAAAAAGAATCTATTTTTACTTCTTTAGGACAACAATAACTAATTCAACTCAAAATCCAAATCGTCATCATCTTCTTTTTCTGTTTCAACGGCAGAGGGGTATTCCATGAAACATTGATCATACAGATCTCGAACTAACATGAAAAACACAAAATCAATATTGACATGTTATTGAACTCCTCACTATATCAAAATATGTTTGCATATTCATGATCAGCGACCTCATATTAGTCTACAAACATATTTTTGTCCAAAGGTGCAGAAAAATAAAATTTTATCCAGGCCCCCAAGATAAAAGGGTCAAAAGATATAAATTATTGAAAATTAAAATTTTCGAACATAATTCCGAGACTCATAATCCCTTATTGTAGTGTCTTAAAATAATGTACAGAAATACCCATTTTTTAATAAATCATAATTTTTCACTCGTTGACCCCAATGACTTGATATAAAAATATGCCTCTCTACTTTCGCATGATCTTATTAAACTATTAGTATAAAATAACTTGGACATAATTTTAGTCTATCACTTTCTCTAGCAAATACATAGAATGAGTCAAAAATAGTGCCTAGCTCATTATATAAGTACAGTGAAATATGATCATGTCTGGCAGAGAAAGGAGGGTGGTTCTTTCACTTCGTTGCGGCGCTTATCCAAAGAACCCTTTTCCACCAGTATGATGCGCGGGTTACCAACGGTTGTCGGTATTAACTTTATTAGGTTACCCAATGCGCTGCTACAGTTATGAATTTAACATTCCTTGGCTATTCATAACCAGTCCTTCGATAACAATCTAAATATCTAAAAGGTGGAATTAAAAGTGTAATCTTATATGTGAATGAAAATGAAAATATAATAGACGAAATAGGTGTAAGTACGGCGCTCAACTTTAATTTCAATTTTAAAGTTTTCCGTTTTCCACTTCAAGTGAAAGAACCACCCTCCTTTCTCTGCCAGACATTATCATACTCCACTGTATGTCCAGTACTATACTTTCACTCTGCTTTTCCCAAAGGTTGAATTTCATGACCAAACTTGGTGGATTTTTATTGGACAAAAATTTTGGTCCTTTGCTAGTTCACCTCTAAATGTTTCCTTGAATAATATTGTTTGTTGGCATTGTCAACTAAAGAAGTTGGAGAGGAAAGGAGAAAGAATTGAATTTACTAAATTTGAACACTGTTCAGATAGAAATTTAACAAATTTCAACTATACATCACTTTGTGCCAATAGACACATGAAAGTTGCCAAATTATTTTGGGTAAATTCCAACTACGTAGTGCTTGAAAATACTCTAATTTTAATCACTTTCAGTCCAGCACAATTGGATTACTGAGTTCGTAATGAATGATGGGGAAATAGTCAAGGGTTCTTTAAACCTCTTCAGACTGAACTACTGGACCCTTTGCTTTTCAATTTTTGCTAAAAATCATTTGGACAGCTATCTCGTCTTTATTTCTTCACAAAGAAAGTTCTAATCCCACGTTAGGAGTTTTCATTAGTCTAATTTTTTTTAAGAAAAACTCAAAGAATAGTGAAATTCAATGACATGGTTATCTAACTTTCTCTACTCGGTGACTACAGAAAGTGAAAGCTTATTACAATCATTCTCTGTTGAACTGTAATCTAATCTTAATTTTAGATTTGTAAAATCATAGTTGAACTTTCATCGTAGTACTTTTTATCAAATGCATCTAGAAAGAAAGACACTTTTACATCAAAGCCAATTTACGAAAAATCAATTTTTTAAGTACAAGCTTTAATGAAAATTTGGACAAGACATGGTTTGTAATTTTATTACACTTTAGTGAATCGTTGATGTAAAATGTTTAACGGGAAGTCTCGTTAGAAGTGAAAGCCATGTATAACAATTACGATTTAATGATTAATTTTATTGTTATTGAGATAACTAATTAGCATGCAGAAATTTATTATAGTTAGCAATGTGGTATATATAACCAGTAGAATGCTTCAGTAGTTGTAGGATACTAATGACATTCAAGTCTGTCTTCAAAAATTTATGACATGATTTTACGTCTAGATCTTTATGCAAGGAGAACATAAACTGCACCACGGATTACTCTGTGTAACATCAATATTTTAAACGATAAGTAGATATTTTTAATCAAATAACAGATGCAGATTATACTGGCCACGATTACACATTTTACTTATGTTATCGGTAGTACATTACTACATTTTTTTTAGTAAAGACTAAATCGATGCATATAATAAAACTGGTCAATTGGATTGGAAAATCGTAGTGCACTGTTGGAACTTCCACAAAAACTTCGTATAACATTCCGAAAAAAACGCCGATTTGGTACGTTATTAATACTTTCTCAAAGAAAAGCGTATGATTTTCAGTAAAGCTAGTGCAACCAATCAGTCTCTTTCGCCAAAATAAAGCACCGCTTACAACTTACTGCTTCACTATACATGTTTGAAACAAAAAACGAAATAAAAGGCGAGACCCACCTTCAACATCTGCATCAAAATAGGCACGACTAGAATTAGAACAAGATTATAGTGACAATGAGTAGCAATATGTAGCCTACAGTGATGAAAAAAAGTTGATTCTTGATCGGCTAATTAGCTGACTTGTCTTAGCGTTTATAACATTGTTCTTTTACTCAACATGTGGTAAAGTACGCGGTTTGTATTGAGTAACAGTGAAATTTTGGATAGCTACAACTGAATTCAATTTTGAGACAGATACTCTCAAATTTTCAATAAATTGGGGGAAAAATTTAACTCTGTTTTGTATTGCTTTTGTATGAATAGGTTAGATTAGGATACCATAACCATAAAAGTTTACCTCTGTGTTTGTTTGTCCGGTCTTTTTATACAATATGTATGCTTAAAAATAAGTCTGTTTCAGTGCTCAGTTAGGTATGTTATGTGGCTAGCAGCGAGGCTCTCCAAGTGGTGGTACTGGGTTCGATTCAGTCAGTTGTGTGTGCTTTTATTTTTTTTTGAGGTTAAGTATTTTTGATTTACTCTCTTCATTCTAGTAACCTTCCGACAGACAACCCACCCTCCCCAATTGTATATGACCCCCTAAAATCACACATAAAACGTTACTNTGACCCCCTAAAATCACACATAAAACGTTACTTCTGTGTGTCTGTTTCTCGACTGAAAAAATTTTCTGGGCCGACATTTTCTGGACTTCAAATTTTGACAACCCCATTACCTAAAGGGCATGTGTGGAGTCAGAAAATATAATTAAAAAAAATCCAGAATGAAGGAGAGCAAGGGTAGGTTCTGAAGTTTAAAAAATGGGTTTCAAAAACCTTCGTCAACTTTTCCATTTATTGACCGATTCCGATGAAATTTTGTATGAGCATACTTAATCACATTCCCCAGGTGATATATTTTTTAGTTTTTCATAAATTTGATTTTTTGAATTTTTACTAAATTTTGAAAAGAGGATTTTTCAAAAAAAAATATTTTGATCATGTTAGGTATTGTTCAACTCCTACTACTCACAGGTTTTTTCCCTATAATTTTTGGCCAAAAGTCTAAACGCTGCGAATTAGCTTCGTGTTGGCCTAATCCACTTTGGTATACGTAAATTTGAATGAAAAACGTTATCGTAAGCGAAAAAAAAATTGAATTACCCACGGATTAGAATTGATGAAGGTTATGTAATTTTATGCATCCGTCTGTAAACCTTTTTCTTCAACGTTTCTTTCTCCTACTGACGAATTTTACTTAAGAACGTTATTGCATATAGTCGGATATAACTTAAATGATGTTAAGCAGATTTCTAGAAATATTTAATAAAAGTTGAATATGCATATATAAATTTGAAATTATCCACGCTTCGTTTTCACAACTNTTAAGAACGTTATTGCATATAGTCTGATATAACTTAAATGATGTTAAGCAGATTTCTAGAAATATTTAATAAAAGTTGAATATGCATATATAAATTTGAAATTATCCACGCTTCGTTTTCACAACTTACAGTAAATATGGAATGAAGAGCTAACACGCATGGGTGTTTGAGGTTCGGTGAACCTTGAGGTTCAAATAAATTTCAACGAACGATGAAACGGACATTATTCGATACAGGTTCGGTTCGGGTTCTATATTTTTTAATTAGTTACGGGTTCGGCTCGGTTCGACAGGATCTAGATTCAGTTCAGGTTCGGTGCGGCCTTAAATTTTTGTACTTAGGAATCGGTTCGGTTAGGTTCGTAGCTGAACCTGGTTCGGTTCGGTTCGGGAAGTTCGGCGAACCTGAATGTTTGGATATTAAATGGAGCAAGGTTCGGGATGGGTTCAGTGCGGGTTCGGCTCGAGAGAGTAAAATATTAAAGTAGAGTCGGTTTCGGTTCTGTTCGACAGAGTCGAGGTTCGGTGCGAGTTCGGTGCGCTAAAGTAAAATTTGAAATTGGTTCGGGTTCGGCTCGGTTCGATATAGTCGAGGTTCGGTCCGGGTACGGTGCGGCAAAATTTTTGTTGACTAGATTCGGGTTAGGAAGGTTCGGCAAACCTCAAAATCCCATGTGTGAGCTAAAATAAAATTCTAAACCTGCCTTTCATAAACCGTCTTTACAAAAGTTACACTAAAAATTTCTTTCTATTTGTTTCATAATTTCAGTTTTTTATTTTCGACAATAAATACCAGAGAAATGAGTAACCATTGGTAAAAATATACCATTCATAAAGAAAAAATAAAAATTCATTGATTCTGTAATTTTTATACTTTGTAAATTATTGAATTTAAACGGTATAAGAATACCCAAATAACTAATTGCAAGAGAATAATATTATGCGTAAAATTATTCATTATAAATCGACTATACACAATGTATCGAAAAAGAGCAACGTGGTTTTCATTAAGTGCGCCTCTTCGAAAGGTCATAACTCCTTACGGTTTTGACATGGGCAGCTCCTGGCAGCTGTAAAAACAGATCATGGTGTGCACACTATTGTGTAATATTCAATTACTGTCTTTGAGCCTGGGGTTTTGTGGGGTTTTAAATAATAAATCAACTAATGTACTTCCATGTTAAATCTTAACTTGGAAGGGCCGTCGCTACTGGATGCTTCAACCAAACCTCACCAAATTTTATGAGTAATTTCTATTAGCCCTACTTAATAATTTGTAGTCATCAAAGCTGGAATTGATATAGATGAAAAATGACACTTTTGGCCAAAAATTATAGAAAAATACCTGTGCTACCATAGGAATAAAAATAAAAATATATAAAAAAATTTTTTTTTTTTCAAAAATTAATATTTTTTATGGTTTATCATCACGTTAGTCTGAGATTCTTTGCATCCTTTGCGCCATCTGCTCTGTGATAGACGAATTGAGCCAAAAATTTGCATTTTAATTTTTAAAACTAATACCAAGGTGCCATATTTTTTAGTTTTTGAAATGTTGCCTCTCTCTATTTAAAAAAAAATAAAATTTCTTTTTGTCATATGTGTAGCGACCGGAGTCGCGGTTATTAATTTAATTAATAATTTTTATGACTATTTGACCATGGAGATTACTCCATGGTCAGTCTGTCTTTATCTTTCACATGGAGAGGATCAATAAAGATCTCTCTGTCTAACCTTACCTTGACTTGGTTGTTGTTTATTACAGAAATTAGGATCCATCGTTCCTTTTTTGACCTTTTTAGGTCATAGATAAAGGAACGGTGGATCCTACATATGAACACTTGAACCATGTACGGTCTTATTCGACACTTAATGCTTTTATAAGTAATAACTGATCGCAAAAAATAACATTTTGACGAACCATCAAACCATTGGGGTTACGTTACTTTGAGTTCTTATATGGTAAAAAAATTTTTTTTTAATTTATTAAAAATCGAAAACGCAAAATTTTGAAAAACTAAAAAATATGACACCTTGGTATTAATTTTAACTATTTAAATACAAATTTTTGTCTCAATTGGTCCATCATAAAGCAAATGGCACAGAGTAAAGCGAAGAATCTCAGACTAACAAGATGACAAAGCATAGAAAGCAATTTTTTTTTTGAATTTTTTAAAAATATTTTTATTTTAGCTCTAAAAACAGTTTGATGTGTACAGTGCTGCTCCCAAGAGTAGGAGTTGAACAATACCCAACACGATCAAAATGTTTGTTTTTTACATACTCTTTTTCAAAATTTAATAAAAATTGAAATAAATAAAAATTTTGAAAAACTTAAAAATATGGCAGCTTGGAGTTAGTTTTAACAATTCAAATACAACTTTTTGGCTCAATTGGTCTATCACAGAGTAAATTGCACACAGTAATGCAAAGAATCTCAGAAACAGAACGTCATAATAAAGCAAAAAATGAATACCGACTAATACTTTTTTCATTATTGTGATAAAAGTTTGACGCCCGCGGCAGCGCTAGCCAGCTCGCGAGCGCCGGCTAGTTCTTTATAAAATTAGTAGTTTTATAAGACTCAAATTTTGTGACTAGTTATGGGATTTTTAGTTATCACTATTAAAGCTACAGAAGTAAGATTAGAATCTCTCTTTTGTATACATCAGTGAAGCAATACTGCACGTAGGTACTTTCAGATCACTCTGATTGGATCAGCATTTTTGCATCTCTTCCCATGCCAATTTATATTCCTTGTAGTAGTATTTTACCTTGACATTTTCACGGCAATGAAAAATTCCGCAATGAGGAATTCCGCAAAACGGAATTCGTTTCAAAAACTTGATAAATTCAAAACGGAAGTGATTTCACTTTTATTTGATCAATAGGTCTATCCGGTGAATCCAAAGTTATAGTTTGAAACATGAATTCTTAGTTTAAGTTTTAAAATTTTGTGACTATAATCATTTTTTTGAAATTTGAAACTGTTTAGTGTACATGAATCAGACTACAAAATTGATATGTCTATGATGGATACCACTGACTAAACATTTAAAATAAATGTCAAGTTACTATAAATACTTTAATATATCTTTTTTGTTGGTATTTGTTGAAGTATAATATTATGAGTCAATTGTTGTCCATTTCAATTGGATAAAACCGGAAATTGGCAACTTCAAACTTTTTTGCTTTGAAAAGAAGCTTTCAAGCTTTTGTAATATTCTCTCTATCCTATCGAAAAAAAAATATTTATATGCCATTTGAGTGTAAAATGCAAATACAAAAAATAAAAAGGTATAAAAATATAAAGGTATATATTCAATCAAAGATGAAAAATAAAAATAAATTTTTTTTCCAGTCATCACTTTTACAACACAGTCAAAACTTGTTATAAAAATTCACCTTGTAGCAATAATTATTGGGTCATTGGGAGGTTTTATGAAGCGTATAAATGTAAAACTTTTCAGTTACTAGAAAACCAACAAATGCTGCAAAAGCAACAATTCTGCTTTTACAATAATACTATACTCTCGGATTAAATAGAACTGTGAGTACTGACAGCACAAAAAAAAAATCAAATTTTAACCAAATTCTAGACTTCTGCACACTTTTGGAGAAATTTCTTTGTTGCGCACTAATTCATTGAACACATTATATATTTTAGTTCATCAAGTAAAATGTCCAGTATTTCATAACGTAATATTGTGATATCTGTACGGCAGTACTTAGTGGAGTTAAGTGATCGGTTGTTGGAGCAATCTGGTCTTGACATGAAAGATGTTAAATTGGTTAAAAAATTAGGATTAGCTAATTTAACCAATGCTACGGTAAAGGCTTGCGGTGTAAGTAAGAGTACTGTTACCAGATCTATTAAGCAGCGTTCCAAACACACAGTTGTTGCGAAGAACTCAAGAAGCATATAGTGTGACTCATTTACCGTTGGAGTTATTAGACAGATTTGTCACCAATATTAAACTAATAACGAATACTCAACTATTGAACAGCTTTAGAAAAAATGTTTAGAGGATAATAATTTCCCAATGATAAGCAAATCAACATTTAGAGCATGGATGATTAAGAAGTGCAAGTTCAAATACAGAAGAATTTTTAGCAAGCCATTGTTCTTGGAACGGACAGATATTGCTGCTCAACGAGAGCATTACTTACGACATATTAAGCATTACCAAAAGATTGGCTACAAAATTTGCTACTGTGACGAGCCATGGACGCCTCCCGACCAAAAACTAGATTTGTATTAGCGAATTCTTCTCGACAACATTGAGCTTCAAGGTTTGGTTTGGCATTCCATTCAATTTTAAAACAAAAGTTTAACCGATATACTCTATAGATTTAAAAAAACACTGAAAGGAAAAAGTTTTGCAAGATGCTTAAGGATTATGAAAATAATATTGTTATCCTAAATAAAATCCTCGTGCAGAAATCTAGAATTTTGTTAAAACTTGAATTTTTTGCGCGGTCAGTATTTACAGCTATTTAATCCGAGAATATATATTTTTTAATAAAATTCTAGATTTCTGTTTTATATAATAAACTGGCAAACAATCTAGTTTTTCACGAGCCTTTTTTTTTGTTTTCTCTCTTGATTTATGAATTTCCATTCAAAATTTCTGTAAAACTGTATAAGTACAACTATATTGCAATGGATATTGTGTCAAACAAATCAAGAACTAAGGATGCAATTTTAGAAGTGACTAACAACGTGAAGCTACCTAAAATTTGTGTCCAAATTTTACACAATTTTTCCGTGTAATTAAATTAACATCATGTTGTTATACCCGATATAACAACATTCAGTTGTGAAAAACAAATCTGATGACTCCATTCTACTATTATTATGAGCTTTGACTGTAACTTCAAACACTTTCATTGCCAAACACAATTACTAATAATTTGACATCACTTTTCACTTTTACGTAAGCTCTTTTTACAAATTCTGTAAACAAAATTTGTGACATTCGATAATATGATTTTTCTTAAAGGTAAAAGTAAGAGACTTCAAGTACTTTCGTAAGGGAAACTATACAACAGTAATTTTTTCCATGTAATTTTCCAACTTTTAACACGCTGGTGTCTAAGTACTACGTAGAAAATCCACAGATGTTCAATATATAGGAAAATTAGTGAAAATGTGTCAATTTGGTATGCAAAACTTACGACCCGAGTTTCTTTTTAAATTACAAATTTTTGATATACACATGAGTTGACAGGAGATTCAGTTTTACTATGTTCTTCCTACTTAATTCACCTACTAGATGTGAAGTTTGAACGGAACCTTCCGATTGTTAGTGCGTCAATGGATTTATGATTTGAATTAAGTTTTCTTCATAGACGTTGGTTTAATTATAGAATCCATAAAAGCGTGTAATTTTTATACTGCAGTGGCAGACTTTCTTGAGTTTTATAAACGAATTTTGAATAGGAGGTAGAGTGAAAGCGAATGTGCAGAAAAAAAAGTCACCATTGGTGTTTTTTTTTTGTTTATTTTTAGATTTTAGACGTGTGAAAAGTCAAGCAAATGATTGGCTGATCAAGGTAATTACCTAAGTCGGGTGTTTAAATATTATATGCTTTAAATAGAGAGAGATATTGAAATAGCACAAATTACTTTCTCTATTCAAAGTTCAAAAAAATGCCAACGCGTGTGAGAAGTTTAGTAGTATCCAATCCACCGGCAGAATATTATGAGTTTCAATGCCAATTTTTAATTTAATCAGCCAGTTTTTTTTATTCTAATAAACTACCAAAAAATATAAGTTATCGGAGGAAAACTAGGTTCTTATTAAATTAATTACCATACTTGAAATGTTTAATCCAAAATCTTACCTTGTTAATTTGTCATGTCGTTAATTTCTTTCAGTTTATTTTGAAGGGTTAATCAGTGAACAAGAATTGCTTATTATAACTAATAAGTTTTTCAAAGTAATTGATTGTTAAATTTGTATGCCGCGCAGTTACATGGTGCAAAGCATAGTTCTCCAAATTAGCGCTTGAGGACAGCACTAAATCCGACTTATTTAAATAACTGTTGAGCTTAGTATCCAAAATAAATTCTTTGTTACTAAAAACGATATAATTACTACGGAGTATAAAATTTAGTAAAATATTTTGTTTTGATGCTTACACAAAATATATATAGGTATTTACAGTGTGTTCAAATAAGAAGGTGAATTTTTGAAGGATCGATTTAGCGCAAAATCAAGAATTGATTCTGTCACACTTTTCCACACATTATGAATTGCTCAAGCTACTGAAAACATTTACTACTAAAGTTTAGTTAAATTTTCTTAGATTAAAAAGAGTCGAAAGATCCTAATTTGTGAGAGTTTTGAAAACTCTAGTATCAAATTTTCGACTTTTTATTTTAACACCCTGTATTTTGAATTTTAACATACCAGTAAAAAATCTGTCAAATAACGTAGAATTTTTATTCCAAAGTGAAGATTTTTTAATCTTTTTTATTAAAATTACTTTAAATAAATAGTGCTATATAGGTTATTTGAGTGGGTGATTTGAAGTACTTTTTGGACTGCAGAAAATACACGAGTAAAAGCTATTAATGTGAAGATATTCGTGTGATCTGTTTTTTGCGTGTCGCCCTATTTACTTCAAATAGGCTCAAATTCATTCACACTAATGGTTCCAATTAACAATGAAGTGAACCTGGTCTATTGCTTTCTCAAAAATAAAGCCGTACTAGGTAGATTTATATTAAAAGTTTTAAGAGAGTCAGATATTTCTTTTGATCAGAATATCTATAAGGACGAGAAGAAGAAAATATTTTTTTATTGTCTCAAAAATTTCAAGCTCCTTAAGCTTGTCGGATCAATCAGTGTCACATCTGACTCATCCAGTCAATATTGTTTGTTTCACAATTCTTAAATATTGTGTCCCAATTCTTTTAAAACTCACCTTGAAATTAATTTTACTTACAGAATCAAATATAATATAAAAATTTAAAATATGATCGAATTAAATTGTGTTTCTTCTTCTAAAGTTCAATTCTAAATTTATATAGAAATATTTAGAATACTATATATCAGAATGTTTAAAGAGCAGGATGTTTCTATAACATGTTTGTGTTTAATAATATATTTAAGTTAAGGGAAAAAAATTTTTTTTTTGGTGCAGTGAGGAACACAATTTTCTACGTTAAAGATTTATTGCATAATTTTTATGTTTTTACACCAATCTGTAAGAAATTTTAAGCAAATACGCTTTTTATCATTAGAAATGTTCAGGCTAAATTCTAGAAAGGTAAATTGAAAGGGGGAAAAATTGTACCTAGAAATTTATAAATTTGGTTGTAATTATTATAATTTCAAGTTGACTTCAGTTTAGATTTCAACTAATTAACGGGTATATTTTTGCAATCTGTGAGACGCAGGCTGTTCAATAATTGTTACTGATTTAGTTATTAAATATTTGTTTGATTTGAACTGTGAATTATAAATTAGAATTCCAAGAGTTGGCAAAAGTTACTCTCGTATTATAAAACGGGTCAGATGGATGCTTTTTCTAAAAATGGATATTCTAATCTGCGAATCAGGAAGCAAATTTCAAGATTTTAAAAGTTGTTCTAAAAATATTTGAAAAACAAAAATTATTTTATTCAGAAAGAAATAGGTACAAATCCAACATTTTCGACGAGAGGCGAACAATTAATTTAGCTAGAAATGAAAAACAAATCAATCTTTTGGTCAAAATTGAAGGACGGTATTAAACTCAACGTCACTCCACACACTGTTGTAGAGTGAAAAGGTGCATTGAATGAGAATGACGCATGAGATTGCCTGGAAGGGAAATACCCAGAAATCATCTGCTCATCAACTCATTCATATAAGGCACATTGAAGACTTTTCTTCACAGTGGATGTGATATAAGAGTAAAAGTGGAAGTAGTAGTGGCTAGAGAGCGAGTGCAAAAATTCATACCGTTTATTAGCTCAAGTTGGTAAGAGCAGCTCTGCCGAATAGAGGACGACGGATCGTGCCAGTCCAAATCACTTTCTGGATTCTTTTGGACTCACGGCCACCACAATACGTAGCTGGTTAAACTTTCAGAAAATGCCTGCTGAAGACTCGTTTGAGCACAACACATCAACTGAAAAGCTTTACATGAACAAAGGAGAACATTTCTCGAGTTGATACATGAAAGAATATAATATAATGATATCTGGAGCGACGAGAAATAGAATTTTGAACGGCTTGAATAATTTTTAGCACATAATCATAATTTGCAGTTATTCAAATTGTCAAACCGTAGGATTATTCAGGATTTGGGGTGCCTTCAGTTACCACTCGACGTAAGCAAAGCCTTCACAAATTAAAAATTGGGTCCAATTGAGTACCAACAATTTTTTACCCATCTTCAATGTATTGGGTCAAGAAAAAAGCATTTTCAACAGGATAGTTGTCAGCTATACCATATCTATTCATACACTGCACTTCATAATCAACAAATGTCTTAGTTTGGCAACAAAATATCGCGTTTATGATATGTCAAGTATATTTGTAAGACATCAATCCCATTGAAAATTGATTAGATATATTCGACAAGGAGGTCTACGCAGGTGGCAGCTGTAATAAAAGTATGACATGTTGAATGGCCTGAATAATGTAGTGACAAAAATTTGAAATGGAATCGAGCACGAAATACTTCAACGTTTCCATATCACTTCCAATATGAATATATGAACTGATTTTACCAAAAAGAGTGTCAATTCTGTATTCGAATTAAATTTGGTATCATTTTTTTTCGAGTTGTTGCATGTGCCATTACTAAAATCAGATTTCAATAAAATTATTTCCAGCTTTCTCCGTTTTCATTTGTGCTTTCTCTCTAAAAACTCGACTCAAAATTATGTATAAATGTTTTATAGTGATAAGAATCAAGTTTGTTGAAAGTGTCCGACAGATTAACATAGAAACAAAAAAATATGCAGTCAATTCTTAACTGCAGCAATACTTTTCCACATACTACAGTATCATAAACTAGTATAGTAATAATATCTATTTTATATAAACAGTAGATCTCATTAAGTTTCTTCTGATTATGATATAAAGTTTCATAAAATTGATCTTTGTTTATATAATTGAATTGAATAGTTGCAAAAACGTAAAATAAATATGGTTATTATAAGGTTCTAAGTGGTCAAAAAGTTATTCTAAACACCCAAACTGCTGAAATAAAACAATGAAGTTCATTGAACTCATAGTCCTTCTACTATTTGAAGTTAATGATCTCTTTAACGCAATATTAATTTTTGTTTATTTATCATTATCTTTATTGACTTTTTTAAAGAAAGCAGCAGTACATTAAACACACAATAGCACAATAAGTCAAGTTTTACATCCAAGATGACAGTAGCAACATAAAAACCGTATCAGTTTTTAATAATATTTTCAACCGACGGAATCGAATTTGTGATCATAGGATCGTGCTTCTGCCAGTGAGAAAAGACAAGAAAAATGGGAGTCAGAAGAGCGGAGCAAGACAATCCTATATTGAAAAGTTAACGTCTTTCGCTCTATTTTTCGCATATTTATTGCAGGTTTGTGGGAGAGAGAGTCGGCATTTATAAAAATAAAACAATTTAACTTTATATCAAAATTTGAGGAGGTTTCAAAGATCTTCACTGTATATTACTTTAGCTATTTGTTATATGCTAAACTAATTCCACAACATTTTATGAATTTTATATTTTTATTTTATTCTGTTATAATTTATCATGCTTTTCTGTTGTGAACGTAATATGATAAACTTGATTCTATCTGCAACAAAATGTCCTAAAATTTAAAACTGTAGGAATTCGTATATATTCAGAAAGTCTCACATAAAATGTAAAACAGAAAACGAATACACTATTCCAATAAAGTTCAAAGTATATAGTAGAAACCTATAATTGAGTTGTGCGATGAATACTAGTGAAAGGGTGGGGGAGGGTTTAACCGAAAATAGTAGAAAACGAGCGTAAGTGATATGACATAATATGTCGCTATGGCTTTCCCCAAAAAATGTTGGTTTGTCATGATTTTTGTGGATTAAAGAATCATGACATCGGATTTAATATACATGACAAAGTTTCAAGAAACCAATCAGACACATCCTTCGTTCAAATCCTAAATATTTTGTTCTCTCATGTTGTCAAAATTTCTCCCTTTGTAATTTTCTTTCTCTGAAAACAACACCGAATGAAATAGAGTATGATGATGAGGATACATTCATGTGTCTTAGTTTATTATTCATTTAATCCAAAACGACAATACTGTAATCTAAATTCTAGAGTTGACTCTGTATTCCATTATTGGACCAAATACGAATGAATTATATTCACGCATGCCCAGGTACTTCTAGCTCAATTAGTTAAAGTGGTCCACATAGGTTTACTCGTAGAGGTTACAAAAAAAGATAAATTTTTGAATTCTAGTTTCTACAACATAATGGACAATGAAGTTTTTGTTTTACCAAGTGAGAAATTTTTTAATACTATTTTACTGTTTCCTGCTATATTAATCACACCTAAACGAGAAGAATTTCCATAGTCAAAATTTTAAATAACTTTTGATGGGATTTTTGCCGATTGTCATCTAATCAATGTATCAATTTGATTACTGACGAATACTAAATAATAATAGCAAACATAAATCAATTAATTAATAATAAATTTATATATTAGGTAGTATTGATTTTACATACGTATGGCTGAACATTCTTATACAAATAGTGCTATTTAGAGTAATATTCAGTTAATCGGTGTGTAACTATTTTCATTTCAAACAATAGTGACATTTTCTCTCCACATTGGGTTTTTAACACTAAAGGAGAATGAAGGAACATTACACAAGTAAATTTTAGGGTGCCAAGTAAGTTTGGATGAGTTATTGAAAATAATTATGACTTAGAGTCATACCACTCTGGATGAGGTGTTTGTGAGAATCATTCCATTTTATATGTTACTTTGATTGAGTTAGGAAATGTGAATGATTCAAAGTCTACTTTGTTTACTACTACTGTAGTCTACTACTGTGACGCCTATTTGAATTGTATGAGTCATGACTCTTTCTGCTACCTATTTGACTTATAAATTATGACTCTAAGTGGCAGAGGCTAATTTTTTATAAACATTTTTTTTAACTTGTCTATGGAGTCACTCAGTCATAACTCATCTGTTTTACCTTGTTACGAACCGTGGATCACTTGAGTCACCTAGTTCCGACACGTGAGTCACCTGCCCTGAGTCAGAACATTTGAGTAACATAGATACACTCAGATCTTAATCCTGACTCAATGAAGAAATGGGAATCAGTCAATGATGATTATGTTAAATGACTCATGAGTCATGACTTTTTTCATATTCCACGTGATTCAAAGAGTTATGACTCTTGTACTCAAAGTTTTAATATTCTATATTATGCCTTTCTGTTGCAAGCAAGGACTTGCATCAGATTTGGAGTCACTGAGTCATAACGTTGAGCAATTGACTCATGACTTACAAGCAAAGTGACCACACGTCACATGAATTTTCACTCAAGATTAGGTAGTTGTCTATACCTGAGATCACCGGCAGAATTTTTGAGTCACTAATATATGTAATTGAAAATTGTTATCTATGACTCTCAGTGAGTCATTGAGTCAGACTAATATTTCAATCGGTTAAACACATAGTAATGGAGAACCTTAATAAAATTTTGTTCGACTGAAAGATGTCTTTAATACATTGTTGACAAATGTAGACTTGTTGCTTTCTCATATGAAACACCTAACCTACTCCAGTGTCTTTATTTACTTTAAATGGAGCTATGGAAATCCGGTTATTAAAGGCTAGAGTTTCTAAGGTTTCTTATGTATTTCTACATTTCTAATCTATGAAGCGTGTCTTCTTCCTTCATGTGAGTAATTAGGTAATTGAGTAATCTGTTGTTAATTATTATAATGGGTGTTGTTTGGAGTTTTCCTTCCAAAGATTGATGTTAGGTTGGTAGGTATTTTGAACCTAATGGAAAGAAATGAGCTTTCTCTCAGAGAAAGTTCTTCTTCATCTTCTAGAGTCTCAGGGGAGTACGTTTCCCTTGGTTCATCTGAATATTTTATATCAAACATACCAAACGTTCTCTCCAAAGTGCGTCTCTCAACCTAAAAAATAAAATAATAATATATTACTATTACAAGTATTTACTATGCAATACTTAATCTACCTTAGGGTATGGATTTAAAATTTGAGGTTTAATGGTCAGTTGTGTAATCGAGTTACATTGATTTATATTTGAATTTTAAAGGATTCTGAGATAATATTTGAAATTTTTTTACTCTTCAAGTGATTAATGCTTTTTAGGGCAAGTTAATAAAGTTTGGTAGAAAGTTTGCCTATGGATTCAATGGAATAAATGGAGTGTAAATCAATATACGAAATAATTTTATTAGATACTTAGTGCTTGTGTATACAGTGAAGATCAGGAAAACGATTTTGCTTAAATTCACAGCAAAAGCAAACAACATAGGTAAAAATATTATATTACTTCGAATATGAAAAAAAAAAATTTTTTTTTTGTCTTTTGTAAAGTTTGAGCATAATTATTCAACAAATTGCTCAGAATTTGTTCCAAATTATTGTAGGTAGAGGGCCCAGGATTACCAAAGTTTGAACAATTCCAATTTTACCTAGAATAGTTTTTGTTGATCTTCACTGTACTTATAAATATAAATAGCTGTTTTTCTTTTCATCACACGATAAAAAGCTCCAATTTAAAGAAAGTACTAACAAAAACTAATGCCTAAATTAAATTTCATGAGCCTTGAATGGTACTTGTATGTGATGATAAAACAGTGTGGGGAAAAAGAGAAAGAAAAAGAAAAACTAAAAGTCATTTTATCTTCCCGCGGANACCAAAGTTTGAACAATTCCAATTTTACCTAGAATAGTTTTTGTTGATCTTCACTGTACTTATAAATATAAATATAGCTGTTTTTCTTTTCATCACACGATAAAAAGCTCCAATTTAAAGAAAGTACTAACAAAAACTAATGCCTANTTTCTTTTCATCACACGATAAAAAGCTCCAATTTAAAGAAAGTACTAACAAAAACTAATGCCTAAATTAAATTTTATGAGCCTTGAATGGTACTTGGGTGTGATGATAAAACAGTGTGGGGAAAAAGAGAAAGAAAAAGAAAAACTAAAAGTCATTTTATCTTCCCGCGGAANTGTGATGATAAAACAGTGTGGGGAAAAAGAGAAAGAAAAAGAAAAACTAAAAGTCATTTTATCTTCCCGCGGAATTTGACGAATCAGAATCTTGGTAATCATTTTCTGAATTTTTGGTTATAATTTTCAAAAGAGTAGAGTAGTTTGATTTATCAATATATTCATAATCATGGATACAGTCTATATGACTAATGTATCCCAAACAAATTTGATTTTTGTACCCTATTTTTTCTATTTGTAAAGTTTTTCACAAATTTTTTAAACCAACCATTACACTCTCCAATTAAATTGTTTGTTTTCACAAATTTTTGAACAGATATTATTCAATAAGTTTTTGATTTTTAATGGATAGACTGTAGTTGGTGGATTTAACATTATGTTACATAAATCAATGTACAGTTTATAAGAGCATCCTTTATAAGAACATTCGGGTTATAAGAGCAGAGTTTTGCGGGTTTGGTTTGCTCTAATGCATTTAGCATGGGACATTAACGCGTTATAAGAACAACGTATATAAGAGCAAAACGGTTATAAGAACTACCTTTTGCTGGGTAATTTTTGAAGCGGGAGTTGGATATAAGAGCAAAAGTCAAATCTCAAACAAAAATAATCTTTTTACATCTTCAATTTCTAAAAGTACCACTTGAAATCATTTCAGTTGAAATGTCGTTCTTGTAAAATCTTTACAAAACTTTAAATAGAAATTAAACAATTGCAATTTTTGACGAAATTGTCGATGATAATTACAGTCGATAACTTTATTTAAGATCTATACTATAGTATAGATATTTTTTTTATAAATTTTGAAAAAAAAATTTTTTTTTTGCTATATACTTTTTATAAGAACATCCTGCTCTTATAAGCGTTATAAGAACAAACGGTTATAAGAGCTGCATTTCCAGGCGACGGAGGGCAGCTTTTATAACCGTCGTGCACTGTACCAAGTTTATAAAAAATTAAATAGTTACCATAATTCGATTTATCTAGACAGTTGATTGGTTCTGCAGTTCTGGTTTGGTGATGGGACATCCAATTTTGAAAACTTTTCTAAATTGTGTACGAAACTGTTTGCTCATGAAACAATAAAGAATAAAGTTTACAGCAGAGTTCGTCAGCGCCAGGATGTCCCATACTTCAGCAAATGAGTTGTAGCACTTCCGGAAAAATTCCTAGAAAAAATTAACTCAATAAAAATACGGAAAAAATTTGATATTCCAAAGCACCTCATATTTGGATAAAATTTATTTTGTAGATTAATATGGGGTCGCTGATGACGAAAATGAAAAATATTCATTGAATATGTATAGAAAAAAAAGTTACGATTTTTCGAAATGTCAAAAAAAATATTTTTTTTACTGATATTTCAGGACTAAAATANCGAAGCACCTCATATTTGGATAAAATTTATTTTGTAGATTAATATGGGGTCGCTGATGACGAAAATGAAAAATATTCATTGAATATGCATAGAAAAAAAAGTTACGATTTTTCGAAATGTCAAAAAAAATATTTTTTTTACTGATATTTCAGGACTAAAATAACTAATTAAACTCAAAATCCAAATCCTCATTATCTTCTTCTTTCGTTTCAACGGCCGGGGCGTCTTTCATGTAACATGGATCATACAGATCTCGAGCTAACATGAAAAACACACAAAATCAGTATTGATATGATATTGCATTCCTCACTACTATGTCGCGAGGGTTATGGTGTCCGCGGGGGAAAGTTAACATACTTGTTGATTGCGCAATCACGAAAAGCATTATGCTAAAACGTTTTTTCTACGTTTTTGAATGGTATATATACAGAGGGTTATTTATATAGCACAATTTACTTTCTCCATTCAAACTTCAAAAAATGCCAAGGAGACAGAAGTTTAGAAGTGTACGCCGACGGACACTACAAACTGGTTCAAATATACACTTATTCTTTAATTAGCAAATTCAATGTATAAAATTTTTGTTCTTTGAAAATTATTTATTTGAAATAATTTTTAATATTTGTAATATTTATTTCTAATTCTTACTTGATTCTGTCATCCAATTTTATGTTAACTTATTAAGAGAAAGCCAGTAAACGTTTGATTTGTTAGCCGCGCAAATTCTGTGCGAAAATTTTAGTTCTAAATAATGTACATGATGGTAACACCATCAATCCTTGCTATGTCACTCTTATGCCCTAGCAACCAGACTTACTTAAATAACACTCTGTACATATAACATTTAACATCAACTCATCCGGTAGATAGGCAAAGAAAAAGTAACTCAACTTTTNATCAACTCATCCGGTAGATAGGCAAAGAAAAAGTAACTCAACTTTTTGACATTTCACAAATTTTTAACTTTTTTCCTATACATTTCCGGTGAAATATTTTTGCATATTCGTGAGCAGCGACCTCATATTAGTCTACAAAAAAAATTTCATCCAAAGCTGAGGTGCTTCGGAATACTAAAGTTTTACCAAAAATACAATAATATCTTTTCAAAAATCGGAAAAAGAGATGGTAATAACGTTTATTTTGAAAAAAAAATTTTTATCGAAAAGATTTATTTTTGCTCGAGGAGGAGGGTGAGAGTGGCTTACTTGTCCGTAAAGACCAGAGAGGAAGGCCATGATCCCTTGAGGGAACTCGGTAAGGATGAAGAGACAAAGTACCGCCAAAAGCATCTTTGTTGTGCGATCGGATCTTTTCGGCTTGTGTCGGCCAGTTGATGGTTTCCGTAGACCCCTTCCCTTCTCAAGTAATTTTGGTGAGGCACCGGAAGGGAATGGAGGCCCGGGNGTTGATGGTTTCCGTAGACCCCTTCCCTTCTCAAGTAATTTTGGTGAGGCACCGGAAGGGAATGGAGGCCCGGGGCTGATAGAGTCTGTCTCTCTAGCTTCACCATTGACGTCTTGTTTTGAGAATGTGTCTCCTTTTGCTCTTGCGCTTTTCCTCGATGGTTGAGTAGGGTGTGGTGCACTCCCTTGTAGGAGGGTCTGATGACGCTTTTTGGCCTTGTATAAGCTCTATATTTTTAAATGGAAGAAAAAAATAATTAATTTGGTAAATATTTTGGTAGTAACCATTTTATGATGAATTCATATGGGTCGTTTCGCTATTAAATATATTTATACTTAGCCTTAAACATCAACTTCAAAAAGTGAAATAGTGGATTGATTTATGAAATGAAATAATAAATAAAATGCAAAATTTGTTTCAACATCTTACAATCTCTTTAATATCTCAAATCGAAATCATTGAATAATTTTTTTGGATCAACTGTATTCGTTGAATTTGATAAAAAATTTAAATTTTAATAAAATAAAAAAATTTAACATAAAAATAACTTTCTTATTTCATTTTTGTCAATTGCGAGTTGTTTACATCTTGTCTAGTTTGTTGTTTGACAAGAATCAAAAATTTCAAAATCAATAAAAGAGTCAATCTTAATCTGTCAAAGTGATTTTTCTAAGCAATCTTCAACAGATTTTTATATTTACGTCATTGACAAATGTACCAATTTTAGAACAAATAAAATCAGTAAATTTGACACAATTAAGGCTGTTGGAAAGCTACTTTGTTGTTCGTAATTTGTTCAGTTTTTAATTATTTAGTATCTGGGTGAAGGCTTTGAATCAATTTCCTTTATTAAATTATACAGGTTTCAATATTCCAAGTTATAATTATTTATAGAACTAAGTATTTATAGAACTAGCCAGTTTAATTAGAATTAAATAATTAATTAGAAGAATTAGAAGAAGTTTAATGAATAAATTCAAATTTGTATCATCACTGGTACAATAGTTGTGATTTTTTTTAAACTTAAGGTTTTGTCTATTATTTTGAGATGACGGACTAAAACTGTCTAGACCGTTTCAAAACAACATACAAAAATATAAGTTTTCAAAAAATCATAACTTTTTTTTATAGTTCTTACAANGTTGATGGTTTCCGTAGACCCCTTCCCTTCTCAAGTAATTTTGGTGAGGCACCGGAAGGGAATGGAGGCCCGGGCCTGATAGAGTCTGTCTCTCTAGCTTCACCGTTGACGTCTTGTTTTGAGAATGTGTCTCCTTTTGCTCTTGCGCTTTTCCTCGATGGTTGAGTAGGGTGTGGTGCACTCCCTTGTAGGAGAGTCTGATGACGCTTTTTGGCCTTGTATAAGCTCTATATTTTTAAATGGAAAAAAAAATAATTAATTTGGTAAATATTTTGGTAGTAACCATTTTATGATGAATTCATATGGGTCGTTTCGCTGTTAAATATATTTATACTTAGCCTTAAACATCAACTTCAAAAAGTGAAATAGTGGATTGATTTATGAAATGAAATAATAAATAAAATGCAAAATTTGTTTCAACATCTTAGAATCTCTTTAATATCTCAAATCGAAATCATTAAATAATTTTTTTGGATCAACTGTATTCATTGAATTTGATGAAAAATTTAAATTTTAATAAAAGAAAAAAATTTAACATAAAAATAACTTTCTTATTTCATGTTTGTCAAGTGCGAGTTGTTTACACCTTGTCTAGTTTGTTGTTTGACAAGAATCAAAAATNTGCGAGTTGTTTACATCTTGTCTAGTTTGTTGTTTGACAAGAATCAAAAATTTCAAAATCAATAAAAGAGTCAATCTTAATCTGTCAAAGTGATTTTTCTAAGCAATCTTCAACAGATTTTTATATTTACGTCATTGACAAATGTACCAATTTTAGAACAAATAAAATCAGTAAATTTGACACAATTAAGGCTGTTGGAAAGCTACTTTGTTGTTCGTAATTTGTTCAGTTTTTAATTATTTAGTATCTGGGTGAAGGCTTTGAATCAATTTCCTTTATTAAATTATACAGGTTTCAATATTCCAAGTTATAATTATTTATAGAACTAAGTATTTATAGAACTAGCCAGTTTAATTAGAATTAAATAATTAATTAGAAGAATTAGAAGAAGTTTAATGCATAAATTCAAATTTGTATCATCACTGGTACAATAGTTGTGATTTTTTTTAAACTTAAGGTTTTGTCTATTATTTTGAGATGACGGACTAAAACTAATGTTTAGACCGTTTCAAAACAACATACAAAAATATAAGTTTTCAAAAAATCATAACTTTTTTTTATAGTTCTTACAAATTTGAATTTTTTCACGGAGTACCCTACTTTTTAATACTCTTAGAAACTGTCAACGGTTGACAGAAAAAAGAATTTGATCTAAGATTTTATCATTGTAATATTTTAAGACACTTAGCAAGAGACAATAGTGTTTTCCGCATTATTTTCAATATTTTAACTGTCTGTAATAACAATGAAAAGTTTCCAAATTTTGAAGTTTAATAAAAAAATTTTTTTTCAACATATTAGAATAAAATTGAAACCACAATTAGGTANAAGAATTTGATCTAAGATTTTATCATTGTAATATTTTAAGACACTTAGCAAGAGACAATAGTGTTTTCCGCATTCTTTTCAATATTTTAACTGTCTGTAATAACAATGAAAAGCNTTCCGCATTCTTTTCAATATTTTAACTGTCTGTAATAACAATGAAAAGCTTCCAAATTTTGAAGTTTAATAAAAAAATTTTTTTTCAACATATTAGAATAAAATTGAAACCACAATTAGGTATTCGAATGTTCTAATTACTTACAAAATGTTTTAGACCGATTGATAGAGATTTGACAAAATTAGAATTGAAAATTTACAAAATATCTTTAGAAAATTACAAAATATATTTTGAAAATTTACTATTAGCGAGCAGAAATTCTCTTCTTCGCCTTTTCCTGAACAAACTCACCAATTGTGATATTTAAACATCGATGATAAAACAGATATAACAAAAAAATTATTTTGAAGCATTAAACAACAGTCGAATGCATTACCTCTTCTTCTAATTAAACAGGCTAGTTCTATAAATACTTNTAGCGAGCAGAAATTCTCTTCTTCGCCTTTTCCTGAACAAACTCACCAATTGTGATATTTAAACATCGATGATAGAACAGATATAACAAAAAAAATTTTTTTGAAGCATTAAACAACAGTCGAATGCATTACCTCTTCTTCTAATTAAACAGGCTAGTTCTATAAATACTTAGTTCTCACACATAATTATGCTTGATTCAATTCGAATTCACATTTTTTTTTCAAAAACCNTAGTTCTCACACATAATTATGCTTGATTCAATTCGAATTCACATTTTTTTTTCAAAAACCATAATTTTTTAATATTTTACGTCTTTTTACATACTACACGATGAGTTCAGTCGCAACAAACACGGTATTTGTGTTTGCGTCGATATTCTTGGATCTTTTTTTTAATGAATTGGATTTACTAATTGGTTTGATACAAAGTAGTATTTTAGGGCTTTCATTATTTTCTTTTAATATTGATGACCAAGCTGATGTCTAAAAATATAGTGAATTTTATATATTTGTTGACGACACTAACCTTATTATTTTTAGTAACGTTAGTAACTTAAATATTCATAGAGAAATGAATAATATAAACTGTTATACCAAAGCTAGTTCATTTTGTCTAAATGATGAAAAAATAAAAATATCTTTATTGTCTAGTAAGGCTACACTAACTAAAGCTAACAAATTTTTACTAAAGGATTATTTTAAGCAATGACCCAGTTATGTCAACTATTACCTATGTGTCTGTTTCATGGGATACAGCAAGTTTCAAACACTTAAATAAAATAGAGTGAGTCATTAGAACTTTGGATAGATTTGTCATATCCAAGTCAAAATATGATTGCTTGCTTCCAGTGATTTGTGATACATTGAAATAGTTTTTTCCTATACAAGTAATTTCAATAGTCTGCGTATTTTTTTTAGAAATTGGTGCAACGTAAACAACTTGAATTTTTTCAAGGATACTTCATGCAGAATTCTCAATTACATAACTAGAACACTTGTTTATCTAATTCCATTGTTAGCTTTTTTCATGCCAATGATGAATATGAATAGACAACGTTGCATGTATTGAAAAAAATTCCTGATAATGTTAAAAAGAAACATAATTTTAATTTGTTCAAAATTGCGCCTGCAGTGCTTATAATATGAACAAAAGCTCATTTCTTAATATAACATTGTACCATTAGTTTTGTTTAACTATCAGTATAATGTTTAGAATAAGTTTTAGTTATAATGAATAATGTAAAACCCAGTTTAAGGGGTGTTAATGTGTCCAGTATATACTGTAAAATATTTTAATGAATAAAAACTATTTTAGTGCTAATAAAGCTTGTTGTTTTTTAGAAGTATTTGTATGTATCTTTAACAGACAATCAATTTAACTAAGGTAGGGTGATGCTTAAGTTATTTATTTGTAAACAGATTCAAGATTGTGCATCCAGGTAAGATAATAATATTTCATGAAGTTTGTACATTAGAAATTATGGTTATGTAATTAAACAATTGTTTCTATGATGTCCCTTAACATTGTTATTCTACAATTATTGCTTTTTTTGCAGTAAATGTAGAACAACAAAGTTTGAGGATGGCTGTTATGCAAAGTTCATCAACAAATTCTATGAGAATATTGGTACTTGTAATGTAAGATTAATTTTAGATAACATTGCTCCTTGTTAGTGTTTCATAACTCAGGGCAGTAGGTGCTGCCAATAAAGTAATTAATTATGACGGAACATCTAACAAACTACATTCAATAATAAAAAATACGACAGTAATAATAATTATAATAATTCTTATCTAATGTTGACTGATCAATTTTTTTTGTTTGACTTTGGCACTTGTATGCCGTTAACATCTATGCATGCCTGGATTGGATTTAACCAAAGAGGGAGCAAAAAGAAAAAACTGCAAAATTTCAGAACCGTGTTATGAGTCTCTCTTGAGCGACCAACTGACCTCTACAAATGTTGCTTGGAATGATTCGGTGACCAACTTTTCCTAATGACATTTTACTCTGGTGACCTCTGGAGGTCAAAGGTCAGGTCATTTCTGAAAACGTGTAAAATGACCTGTACAAATGGTGTTTGGTATAAGTAGTTGAAGAACTTTTCTTAGTAAAATTTATCTCTCCGGTGACCTTAAGTGGTCACTACGTCTTGGGTCATGTACTTTGAAAAATTTCTTGTATCGATATAGCAACCTATCTTGAGCGACCAAATGACCTCTACAAATGTTACTTAGAATGTTTCATTGACCAACTTTTCCTAATGACATTTGTATCTGTGATGACCACGTGAGGTCAAAAGTGATTGTATTCGACCTAAGGGGAGCGTGAAAATTTCAGTTTTTTAACATTAGGTTCAACATTTCGAAATTTTTCTTAGTACAAAACAATTTTATGTTAGTGTGTGACCGATAAAATGACATATACAAAAGTTTTTCAGGATGCTAATCTGAGTAACTTTTACCTTAAATATTTTTTTCTCTCATGACCTCTTGAGGTCACAGGTCAAGGTCAAACCCTATTTTCCCGTAAGTGGCAAAATGACATATACAAAAGTTGTTCAGGCCGTTGTTCACCTGCTGACGCCAAACAATATTTGTTGATGTCATTTTAAACGTTTTCAGAAATGACCTGACCTTTGACCTCAAAAGGTCACCACAAAGAAAAATGTCATTAGGAAAAGTTGGTCACCGAATCATTCCAAGCAACATTTGTAGAGGTCATTTGGTCGCTCAAGAGAGACGCATAACACGGTTCTGAAATTTTTCCAAGTTTTTTCTTTTTGCGGCCCCTTTGGTTAAATCCAACCCAAATGGATTGTTGTAGCTGACCTTTGACACAGTTGTTGCATGGATTGAAGCACCGTTTGGTTGGATATTAATTACTTTGAATAATTAGTTATAATTAATTTGTTTGTTTTTGGGTCTGGGTGAGACTATTTTTGAATAATTCCTCATCTAACTTTACTCCCTCCACTTTTTATTTTTACCGCTGTTCATCAAATGTCTCAACTTAACTTAAGAGAAAACAACTTCCATTAGTATCCTTTTTTTGTAAACATGCTGTACTATGCCTTGTTTTATAGTATGAGTTGTTGATTCGTAAACGTTAGAGAAAAGTTTTGGTTCTGGTTTAACAATAGCTAATTCAGTGGAAATTATAGAAGTTCTTGTAAGGCTTGAAATAGTTTTTGTTTCAAGAGATGGTTAAGAAAATAGTCATTGTTCAATTTCTTCATTTTTCTTATAGGGATTACCTAGAAGCTTCATGTTTCTTAAGGATTACCTTTCGTATGATAAGGAAAAAGTATGGATAGTAAGGAGGTGTTCAAACGAGATAAGAAAATTGCTACTCAGAGTCAAGTATTGGCTAATCTTACAATACCTTAGTCTACCAATTACAGTCGCTGTGAGCAATGGACACTGTTTCTTACTGAGGTTTGATAAACGGCCTTGACTCATATGGATTCAGTTATATAGATTGTTGCGCATTAGTGTGTTGCATTATGCTGTTGTGCAGGTATATATGATTTATTTCTATTGGTACCTAAATTACCTATAATTTTCATAGATTTTCCATTCTACCTATTTTTTACGTTTCTCATTAATCTGCACACATGCACATTTTTTATGCCATTCGGTATACTTGAAATATGTAAGCCTTGAGGCTAAAATGATATTGGAATAATAGAACTGTGTTTGATGAAATCATATATTAATTCACATTAACTAACAATAATTGGACTATCGAAAATTGCATAGAAACAATCGATCTGGAAAAATCGATTTTGGATTGCAACTTGTACATAGAAAATACTGCAGTTACAGGCAGATCTATACGAGTGGAAATAACTGACTATTCGAGTGGAATAAGACTAAAAGACTTTCAAAGACAATAAACTTTATTTCAATAAATTATTTTCTAATATACAGAATTATGCTTCAATGAATAATTTAGAAAATACAACAAAATATGATTTTGTGTTATATATATAGGTATACGTGTACGACAGTATATAGATAGTTTAAAACTTCACTCTATTGTCTCATTCCAAACTGTTGGAGTTTGGAAAAAAAGTCTCTGCTTCTTGTTGCATAGATGTACATTTATTGTAGTTATGCAAGAACTGCCAACAAAATAGCCGTTTGCAGAGTTTTCTTGTTTTTTGATAACGATCTCTATAGGTACCTTTAATGGATTTTAGTTATGTACCTAAGTATACAAGGTATTTGTCTGGTTGTATCAGCAATCAATTTTATTTATGATTTACATGCAATTTTAAATTTGAAACTTTTCTAATACAAAAGGTTCTGAATTCTTTTGAAAATTGTAAAAGGAACCTATCGGTTGGAAAAATTTGAATATTTCCAATTGTATGTCGTTATATTCGGAGGCTTTATTGGAAAAACAACAGAAAGTCAAATTGATCCTTTGGAAATTGGAAGATATTATGGAAATTGATGTTGACAAGATCAATACCGAGGACATTTTGCAAACAACATCTGTTACGTTTGTCGAGGAGACAAAACTGTCATGAATCTTGCTAACACTCAAATTTAAGGCTTGCAAACGAACCAAACTGAGCCAAATAATGTTCGCCACTTTTCGAAATTTCCAAAACATAAAAAATCAATGTATACTTATATAGTAAGCTTGCTTACAATAGTGGATAGCGGATAAAATTTAAGGCTAAAATTCTTTAAATTAGGTTCATTGTTGTCATATCCTCTCTCCCATTTTTTATATCCGCTCTGTCACTCGTATTATCGCAAAATCTTGAGAATTTCAAACAATTTCAATTGGTTTACTTGAAATTAGCACGGCATGACTAAGTTTGAGCATTTTCATATGATTTAGATTTTTCTTATCTAGGGTTTTTTCTACTGAAAATCTAATTTGTGTCGAAAAATCTCTGATATATGAACTGTTATATCAGTATGTGTCTATAGAAGTAAAATCCAATACAAGTGCTATTCCATTGGTNTCTCTGATATATGAACTGTTATATCAGTATGTGTCTATAGAAGTAAAATCCAATACAAGTGCTATTCCATTGGTGCATTATACCAATGATACTAAAAATTTAAATACATTTTATAGAGATCTTCTGGTATATTCTTTTTTTTTATACTGTTTGAAAACCAATATGGTAGGCCTTATAAATTTTTTATACAAGGGCATAGTTATTTCTAACGATTATCATCACAAAAAATAAATAAATTTTCTTCTTATAAAATTTACTACAAATTTTCTAATAAAATAAACCCTATATGTTTTGCTTTTGATCTTTACAACACAAAGTTATGCCCACTTTCCTTCAAAAAGAAAGTACTCGTTTTTTTTACTTGCTTCTTCATCCTGTATATTTAATAAATTTGAAACCCACATTTCAAAGAAAGTGGTCCAATTCTCTTGAATGTTTTATCATGGTGAATATTTCTTANTCTCTGATATATGAACTGTTATATCAGTATGTGTCTATAGAAGTAAAATCCAATACAAGTGCTATTCCATTGGTTCATTATACCAATGATACTAAAAATTTAAATACATTTTCTAGAGATCTTCTGGTATATTCTTTTTTTTTATACTGTTTGAAAACCAATATGGTAGGCCAATAATACAAATTTTCTAATAAAATAAAACCTATATGTTTTGCTTTTGATCTTTACAACACAAAGTTATGCCCACTTTCCTTCAAAAAGAAAGTACTCGCTTTTTTTACTTGTTTCTTCATCCTGTATATTTAGTAAATTTGAAACCCACATTTCAAAGAAAGTGGTCCAATTCTCTTGAATGTTTTATCATGGTGAATATTTCTTAGCGCAATTTCAAGGAAAAAAAAATTGCATGCAACACGCGATGAAAATGCTTCCATCAAGATTATTGGGAATCGAAGGGCATCTGTATACAATTCATCACTAGAATTCAAACTAGTTCAAAGGATATAAGGAATTATTTTAGTATCAAGACAAACCAACAAGTTTCATCACTGAATCATCTTAAACAAAGTTTTGTGTCAATTTCAATAAAAAAATATTTCCATAAACTATACAAATCAACCGATTAAAGTAGGCCAAATCACTAACAAAATTTTTTAACCAGTGCTCTACTAAACTGAACTTGTGTAATTGTTGCTCAAACCCACACTCTCAGCCTGTGTGTTCTAAATTTAAAAAAAAAACTTTATTTTTTCTTCAAAAATTAAAAAATTTTTATTCATTTTTCATTTTTAAAAATTTCGACTTGAAAATAATCAATTTCGATGTTTGTTTTATTTGCCTTAGGGTTAAGTATATATTTGGAGGGTGAAGATTCACCAACCCTAACCACAACACCACAACCATTTAACCTCAAAGCATTTCTACCCCAAACCCATCGTCATAATTTGATACACATTCACTTCGAACAAAATATAGATTTTACACCTTCTAGATATACACCTATTGCAGTTTCATGCGCACTAGGTAGGTTTTCCAAACTCATCAACGAATCAAATATTAGAAATTTTATTCAGTGGCGAATCAATTCTATTTCTCTTATTGTTGTGGGTGTACATAATCCTGAAATGACAGCATCACGTACTTATGCACATCTACTAACAGAATGGAAAAATATAAAAGCCATAGTGATTCTACTTAGCCCAAAACCACTGAGCCGAAATCAACCAATCAGAGCAGATTTTCCAACAATACTTATAAATTACATTGAGGAAGAGGCTCATAATGATGAGATTCAAGTTGAAATAGTAGTTTGGATGGGACATAAAAAGAGCCAATTAGAGAGCTTCAAATATTTCTTACAGAAATATTCAGGTTAAATATTATATAATATGTAATATTTAGTTAATTAAACAAAAGCTAAAATTACAATTTGGTTCATTCGTCCTTAAACTCACAAAACAATTTTCTGTAGCAATTAACACACATGTTTCGGCGGTGTGTATTTTCTTGGTTATTTTTTTCGACAATCTTAGTGTAAAAATTTTCATCTTATATTTATTAAAATTTTCGGCGTTAATTCTTTGTCAAATTTGATTTAAATTTTGTAATAATTTTCTTTATAGTGTTGAGTTTATTTCAAATTTAAACTTGTACCTTTTAATTTCAGGGCTACCAGCATCACTTTTCTATCAAGTTGATAATTACATCCCTGGTGAGTTTTCATTTAAAATTATCCCGGTCTATTTTTCTCTACTTGACAAAGACTTGAATATGCCAATGGAAATATTTATTCATTTTCTTGGAGAATCACTTAACTCAAGTGTTACTTCAAGTGTTAGGGAACCTCAAGAGGAATCAACAACCATTGAGATCTTTATAAAACAACAACCAATTCAAATTTTAGCGGTGGTATTCAAACCAACGTCTTGGTGGACATTTTTTATGGCAACATTTGAGACAGAACTCATAGGAGTTACTCCTGCCTGTGTTAACTTACAAACTGGAATAGTTTCCTATTGCCTTCCGTTTGATACTTTTACTTGGCTTTCTCTCATTGGTTCATTAATTTTATTATGGTTTATACTAAAACAAAATCTAAAAATTCAAAATTTCCCAGACTCCGTCTTCATTTTACTCTATGGTATTTTACTTCGACGGAGAGTTTGGATTTCCCGTAAATTACGTAACAAAAACGGTCCTTTTCGAATTCAACACTTTTTAGGACCATTTTTATTTGTAACTCTAGTAATTTCATATGCATATGAAGGGATTATGCGCAGAAATTTCCAAAATGAATTTCAGATTTCACAGTATACTTTAGAAGAAGCTATGGATAGAAATTTATCATTTTTTGCTTACCATACATCGAAAGAAAGTGAATATAATTTTTTTTATGACAATTATATCAGATATTACGTAAAACCACAAGTTATTAGAACCAAACCTTTGGAGAAATATACAACAAGATTCGGATGGATTCTTCAACATGTGCAACCAATAAAATATGTTGGCAAAGAAAATACACTTTGTGGTGACATTCTGATTGGTGCAAAAGAAGAAATTGTAAAATTGCAAGTAAAAGTGACTGAGTTACAAAGTTCTTCTAATATTCTTCAACCATTTCTTCAAGGGTATACTCTTAATACATGGATCAACTATGAACCAATTAGAAGGCATATTATAAAAGCATCAAGAAGGGTACATGAATCTGGGATTTTGCCGATTCGGCATACAAGACTGCATACATTTTCCAAACTAGGACCAATTAAACTTAAAAGTTCAAAAATGATGGCTCTTTTTATATTTTTTATTATTTTCCAGTGTTTTGGGATACTTTGCTTTGTCGCAGAGGGATGTTTGGGGAACGGGAAGAGGCAAAAAGATAAAAGAAAGAGAAGGGCAGTTTCAATTCCGGAAATACCGAAAAGTTCTGTAAAAATTTCTATAATAAGTATGTACCCTCCAAGAAGACGAAATCAAATTCGCTCTCTTTCAATTATTCCTACACTTGACTAAAAAGTTTCACTAATAAACAGACAACCACTTTACTTGGTTAATTTCGTTCCGCGGCCTTTTGTCACATGAAAGTTTGTCACAGAATATTTGCTACAAAATATTCGTCACAAACATTTCGTCACAAAGAGAGTTCTTCACACGGAATATTCGTCACACGGAATATTCGTCATATGGAAAGTTAGTCATACGGAATATTTGTCACACGAAATATTCGCCACACGGAAAGTTCGTTACAACGAATAATCGTCACAGAAATANAAACAGACAACCACTTTACTTGGTTAATTTCGTTCCGCGGCCTTTTGTCACATGAAAGTTTGTCACAGAATATTTGCTACAAAATATTCGTCACAGAAATTTCGTCACAAAGAGAGTTCTTCACACGGAATATTCGTCACACGGAATATTCGTCATATGGAAAGTTAGTCATACGGAATATTTGTCACACGAAATATTCGCCACACGGAAAGTTCGTTACAACGAATAATCGTCACAGAAATATAATGAAATCGACTCTTCAAATATTACGTAAAAAACTTGTGTAAATGCAAGCAGTATATTAGGTAGCATAATTATTGGAATCATGATGCTACTAATCATAATTTAAAAATATATTATCTACACACAATTATTCTAATCATTGTAAAATAAACTCAAGGCTTCCCAAATCCAAAAGGCTTTTCCATCTAAAAAGCAGCAAACTTGCAAATTTTGCAACTAAATTCAATTTTTTTTTAATTCGAAGAAAACTTTTTTTTTAATTACAATCTTCAAAATTAAATATGATAAGGTTGTCTAGTTTGTATTGTGAGCCTAGAAAATTTTGGCAAATAAAATCGCAACAAATACCCGCCATAGGTCGGATTGGACAGAATTAGATGAAAAGTTCAGCAACTTTGATGATAATTATGCTAAAAATGATATGACATGGCCCATGATAGGGTATTGCATTGCTTGATCTCTAGGGGTCATCTAAAATCAATTACTTGAATAGGCTGGATCAAGGCAAATAGTGTATCTTTAGAAACCTATTGCTAAACGAAACACAAATCCATGATTGGTTTAGACAGTTGACCATACTATTGTCCTCTGGAGGTCATAAAATATCATAACAATTATTTATTTCAACATAGTCATATCGGCTATCAAATGCAATCATGGAACACCATTAGGGATGTAGTAGATAGCATTTGGGTTTGCAACAGCTTTCAAACGAAACAGTAATGTTGGTATTGTCAGATAAATAATTTTTATGTGATTTTCGGATACCCAATAATTCCAGCTTATAATACACTCTAATCAAACTAAAAGACTGACTCCGACTAAACAATGCCAGTAAGGAACTTGCAGCATTTAACAAGATTACGGTATTTTTCAGGATTTTTGATTTTCTTCACAAATCGATTTTGAGACTTAGTTTAGAGAAACAGAAGAAGCATTCAAAAATTAATTGCTTTCAATAAAATAGCAATTTTTCAATATAAACAATTTCTAGAAAAATTAAGATGTTTTTTTATGTTTTATGCTTGGTTTTAATGGATGCATTATCGCATGCGTCCGTGCGAATTTCGCATGCATCATCGGACTAATAATGCATTTTGCATGAAAACCACCGTGCGAATTGAAGCTGCGTCTTGAACGCACGTCAAAGACATATGCGAAAATCGCTGCGACTCGACGCAAATCGGATTCAACTTTCTCAACAAAAAGTATGCGTTCGGTGGAGGGAAACATGTTTTTGAAATCTTTTCTCCTCACAGAGTTTTTAGCAGCAATAAAATTATTTATTTATTAATTTAAATATAATTCTACCTGTCATTGATTAACTAAACAATGGCATCACAAGAAGAGATTACAGAAGAAAAGCTCATATCATCCGTATCATCTGTTATCATAATCACAAGTAACAATTGAAGAAGCATGAAGCTCAGTTAGATGAATGTTTGTCACTACAGAATTGCCTAAACTGATGGTTCATATACATGAGAGCATACAAGTTTGTATAACAATAAAATCTAAAATTTCTAGATTGCTTTTGTTAAAATAATACCTCATATAATGCAAGTAATGAAGGTTTTGCTGAATTTGTTTAAAGTTGTTTAATGTTTTATTTGTCAAGAGCATAGTGACATGAAACGAGGTTTTTGATTGGCTTGTTCAACTTTTTTCTCTCTCGATTATACTTTAATATGCTCAGGGGCAACTTTTCTTTTTTTTTTCTGTTTTATTTTTTTTTTGATTGTTTCTCCATCATCACGTTACTTTCATTTGTTTTAGTCAATTGATTTGTGATCTCTTTTTCACTAATCAACATCTACGACCAAAAGTAATAAAGTAAGGTCAACATTTATCATTCAAAGTCGAAATCAAATGCAGCACTTAATTCGTTATAGTTTTAAACTATATTTAAAACACAGCATATAACAATTTAACAGCATAACAAGACTTAGTAATAGCCTAACAAGATTGCCTCAATAATATGTAATTTATAACTACTTGTAAATTTCCAAATACAAAACTTTAATTTTAATTTAATTTTAACTTTGTAGTTCTTATTTTGTAATAAAGTGAATAATTTCAAATATTATTAAAATGTCTACATATCCGCAGTACTATGAATAATGGAAATAAAATGAAAAAAAAGGTTTCACAGTTCTGAAACATTCGTAAGAGTGTTGTTGCCAAGGAAAACTTATAAAAAATNTGTCTACATATCCGCAGTACTATGAATAATGGAAATTATTACCAAAATGAAAAAAAAGGTTTCACAGTTCTGAAACATTCGTAAGAGTGTTGTTGCCAAGGAAAACTTATAAAAAATGATGAAAATTCTCCCATGCCAACCTAATGCTAAAATTCTTCATCTGACGTTCGACATGAGTTGTACCTTAGTTGGCCTTCACTTACGGCACTACCAAAATTCCAGTATTCCTTCTAGGCAATCAGCTTCAAAATCAACCATAAATAACAAGGAATTGTCCAAGATGACAATAGTTGTTGATTTTAAAACCCTTATACCACATTCCAAATCACTCGGTATATAAATGAAAATTAAAATCACACTACTGATACGCCTGATTAATTTTCCTTATCTAGCTAATGTTGACTCAAATTTTGTAGGTATAAGTTTTCTTATACACAAAAAACTGTATAGAACGGAGTAGTAATGATTCAAATACGTCTATAAGCTAGCTCACCACTGTATATGTAATCTTAGTGACTTTTTTTTATGTCCAACCATCTCGGTTTTTATACAGAAAGAGCTCAGTTTCATCTCATCAGTTTCAGACTTTGTAGATTTCAATCAGTTTCCTTCCTTTTTTTGCTCCTTTTTCCAGGTGAGCAATCCCGAAGGATATACAACCTAATGAAACATTCTCCGTTGAAACCACCGTCACAGAAAGTTACTTCAATCACTATATCTCAAAATACTAAAATGAACCTTTGAATAGAGTAGGAAATAATGACTGTCTGGAGTTGCAACCCCATTTCAAATTTCTTGTGCTTTTTCTTCGTTGATGAGGGACATATTTCCAAAGAATTTTTTATTTCTAAAGAAAAAGTTAGTCGAACGAATCTATTTTCCTATTGACAAAGAGATTTTCTTCTAATTAAAACATAAATCAAAACATCCAATCAGAAACGGACTGCCTAAATATGACAAGGTAAAACATAATTTTTCATAAAAGTTTTATGAAAATTTCAAGGTGTTCAAAAATTTTTTTTTCTAATTCAAGTTAATTTTGAACAAATGATTAAATTAGAATTATAAACTTCATAAAAATTAATTAGACTTGCCTAATGTTTAAGAGAAAAATAATTCCTGAAACGCTGTACAAACTAAATTTTTTCTTCCGCTTTATAGAAAAAATGTACGTTTGTATAAATTTTGAAAATGATTGATTGGGTTTTACACGGACTTCGTTTTTTGATGAAGTGCTTTGAGGTGTACTAATTGGGTTTTGAGAGAAANTAAGAGAAAAATAATTCCTGAAACGCTGTACAAACTAAATTTTTTCTTCCGCTTTATAGAAAAAATGTCCGTTTGTATAAATTTTGAAAATAATTGATTGGGTTTTACACGGACTTCGTTTTTTGATGAAGTGCTTTGAGGTGTACTAATTGGGTTTTGAGAGAAATCATCCTTAACACTGAAGGGATTGAATAAAAGATGAGAAAAAATGAATCTTAGAAACTGTTTTTGAGAATAAAAAAAAACAATTTTTTTCTTTATATGATATAACAAAGTTAGTTCCTAAGACTCCTCAACCTAGTATATCCAAACAAATAAAAATTCAAAGGGTTCATAATGGTTCCTAATATTATACTCAAGTCTACAAAAATAAAATGTAAAGTAATGATGACCACTGTGGAGTAGCTTGACATATTATGTGATGATAAATTATGTTGTCAAAGGATATTGCACAAATTATCCTGGCTAGTGAACCTTTATAACTTTTGAAGGGAGTTGGTATGGCGATAGTTGATAACTCTAGAACAGTATTGTTCAAGGTGCCATAACTCAACACCAATCAAAATGTAGCAAGTATTGATGCAATGCATATCTGAAAATTTTTCACCTCTAGAGTTAAATTGTCTACCTATATTATCTGAAGTTAATTCATACAGAATGATGCCTTCAACCGATACCTTCTACTAGACTATTTAATTTAGTTCTAACTGACGAATAATTTTCAACCTCCACTATACTCCATTTCCATATGTGGATAGTTGTCGGAATATTCTGAATCTGATGGCAAAGAATAGCATAATTTTATTTTAGATTAAATTTCATACTTGTAATTATCCCAGGTTTCTGTTCGGTTGGTGTAATAAAAATTGAATTTAGGATATGCAAAAGTGCACAACTTTTAGACAATCCTTAGGTTAAGATGGATAAAATGAGTAAATTGTATAATTTGACTTCTATTAATCGGACGACAAATATGACACGAGGCATAAGCATGTGCCTTAGTTCGTTTGCAAGTTTTAAGAAAAAAATTATAGTCTATTTATAACTAATATTGTCTTATCCCCGTCAACTGCTGTACATCATATATAATTTTTATTTATTGGTTTGAAATCGGTTTGAAGCTCAACCTTGCAACTGATTGATACTGAAGCATGGATCACATCATGGACTGGTGCGACATCAAACAATTGATAGGGTCAATATGTTGCTACATACTGTATAGTTATATATTTTTGGAATTACTCACTTATTTAATTCGCCTACGATATTTACAAACTTTCATTAAGAAAGAATGCGAATCCCAATGGGTGTGTAGTTTTTAAGTTCAGCTTTTTCCATAGAAAAAATAAAACCACAACAACTTTCTCCTTTCATTACCCTTTGACTATGGTAGTAGTAGTATCAAGGTTGCTATGAGAAATCTACAAAAAACATATTTGATAAGGTTAGTCCAAAACTCGGCTCATTTTCAAATTTCGTTTTTTTGAAGCTGGATGTCGAACCGACATCTAACTCCGTTCCCAAGGCTATATTCTAACATTTGGAAATCAAGAAATTTAAAAAATAAAAAATTTTGAAATAGGGGAGTTATGGACTAACCTTATCAAAGATGTTTTTTGTAGATTTCTCATAGCAACCTTGAGTAGTATGGTATTTATGCTTGTCGTTTTTGTATGTCTCTCCATCGCTCAAAAAAAATTTTTGGTACATTTTGCACAGAATTTTGTTTGAAGTTTTTGATGTATAACAGTTGCATTCGTCAAAATTGGTGTAATTTACTAAGTGCGTTTCTATACATAGCGTATTCGCTGGTCTATATGACTGTCGATTGTCGATTGTAATCATTATTTTCGAAACTTGCACATACAGTTATGCCAATAAACTTTTTTTTATATGAGCAAATGCACAGCTTTTTGACAAACATTATTTACTACATTGTAAACAATAGACATTATGCGAGGGATGTTGTATGTTAAAAATTTATAATTAGGATTTCCTTATATTAACCATATTGTTACAGTTCTAGTGTATTTTAGTTAAAAGTGAACTGTATGATTATTATTTTTATAAATTATTATGAGATAATTTATGTAACTTTGACTTACCTTTGTCATTATTTTCTTTATTTTGTTTTGTTACTAATTATGAAAATTAGTAAGCTTAGGATTAGTTTATTATTATCTTTTCCTTTGTTTTATTATTATAATAGTATAATAATAGTTTTTGTGCACGAGGCACGCTAAGGCTCGAAGGGTATAAAAACCCAGAGCCTGGAGTCTAGAGACTCATTCTGATTTGGACCAAGCATAAGTAGCTTAGTCTTACCTTTAGTAGGGAATCAGAATCCTCAACAATGAGAATTGGGAAACTCATTGTTGAGTTAGATTTTTAACTTAAAGTAATTGTTTTGTTTATTTTATAATTAATAGTTGATAATTTTTATTATTAAATAAAATATTATTTTCATTATCATTGTTGTTCCCATTGTTAGATTTATTGAGTAGGGGTTTTGATTCCAAACAAAGTCAATTGTTGAATACTGACAGTCGAGAGGCAAGCGAAGCCCTGACTGTTCAGGTTTTTTTGAGTTTAAAGTATTTGTGGGAAAATTATAAATTCCCAAAGTTTAAAAGTTTAAAGTTTTAGTTTTAATTATTATTATAATTTTAAATTCAATTAGATAGTCTTGTTTTGTTTTAAATCAATTAAGATAATTGATAGTGAATGAGTGAAGTTATTGGATTCTGGGAATTTCGTCCAACTAAATTCAAGTAAGTTGGTCGATTTAGACCAGAACCTTAACAATATCAAAGATGAATCTTGTTCTGTTCAATGTTGGTTACTTAGTCATTTTTCTTTAAAGTGAATTTTGACTTTAAACTAAATATATTGCGAGTTGAAATTTCAAAATTAGGTAGTGATAAGATAATCTTTTAACTGTATGTAACATCCAGCTGCTACTATCTATGTCTTGCACAAATTGGTGCAGATGAAAATGTTGTTTCCTCAACTTTAGTGACAAATAGTTGTTATTTTCTCAAAATTAGTTCAAAACAAGTTGTTTGCTCTTGTTTTGTTCAAAACAAATTATGTTTTCTTACTTTTATTACGAAAAGTTATGTACATCGCTACGTAAGCTCTATACTCCTCCTCGTATTTCTTTGGAAACTCTCTTTATTGTCAAGCTTGTCTACGTATTTCTATATGAGTCAATATCGACTCTTGAAGGTTCGTTGTTTATACTTTAGGATTATTCTGTTTGCTGGAAAATGTCCTCGACTAATAATTTTTCCCATTTTTAGATTGTTGATAATTTTTTTTTCGATGTAGTTAATATTTTGTTATGAAAGAACACTGATCATTAAAAAATTATTAAAATTCAAAATTACAAAATATTGGAATTCAAATTTTGTAACGTAATTCTAAATCTCCAATCTTAAGAGTTAAGTTACAGAAACTGAACTTGAGTTTCAATCAATCATAACTTTTGACCCTTTGATCCTAGTGACCTGATTTTTTTACGGGATCAATTATTTTTAAATTATCTTTTAGAATAAAATATCAATTGCATCAAAAAAATTTATTAATCCTCTATAAACGTGACAATTATTACTCGAGAACTTTTTCTAGCAAAGGTCAAAAGTAACTTCTCGCTCGAGTAAAATATTTTCCCGCACTGTAAGTATTTTCGGTAAGAAGCAAATTCTGAACCTCAAGTAAGATATGGGTGGAAACTGAAATTAAAGAGTCTTTTCATAAATCACTTAATAACAGGAAAGTCAAAATTTTAGTTACATCGCTAATGCTCTTACTAAGCTTTTAGTATCAAGTTCATTATCTTGTTTGCTGTGACTTTGTAATCTTTATATAAATCAAATTGTCGTGCTTATAGTGAGCATATCCTTATGTTAAAAAAATTGTACATTGTTGATTGTTTGATGTAATGGTGTTGAATGTATATTTGCTCATTCAAGAAATATAGCAATGCAGTGGCTCTTATACGAGGTTATTGTAATATTTCTTACTGACTTTATAATATTCGGGTTGTTGATTAAATAAATAAGCAATACCAAAAGAATTTTACGCCATACTACTTGAATTACTCTATACTTCTTTGTACACTTTGTTGGATATTTGTTTCTTCAAAACCGCCGATTATGGAAGCTGTAACCATCGATTATACTTTAATATAGCAAAGTCAAAGAATTAACTTTAATCACTGATTAATTGTCGGAGAAATACATGATTAATTGGAGAATTTCTGGTGACGCCAAATGGAGCAGTTGTCGATGTAGTTTTGAGAGAGCTCAACAAAAACTATGGAACTGTTCGGACTTGAAACTGTATTCCTTTAGATTTTGAACCTAGTGTTCTCACTATAGTGCAACATCACCAGACTAGGTATATTTCCTTATCAAACCATACTCAATTTCTTATGAACACTCTGATTGGATGAGTTTTATTCATCATGGATCATCCTCTCCTCCAAGCTCAACTTTGTTAGCACAAGGGCTGATAGAGGGATAACAAACCCCACGATGTGATTAACATCTGGTCAATGAAAGGGTATAGGGGATTAGATTTAGAGCTACAGGATTTGCTCATAGCGTCTTGTATTGGTCGCAATTTTAAAGGTTTGTATTTGAAGAAAGAATCACGAATTCCGAAAATATTAATACTTAAGTTAAGATACAANGCTGATAGAGGGATAACAAACCCCACGATGTGATTAACATCTGGTCAATGAAAGGGTATAGGGGATTAGATTTAAAGCTACAGGATTTGCTCATAGCGTCTTGTATTGGTTGCAATTTTAAAGGTTTGTATTTGAAGAAAGAATCACGAATTCCGAAAATATTAATACTTAAGTTAAGATACAANTGCAATTTTAAAGGTTTGTATTTGAAGAAAGAATCACGAATTCCGAAAATATTAATACTTAAGTTAAGATACAACTATTCTATGAATGATTCATTCTACACTTTGTGCTATGCTCTGACCTGTTATTGTTTGTTCATCTATGTAAATACCAGTATCAAATGACCATGATCATATTAGACAATTTTTGTTAACATTTTTTTTTTATTTTTTTTTTCAAAATTCCAATAAAAGAAAAATCTAAACTGAAGACAGGTAGAGCTAGCGACCTTCATGACACCAAGTTTTAGCGTATAACTTAATAAATTCTCTTTTTACAAATACTTTATTTGATTACATGTATCCAATAAATAAGGAATTATTTTTCTATTTTTAGAAATCCTTAACAGTAATTTCGTTCATTTTTTAGCAACAATGTTTAGCTTTCTGGCATGATTTTGACCATGCTTTGGTCGAAACGGGTTTAAAACCTTAACAAATTTTTCAATTTCTATAAATATTTAGTAAAATTTTTGTCTTTTTTAAGCAAAATTTTTGGCTAATTTTAGTAAGTATTTAAGTATTTCTGTTTTTTTTTGGAAAAAAAATATTCTGTAGTTATGAGATATATCTGTATCACACAACCACCCCTTACATCAAGATAATTGCGTTTGAAGTAGGTACTACTTGCCTGTTCACTCGATGGTTATTTAGCTGACTATAGTTGAACTAGTCATTACCATTGCTTATCTAAATGCTAATTTACCGAACAAATTTATTTGGTTAAGTGTTAGTGAACACTTAATATTAGTTAATTTTTTAAACTTAAAATCCTTAAATTGTTTACTTTTCGGAAGCCTTCTCTGTATACTACATAGTTATTATAACTTTCTTTTATCTTTTTCTCTTCAAAAAGGAATAAATGCATCCGTGCATTTACGAATTGACTTTACTCCATTGATATTCGTATTATTAATTATCTATAAACAAATAATAACTCGGTTTCGCTCTGCTTTCATGTTTTTGAGTATGCTAGTTGTAATGAAGATTTCATTTTTTAATTTAGAATTAATGAGAGAAGAAACTAATTTGAAATTTTCTGGAAGAAATCTCATTTTCTCATTACAAAGTAGAAATTGAGAAAGTTGGTAAGGACTTTCACTCTAACGATTTTAGAGAATGAATGACTCAAATGTCGACAGTGACGAATAGCAGGATCTACAGTTCTACGTCATTCAAAAACTACGATATTTTGACTCCGAAACCTAAGTTTTCAAGCAAAAGTTGACAAAACTTATCAAAAAATTACTAAAAATTGTACAACGTGGTTCATAATTAAGTATTGGGATTTCAAAATTTGTAGTTTTTTATCAAGTTAACACACAATTCGTTATTGGCTCATAAGAAAACTGAATCACGAGAGGTATATTTGATCATAATTTTATACTTCAATAACTTAATTTAGAAGCATTTATAATAACCATATATTGGGTATTCAATTAGTCGGATTTTTTATAATCGGATTCTCGATTGGCCGGATTTTTAAAATTCGGATTTTTCCATGCCAGATTTTTGCACAACGGCGACTGTCATTTAAATCTGTTACCAATACAACTTATTCTTTTTCACTTTCAAATGATCCATTAACAAAATCTATAACACAAGTCAATAAAATACTTCAAATTGTTACAAAGTCATACCTACAAATGAACTACACTTTATTTCAATTAAAGACACAAAATTCTCAAAAATTTTTATTTGTTTTATTACTTTAAATTTTGACACACGCTTGTGATTGGCTGTTAAATTTTTTTACTACTCAATTGTTTCTGCAGCTATGCATCAAGGTTACGCTTATTTTTGAGTTTACGGTATTTTCTTTTTACTAACTCCTGGTTAGACTTAATTATATATTTTGTTCGCCATTTATTTTTTATTTCGATTATTCTAAATTTTCGATAACTTGAGAACAATATATTTCAATTTTCTCGACATTATTTCATTTCATTTCAATTTCGAATCACTTTCATTAGGTTAAAATTTTGCTAGTTTTGACATGTTCAGAACTGCAAGTTTTCTATATTTTCATCACTTACATTTAAATTGTAGTACGTAAAATTGGATTTGAAAATTTCAATTTTTTGTATTTTACTTCCTTTTGGTTGCCTTTTTATATATAATTTATCTCTTATATTACATTTCTGAATGTTAGACTTTTTTGAATTTTTTTCAACTATTCGAAATTTGAAGCAAGAACGTCTTCCACGAAAATGAAAATGAAACTCAAATGAAATAATTCTTAGGAAAAAGTTGTATTGCTCTTAAGTTATTAAAAAAGTTAAATGAAAACAAAATGAAAAAATTTGAAAACGAAAAAAGAAAATGAATTCTAAACTAACAGTCTGATGTATTCAAGAAACTGAAATTTTTAAAGGAAATTGAAGGTTGTCTGACTATAATTGCTATGTTTAAATAAACAAAAACTATTGAAATAAAAAGTGAGTGAAATTTTGTTGAAATAAAAATAAAATAAAGATTTACAATTCCGAATATCTAAACTAAAAATTAAACTGAAAGTGTTGAATATCTAAAAAAAGTAAACTTTTAAGTTAAGTATAAATTAGGAATAATTGAATACAAATATTAATAATTAGCATTTTACAATACAAAAAAAATCGTGTCAAGTGTTATGCCCAGCAACAAAAAAAATCGAAAACAATAGAATTTAATAGAATAGAATTGTTTACAGTATTGACCGAAAAGTGAATATCGAACGGTAAGATGAATCCAACATCGAAACAATCAAAATTCATTTTTCGATATGAATATCTTTATGATCTTATTGCATTCGATCATATTATTTTTGAACTTTTTAATTTTAGAGCATATCAGACCGAATTTAAAAAAATATACAAAAATATTCTAAAAAATAACTGAAATTAAAAAAAAGTTTTATCGACACAAGGTGTTACCTACAGCGGGAAGCAAACTTTTTTTTTTAATTTAACTCAAAAAATTCATAAAATAAAGATATTATAAAAGATCAAGGCTTCTCTCTATCTTTAACACGTGTAACATGATTTGGTTAAGAGCCAATAAGAATTGAGCCGGTCCGACGAAGAAAAACTATCTCGGCAACGAAAATTTTGATGTTGATATTGATCAAACAATCAATAAACAATATCCAAAATTCGGCAACAATGGTTTTGTTTTCCGGTTTTTCTCACTTGCGCAAGAGCAAAAAAAATCAAGAGGTCATTGATCCTTGCTTTTCATTTCTATTTTGCTTTCAAATCTATAATATTACATGAGGTCATTGCTACATACTTGTCTTTTCATAATCTTATTTTCTTTCCATGTCTATTATATTTTTATGAAAATTTGATTCCCAGTATTTCAATTTTATTACTACAAATATTTCTGGTACCTTATAAAATTTTTGTTAACAATGGAAGTCATAGGTATATTCAGTGCTAATTTAAAAAAAGTAAACATCTAAAGAAGAAGACCCATGTAACCGCAGCTATACAAAGACTATATTTTTGAAAAAATTAAGAGCCTCTTGGGAAAAATATCCGGATAGGATTCGAGGAGCTGAATTTTCAACACCGGAAATACCACCTCCAGGTGATACGTACTTGTGCGGGTGCGAGTGCGGTGCGACCTAAGATTATTGCAATTAGGTGCGAGTGCGGTGCGGATTTAAAAACTCCAGGTGCGAGTGCGGATGCGATGCAAATGGATCTAGATAAGATGCGAGTCGAAGCAATTGTGGGAGTATAAAGGTTACCTGGGATCTGGCTATATTTCTGAGGTATGTTGAGTGACTTATACAAGACTGATTAGCTTGTCTTCTTTCAATTCACTGTATGTTAGATGCTATACTTCAACTTCTCCAATCGAACATTCAACATTTTTCATACGCAGAAGGTATTTTACATACGTAGAAGGCATTTTACATGCGTACTGATATTATATGAGCGCAGTGGCATTCTATGTCGCAGTAGGCATTTTACGTGCGCAGTAGGCATTATACATGCACAGTTGACAGTTTACGTACGCAGTAGACATTTTACATGAGGATTAGATAGCTTACATGCGCAGTACGCATTTTACTTGCGCAGTAGCTATTGTATGTGCGCACTTTGCATTTTACGTGCGCAGTAAGCAATTTACATGCGCAGTTGACAAGCTACGTGCGCAATCGGCCCTTTGCATGCGCAGTAAGCATTTTACATGCGAAGTTGGAATTTTGCTTACCTAGTAAATATATTACATGCGCCTTAGGTATTTTATATGCGCAGTAGATATTTTACATACGCAGTAAGCATTTTACATGCGCAGTTGGTATATAGCGCATGCGAAATGCTAACCAACTAACTAGTTGTTTTTTAGAACATTTTGGATGTAAACGAACACATACTGAAAATTGAATTAGATGAAGAAATTTGATAGCGAAGTATCTCAGACGTTTTGTATTATTCGGTATATATCCATGTATCCACATCTGCTTCTATACAATTGAAAAAATTTAGCAAACTGTTAATTAACAACCATACTAATTTCGTTATTATTAAAATTTAGTGAGCGAGAATAATAGTCCTACAAAGAAAATATGCCGACAGTTGGAGAATTTAAAATAACTATTTGTCAAATTTCGATGGCAACTGAAGCTAAATTAATTTTGTCCGAGATAGTTTTTTCTTCGTCGGAGCGGTTCAGTTTACAAAAACCAATAGAAATAGCTCTACAAACAGAATTATCCATAAGCAAGCCTTCCTACTAGTGTTGTTCATCCTTTGAAGTCAACTTTTGTTATCTAATTTTTGAAATAAGTAATAAGTTAAATCAAGAGTAACCGATTTAATACTAAATTCGTAGGAATTCGTCAATATTTGTGAAAGTCTTGAATTCGCAAAAAAGAAGACGCTATGTTTGGGGAATATTTGATTTGGATTCTTTGAAATCAAAAACTGAAGAATCCAGTCAAACTTTCTTTGTACAGTTTTATCTTTGTCATTTTGATGGTACAACTGTAGTTGAACATTGAGCTAAATATGTTTGAAAATTCGAGTGGTATTTGCATTAATTCATCATTAAGTGAACGATTTTATGTCGGAAACATTTATTTGGTGTGTTCGTATTTTTCAGCCATTGAAAAAATACGAACATATATACAAAAGACACTGCCAGAACAACCGCTAAAAATTAACACAAACCCAGTCATATGTACTAATTTTAATGATGATTTGATGCAGACGCATAACAAAACAACAATGAAACTGCGATTAGTTTATTACTGAACAATAAGAAAGTAAAATTTGGTTCATGCCTTGAATGAACTGTTGCATATACATACTCGTTTTCTCAACTGCGTAGCGACTTTATGGGCACAGGGTACAAACGATATTTGTTCAGAAATCAAAAATGGAATGATATATGTAAAATAAAATGATATGAATAAATATGATAATATGATAAATATGAAATAAAATGATAAATAAAATGATATAAAAAAATTTCACAATTTTATTTTCATTTTTAACATGTCTAAGCAAAAACGATTAAAATTAATCAACTCCGTCTGTGGGAAAACACTTCAATTAATCCTTGCACTCGATGAAGAGAATGAAAATGAAAAAAATACTGGAAAATAGCCTTGAGGAAGTAGAAATACTCTTGATGTGTAGGTATTTATCCCCTCGGTCAAAGGTAAGGAGATATGTCATCGCTAAAACAATTTAATTACAATGATAAGCATAATAGCTTATTATTAAATACGTAGGTGATTAAATCTAAACCATGGTGAGANTTGCACTCGATGAAGAGAATGAAAATGAAAAAAATACTGGAAAATAGCCTTGAGGAAGTAGAAATACTCTTGATATGTAGGTATTTATCCCCTCGGTCAAAGGTAAGGAGATATGTCATCGCTAAAATAATTTAATTACAATGATAAGCATAATAGCTTATTATTAAATACGTAGGTGATTAAATCTAAACCATGGTGAGANTAATTTAATTACAATGATAAGCATAATAGCTTATTATTAAATACGTAGGTGATTAAATCTAAACCATGGTGAGAAAATGTCCTTCTTCACTGTGATGACAAGATATTTAAAAATGTTAAAAATTAAACTTAAAAATAAAAATCAAGAATTTCAAATAGACTTGCTAAAGCCTTTTCTCATGTGAAACTTCAAAATCTCTTTTGAAGCTCAACAGCCAATCACAGAGCTCGTTTCATTTTAAGTTTGCTAAACCCTTTGCAAACTTCAAAAGTTCAAAATTTCAACATCTCAAAAGCGGCAGATTGATTTGCCCTATAGCTTTTGAAGTTCAAGTTGTACTGAAGAGCTTTCTTAGAAAACAAAAACGGAAATTAGTCTTAATATATAAGAGTTTTTCATCTTTTAAGCTAGGTTTAATATTTCGTTTTTTTCAAGTTGGTACTATGGCATACAATCACAGGTGAAACTCTATCCAAGAATTCAACCACGGCACGGATCGGATCGGTATCGGTGGAAAAGCTGCTGTATCGGATCGCAGATTGGTATAGAAAGTTTTTTTTGGTTTTTGGCTTATAGTTTTTTATGCTATTGGATCGTTAGTTGGTGGTCAGTTGACCTTAGTGAATTTATTTTTTTGACCGAAATGGGCTTACCCTTTAGTGTGTGGTGAAGACCTTCACCTTCATGTGATGAACGGCTGACCTGGAGGGCGAGTGGTGTGTGTTGTTGTTGACAGCTGCTGCTGTGTTCTTCTTCTTCTTCTTCTTCCTCCCTATATATTATTATTAAATAATACTAATAATAATAGATATCCATATATGAAACCTGTGTAGAGTCTATCCCTGTGGATAGACTCAGTGAACATTTGACCGTTGAAATAAACGGATGTCTTCTCTCTCTTCCATTTTGGAAAAAATTAATAATTATATTATTTATTATTATTTCTTAATTAATTATTATTCTATTATTATTTAATAATTTATTAATTATTATTTTGTTGATTCTTGGTGTGCCTGGTGACCTATCTCCACACAGGACTAGGGACAAGGGGTCATTGAAGGACTCCAAATCCCTTCAAGTGAAAGCAAATGTTTTTTTTTGAACGATCATTCAGAAAATTAATTACGCATAAACGAATCCTCTTCTGAGTAGTTTCAAACTTCACCGAATATTTTCTTTTAGATAGTTTCAAACAACTTGGTATAAACAGAAACAAGAACTTTCTCATATCTTCCTTAGATCCTAGACTTTTGAAACATAAATTAGAATCTAACAAATTGGAGTTTCTCCAGTGAAACTTTGAGTAGAAAAACGAAAAAAAAGTTTACAAGAAATATGAGAACGTTTGACTGGATATACGGGATTTATGGGTACAATTTCATTCAAATTCTCGCTCCAGTAAGAAAAACAGTTCAAAGGACATCAAATCTACAAAAATCAGAAGGCAGAGAGGGAGGACGAGCAAATAAATCAAGACACAGGTGGAAACTTTTTCTTTTGTAAAAGTTTGAAAGAAGTACTTTTTAAAAATACTGTGGGATGAGGAGCAGCAGGTGGAATTATAAATTCAATCACTTTTCTTGTAACTTATTCTATCTTGCTATTTGAGAAGAGGGAATAAGAAAAGTTATTTAAGGTGACGCGACTGCGACTGGTAATCATCAAAAAAGAAAGTGGATCATTTTTTTTTCAATAAGAAAATAAAAATAATGTATTAGAAAAACAACTGTAAAAATAATGTTTTTTTTAAATAGAAAATAGATAATTAAAATGAATATAATTTGTACACTTAAAAAAAATGAACTCCTGATGTGTCTCGTGATGTGAAGACCCCAATAAGTTCTCACAATAAACACTGGTAACGTGGTTATATTGGACTTGCAAAAAATTTGACTTTTCAGTAATTCTAGGATAAAATGAACTCCGTGTGACCGAAATATTTGTTTTGTACTAGCCGAGGTCCGACTTAAATGTAAGCCGAACAAACAACATTAGGAATAATTTGTTCGTCTTAAGCCGAAGTGTAGATAATTCGTAGTGGTAAACTTCTAGGAAGATAAAAACAACAAAACAAGTATATCATCATTATATGTGATTCATTTCAAAGTTCGAAAAGATATATTCGATATGGAATTTTTCATTAAATTTGGTAAGAAAAACTCCAAATTTCTCTCAATATTCCTCAAATTCTTTGTTTGTATTAAGTAAGGTAACCAGCATGTGATTTAGGTAACGGTACCGTAAAAAAAAAGTTTATCTTAACCGAAGGTTAGGTTTGAACAAACTTGCTGTACGGTTTAAATTATATTATCTATTTTATGAGGTTGCGCACAAGACTTTTTGTGAAACATAATCACGAGTTGAACATTGAATTTACGATGGAAAAACATGCTTTCTAATTTGTATATCTTTTTTTTTTATGACTCACTATCTCTGGGTAACAATACATATTCCTGTCTATTGTTGAATAATCTTATTTTTTCTCACTTTTTAGCTTGATAAACTAGAATTTGCAATCAATCATTCTAACCAATCAGATCTTATACATTTGAGTACTTCTTTTTAGTTGTGTGGAAACATTTAACAGACCAATCAGGAAAATATAAGCCATTTTTACTATACTTTTCGAAATAGTCAGGATCATATTTAATGAATAAAGTTCACCTCGTTATTTTTTGAAAATGATAAAATATTTACCGAGTATAAATAACTAAAATATTTATGTAATCTGTAACTTCAAAATGCAAAAACATTTACGTAAATATTTAAAATATTTAAAAAATTAAATTAAAAAAAAATAAGGTACTCAAAATACTAAAAAAGATAACTACAAAATTTGTTCAGCCTGTGTTGGACAAGTTTATGTTAAATAAGTACACTTCACATGTGCAACAATTTCCATACTTAGGAAATACAGATGCATCCTGCACGGTCTTCGGTTTATTTTTACAGCCGCTCTTCGTAACATCATAAATTTTTTTTAATCAATGTTACTAGAGAATGTATGCACTGGGTATACACGATTCATGTCAAACTGATACCATTGTGCTAATAAAGACTCAATAAGTGCAATGTTATTAAAAAATTAAAACTAAAATTAAAATAAGTGCATTTCACAAATATGATTTGCCCGTTATGCATTTAGCGCTTCAAAGTTATAACTCTACGCTTAAAATTTCACGGAACTCAAATTTATTTTGCTGTAAAGAACGATGCTTCAGGCGATAAACTATACTGAATAATATGGTTGCACTAATGTTTTTCGAAATAAGCTTTTTTGGAAATTTTGTTTTCTTGATATGAGGCTTTAAGATTTGTACCATAATTGCAAAGTTGTGTTGCATGTTAAAATTATATGGTTTCCAGGACTAGAATCAGAGGATTAAAATTTATAAATTAATTCTGAATTCAAGTTGTGTAAGCCAATCCTAAGACGCTCAAACAGCCTTTGAAATTCAAGAAATATCTATTTCCGATTTGAAATGATTTTTCAAAAAAATATATTTATATTTCATGAAAAATTATCCTAGAAAGCACATATTCTATTTAGGTATAAAAATATATACCTAGAGATGCAATATGAGTTAACAGAAAATTTTCTCATGTTTTCAAATTTCCTTCAACTCGCCGCGAATGTTTAAATTAAATTTTATTTCCCCATCCGTCATATAATGTAACCCACAGTAGTTGGGCATATTAAATTTTTTATTTTGAATTTAATATAGTTCCATATTTATACTTTAAGTTAATTTAGTATTACACGTGATTCTGGTTCAGTGAAATTTATGAATCAGCTCCATTTGTAATTGAGGAGATGCATGGGATTCGAGCAAAAAGTGCGTAAAAGTTTTATAAGTTTTTAACACTTCTGTTTCCAAGACCAGGATAAAAGATTTTGCTATATTTTGTATTTCATCCCGTCTTCCCGGGTTCTACATTCTTTGGTTTCTCCCTTTTGAATTTCTTTTCCAAGCTCTTCTCTACAGTGTGTTCAAATAACAAGGCAAAAATCCGAAACTTAACTAAACTTTCGTCGTAACGGTTTTCATTAAACATTCAATCTACCATCGGAAGCTTCTTTAGGTTTCATTTTCTTTCATAAAGCACAAAATGACCTCTACGAAACTTGCTAGAAATGGTTAGAGGAGTAACTTTTAACTCTGACATTTTCTGGTTGGTCACCCCTTTAGGTCATAGGTACTTTTTTAGCTTTCGCCATAATTAGGTGTTGACCGTGACCTTTGACTTAAACGGATGACTATAGAGAAAAATGTCATACGATAAATTCACTCCCCTCATTCATTTGGAGCAAGGTGCAACAGTTGAAGAACTACTCGGAATAACAATATATCAGGATTCATAACTTTTTTTTTAGAAATTGGAACTCTCTTAGTTACGGAAATGCCTTCTCAAATGGTTGTCATGGTATTACAAAATTNATTCATAACTTTTTTTTTAGAAATTGGAACTCTCTTAGTTACGGAAATGCCTTCTCAAATGGTTGTCATGGTATTACAAAATTTATTCCGAGCAATGAATTTAACTTGAGGAAAAAGGATTTTTTTTGTATGTCCATCAAGAACGAATCTAATGTCATTTTTCCGTCGAAAATTGAGAAAAAAATTGTTGTTTACAAACAACCTTATTAACATTCAAGAAATTAAGCAAAAAGTTTACCAAATCCTGATGTTGTTATTCCGAGGAGGTTTTCAATTAGGAAAATTAAAAACAATTAGTTTTAATTCGTGTTTCACTTCCTTTTACCTTTGATTCACTTATGCTGAGAGGGAGCGGAATACTAATAAAAAACTCGTTTTTCAATTTAAAAAATTAAAATTACTTTTCCAACTAAAGAATGAAATGAAATTTCAGTAAAATTGGACTTTTCAAAACCAATTTGAACAAAGGACGGAGCGGGCGGTTGTGGGATGCAGATTGAATTCTTCTTGTGCGCGCCAAAGATGAGAAGAAATGAATTGATGAGATAATAATTTCTGTTAACTCATATTACATCTCTAAGTAGATGTAAATATAGCCCATTCTTCAGATAGTCAAAAAAGTCAAAATCACGTTTATCAGGAAACAAGTCTAAATGTTTACGTAAATATATAGCATTTAGTGTGTAAATTTATTTGGGAATACAGAAAGCAATGTTTAAAAAAAGGATTTTTTTTGAAAAATTGAAATTAGCTACTGGTTTTTGAAGAATTTGAAGAATTTTCTTACAAATAAGGTTCAAAATGAAAAAAATTTTTACTCAAAATTTGCGATAATCTTTCTTAAGAATATTTTTCATTCTAAAACCTGAAAATATTTCCTTTAATCGTCATGGAATTTTGTTAATCGGATGATATGCAAGACTTGTGACATGAATCTGGTTCAGTTCGTTATTAAGATTTATGAAAGAATCTGTAGTTTAATAATCATCCATCACCCATCTATCGACAACTTCCGTTTTATGATATCAAACTTTTGACTAATGCACCAATGATTTGTCATATTCACAAGCCATTTTCATGAAGTACTGTCAACATATCTTCTTAGTTTTATATTTAAGATAATTTAGAATGTTTTCAGTAATCATACATGTCATACCTTCTTAAATTTTAACTACTGATGTATTGCGTCTTTCTCAAAAGCTAAAAATTTATGATGAAGATTGAATTTTTTTAAACCAGTTACTATGTGGAGTAAAGGCGACTAAGTTATTCCACCATAATTAACTTTCCTCATTGGTATAAAATTACTTCCCCACCGCATAACATGATTCTCTTAAAAATACTTTCCCAGAAAAAACATCTTCAAATTACAATAAAAAGTTACTCGTTGCCCTGAAAAGTTCAGCATATTTTTCAAAAAATTTCATACTACTTCTGAATTAGCTATCACACTCCAGCAATCTGTATATAATGGAGAATGTGATAGGTTCCTTGGTCATATTGTTATGACTCAGGTGTCTGTGTCTGTAGAAACAGGCTAATGGTAGTACATAATGGTGAAATTTATGTCTGACTAATCCCTGAGGGGTCTTTGTCCCTTCCAATCCTTAGCACGTGGATCAACCAGTTGACAAATGTTGAACTTGTTAGAGTGACTATGCTTCTTTAAGTTTGAAAATGGACTAACTGACCTTTATTGAAAAATAAGTATTTTAGAGAAATAGAAAGACAGAAATTCTTAGAAACCCTTGGACTGGTGAGTCATATATTAAACAGTAGCCAAGGACAGAAATTAGAAATGTTTAACTTAAAAATACAGATATGAAAGGGTCACTTGGTGACTCAGCCTTCGAACATCCATCGAACTCATGATTGGTGGTTATTTTCTACAACAAAACTTATCCAACTATAGAAAAAGCATACAGAAAATGAAACTGAAATAGTTGTCAACAGAGTTGTGTTGACAACTATTTTTACTCCTAATACATCAAACTTTGGTAGACATATGATGTCAATATTTTTGTTGCAGATACATCAATAGAGAAGTTAATTAAATTAATACTCATTAAGACTAATTAATTAATTAAATCAATCGTCCATAAGGGTAGGTTTTTTTACTACATATTTCCTTTGTATCTAAATACAAATTGTAGATATATCTAATGCACATTTCAAATTTAAGTTGTACTGTTGCCTAAAAAGAATAGAGTGTTATACACAAACCGTAGCAGCTTTAGAACTTCCCTTAGACTAAACCATAGCAAGATAGTTTAGGTTGCGGGATTATGCATGAATGTGTAATGACAATACAACATAATTATTTTAAAAATCTTTATTTAATTCTATAAAAAATCAACTTGCTTCATTTGAAACTTGGAATTGAATTGAGAATCTAGTCCGACTTCAAATTGCGCAAGATTAGTTATTATTTGAATTACGCGCAAGCTCTAAATTCAATTTTTAACTTATATTAGCTGATTTTGGAGAAAGCTGCTTTCTCCGTGAACCAAAAGTTGTGATATTCCTGTGCAAACTAATATATATAGAAAGAAAACCGACATACAAAACATTGCAGACAGACAGAAAAACAGACAAGATGATCTTAATACCCGCGTATTACTGAAGTAGTCTATAGGTATGAAAAACATTCCTACTTTCCATCTGCATTAATCTGGCCTTTAGACTAGTTGTGTATTTGTTATTAAACTTTTGAAAAACTCTTTAAACAATTTGTTAGACTATTCATGAGGATTCACTTTTTTCGATATGTGATGCATTATGAAGACGAGTGAAAATATCTAGTTAGGACATCCAACTATACTTTCTTGGTATTATACCATTTTCTCTTGGTGTGGAGAAAATGAGACACGTTAGATAATACAATCCGACAATAAATTATGTTTTATAGGGAAGCAACTATAGGCCTACGCCCTTTTGCTGTAGAAAGAAGGTGATATGCTTTTGCAGGGAAAGTTGTTCGTTTTAATTTTTTCTGGGGAAACAATATAATTTCAGAATGGCCACTAAAATGTAGAATACAAAATTGAAAAAATCAAATCTTTGCAACCAATGTTATCAGAAGCTATGTTTTTTGAAAATTGAAATTTTTGAATGTTATTTTGAAACGCCCATCTCTTGTACATCGTCTCAAAATAACATCTAAGAATTTCAATTTTGAAAAAATTATATCTTTTGTTCAAGTAATTGTAGAATCTTGATATTTTTATTTTGTTGCACTACTTTTGGATGGTCTTTCTGAAACAGCTAATAGTTTCACCGAAAAAAAATTTCAGTCAAAAACGATGTTTGGCCATCAATTACAAAAACACTACTTTCCCCAGCAAAGGGTATAAGACCAAAAGTCTCTATACAAAGCCCTTCAGATTTGTAGTCGCAATGTATTACGTAATAATTATTGTCTAAGACGGAAAGGTTAACTAACTGAAAAATTTCCAAACTTTACTCACTGCTTCAACTTTCGACCAACAATGAAACTAGAAATAAAATTGTGTGTTGGTTTCCTTGTGGTTGGGATGTGTAGATTATAAAAGGTATGAAGGGTGTCGAGCTAGTGACATCTATTTTCTTGTGACTTAGAAGCTACTAAAATGACAGGAAAGAGACACTATTTTAAAATAGTGTCCTTTTATAGGGCAGAGTAGTTGCCTCAAAATATATTAGACATGATGAAGCTAAGTGACATAATTAATCTAAGATGTCGTTAAACCTAGCGTTCCTATTTTTTAAAGAAAAGTAATAAATTATTTGCCTTACATGGACGAGGTATCCCATGAAGAAGGTAAGAACAAAGCAAGGGAAGAGCTTGACGACAACAGAAAATGTCCAAAAGTGGACAGCGTGAAGGAGTCCATTGTTGGCCTTAGCAAGTCCACTTAAGTCGACAAAATACTTGTCCCGTTCACGGATTGCAAAGGAGCAGTCAGTTGCTTCATCTGATGGCAAAATTGCACAAAACCACTCTAATGTTTTTGCTTCATCTGCTTCCTTCTCTTTGAAGAATGCACCATATGGATTCTCAAAGTAAAACGAGTGTCTGCAAGAAACATCAACCATTAAAACAAATTACTTTTTCGAATATATTTTTGAAATAGTGAAATATGATAAACAAGCTTGACTGTACCTGTGGTAGATTGCAAACGTAAAGTAATTTGGCGTACAAATGAGAATAGGAAGAAAGAAGGCAAGGGCAATTAGCCAGTGACATCGGCGTATAGTACACAATTCTGTAGCTCTTGTTGGAAATTTTATGACTGTACACCGCCAGATCGCCATGGTGAGAGTGAGTTGTATAGAGATCGTATGCAGTATCTGAGTAAAGTGTGAGTGGAACAGGACAAAAAGTGCCCATGGGCGAGAGAACTGCGCTGTACCGAGTACATACATGTTGAGAGCAAATGGTACATATTCGACCATTACAAGGACGTCAACAAACGAGAGAGCTGTGAGCATTCGGTTGATTGGCGTTCGCATTTCCTTCCGTGTTAAAACCAACAAATTGCAAATATTTGCAACTGTGCCAAAGACACATACTGCAAGTGCGCAGTAACCATGTGCCAGTCGATATTTTTGCCCAATTGCGTGAAAGGAGTCAACACAATGAGTCGGGCTCTCGTCCGCTTCATCCCCTCGGATGAACTCATAGAGATCTTCAGTGAAATTAAGTTGGCGCATGATTGTTTCTTCGTCAGGTACCCCAAACGGGGTTGGCGACGGGGTTAAGGTAAATACTCCTGCCATCCTGTTAAATAGATCAAACAAAAATTTCAGTCAACAAATTTGGCAAAAAACAATGTTGCGTTAAAGGTATGAAGTGTTTTTGGAAAGCCTTCGACACGGCTTACTTTCCATTCATAATTCACCTCTGATGTTGATATATTGAAGCTTAATATTTACAGACATGCATACATAATTATGCTTTGCAAGTACGCTTTAACAGGTCTATGTTCCAAGTTTTTAATTTTGTGGCTTTTCATGACGTATATAGGTCGCACATAGGTTGGAATACAAGGGTATTTAGATATATTAACTATGCACCCTGAAAACCTATTCGGCAAATTTGTTGCCTTGAGAAGCTGTTGAATATTTGCAACCTTATTACTATCTTTGTCTTTCGTCCACATGTTTTAGAGTGCATTGGAGTTATCCTCGCACAATTTTTATCGGCGNTTATTACTATCTTTGTCTTTCGTCCACATGTTTTAGAGTGCATTGGAGTTATCCTCGCACAATTTTTATCGGCGTATGAGATCATGATGCATCTTGCCAAAACTTCGACAATAGTCTCAAAAGCACCTCAAATACATACTTTCAGATTGCAAACAGATTAAACAATCCCAGCATTGGGTCACCAACAATCTAAAATGTATAATTTTGTGGTTCATTTGGAACATGTACGTACTACCACTATGCGAAATACAAACCACATCAACAATCAAACTGTAACAACAACATTTTGCAGAATTAAAAAATATATATGCTATATATAACAACACTCGCAAAGATGTTTCTATTACAAAACTTTTTCTCCCTNGCATGCGATCATGATGCATCTTGCCAAAACTTCGAAAATAGTCTCAAAAGCACCTCAAATACATACTTTCAGATTGCAAACAGATTAAACAATCCCAGCATTGGGTCACCAACAATCTAAAATGTATAGTTTTGTGGTTCATTTGGAACATGTACGTACTACCACTATGCGAAATACAAACCACATCAACAATCAAACTGTAACAACAACATTTTTCAGAATTAAAAAATATATATGCTATATATAACAACACTCGCAAAGATGTTTCTATTACAAAACTTTTTCTCCCTTAATTTGTAATTTCTCTATTTAAAGTTTGCTTAAAATTCGTATATCAGTATGAATACAACCAGAGTAGCGTTAAACAATGTGTCATACAAATCAGCAACTTAGGCTGAGAGTTTTGGTGAACAAAACCTACAACCCTAACAGCTTCATGAAAAATAAAACTTTTGCAACATTTTAAATAATTTTTCCATATAATTCTTTGAACAACGTAAATGTTGTTTTATTCTACATAGCAACAGCCTGTTATAAAATCTAAATTTGGCTTGTTATCACAACTCTCTAGCCGTTATAACAAACTTTGACTGTAGTTACCAACAAATTTTCTTTATGACAAAAATTCATAAAACCCAATTTCACTCGTTTTCCCCAACACTAGATTTTCCCATTATAGGTTCAGTTTGTGTCAGCGTCACCGTATAAGATGTAAATTAGATTATTACTTATTATGATATGTAATTGAATTATTCGATAAAGATAATGTGTAATTTTGATATACGAAATATCTCTGTATGCAGAAATCATAAAACATAGTTAATAAACAGACACCATTTCAGAGATGATTAAATTTTCTGACATTTTTGAAGTAATGCGAATAATTCCTATATGATGATGAGAATAGTGAAATGAGGGGGTAAATGCGTAAGCAAGTATTTTTTAATAAGTTTTGGGAGAGAGTGGGTCAACGCTTTTGTTGCCCTTCAATTGGAAAACTTTTAGATGTCGTCAACTCTACGCACTTTCACTTTTACTGAGCCCATAAAGCCTCTCAAGCCAGAGAAGCTTACAGAATTTCGGTCAAGGCTTTAAGAATGTACATTTCAAATCTAATTTTCTCATCTAGGTTTTCTACACCCACAAAGTTTCCCAATTATACTTTTTTTGGAGAAAGACATCAAAACACTCCTGTCTCTTAATAAATCTCCAATTGTATTGTACCTTTTCTTGTTGTTTTTAACAAAATTGTTTCAGTGTTCACTTCTTACGTCAACGACAATAAAAACAAAAGCAAATAATAGTTATTACCACGGACAACTCCGCTGAAAAGAGTACTACAATTTATCTGTGTGTACAGTACGGACTAAGTTCTTACACTCAATGGGAACATCTTTTTGCCTATGTACTTGAATTTGGATTTAATACCTTGTAAAAGCAAATTTTTTCCAGGAATCATGGGATAGCAGTTTTTGAACGATCATTCAAATTTTGTGAGGCACATATAAAAAATGCAGTCTGCCTATCAGCAGTAAAAAATTATGATATTTTTTGAAATTTCATATTTTTTTGAGTTATTTTGTGTTAATTTTGTTTATGACCTAGCGACATCTATTACTAGTTTTTTTGTAAAATAAATGTAGGAAAATTAAATTCCATAGCACCCAATATGAGCTAATCCAATATGGACCAAAAGCAATATGATCACACATTTTAAGAAATATTTAAATTTTATTTTGTTTGTTTAGGTTTATTGAGTTAATTTTAGGCGCGCAAACGAGCAACTAGCTTGTGAGTTAAGCAAGAAAGCTGAGTTTGAGCTGAGTTGAACTACTATAATTCAGCTAGTTTCTAAACAGGGGAGCCACTAGCCGAGTTGAAATATTGGCTGTCTCGTTTAGCCGGAATCTCGAGTGAGCCAGCTGGCCAAATTTTTGGCTTTTAAATTCAGTATAAATTGTAAAAAAAAATTCCCGTAAATAGTGCACGGTATTTTTTTTTATTTCTACAAATATAACCTCACTATTTTGGACGAAATTGAATTAATTGTTTCAATCAACTAAAACAATCAACTCATTCAGTTTTGCTGTATTACCTTGCATGCTTACAAAAATCAATATTTTCGGCTTAGCTTCGTTACAAGTTATGATTACATGTCACATATTTCGCTAATAATTGATTGCAAATCTATCTTCGTAATTTCTAAATTTTGTTTGCAAGAACAAGGTTAAATATGCAATGTACTTTAAGTCATGGTATTCTTGAGTATGCAGAATATGACAAGTAGGACGTCTTACGTACAACATAAGGTAATCACGAATATTCCTGTGTATCACCCAGAATCTACTTTTATAAACACAACGTCAAAGCAAATTTTCGATTTTAACAAGGCTACGATTAACGAGCCAACTCGTTAGCTTTTCGAGTGAGTTTAACGACGAGCCGAGCTGAGCTGAACTTTTCCAACTCTTCCGAGCCTTGAGTCGAGCTGAGTTGAAATTTTAGTGAGCCGAGTCGAGGCAAGGAAATACTTGGCTCGTTTGCATCCCTAGTTAATTTTAATCTTTATTCTACCTTTTTGTTTCCGTTTATTTTAGGTTGTTTTAAGTACATTAATGTAAATTTAACCTTCTCTGGTTGGCGTATATTGGGCGGAACCAAAATTTAGACCACTATGATCATAGGATCATAGTCAAAAGTGATATAAACTAATGTAAAATTCAAACTAGGAANAGCTGAGCTGAACTTTTCCAACTCTTCCGAGCCTTGAGTCGAGCTGAGTTGAAATTTTAGTGAGCCGAGTCGAGTCAAGGAAATACTTGGCTCGTTTGCATCCCTACTTAATTTTAATCTTTATTTTACCTTTTTGTTTCCGTTTATTTTAGGTTGTTTTAAGTACATTAATGTAAATTTAACCTTCTCTGGTTGGCGTATATTGGGTGGAACCANTTTCCGTTTATTTTAGGTTGTTTTAAGTACATTAATGTAAATTTAACCTTCTCTGGTTGGCGTATATTGGGTGGAACCAAAAATTTAGACCACTATGATCATAGGATCATAGTCAAAAGTGATATAAACTAATGTAAAATTCAAACTAGGAAAGTTAATTCTGAGACGTCGTTGCCTAACTATCAGTGTATCATAAATAAATTCCAAAATTAAGGATCAAAATAGTGTTGGCCATTGTTTTTTAGCTGCCTACGGCATTTAAAATTCAAGTCGTTTGCATTTGTAACGAATGTTAATTTGCAGAAAATAATTTATGATATTCAAAAAGACTATTTTTTTTTAATAATCCAATGAGTACCTGTTCTTTCCGTGTACTACCTGAATAATTTTCCGCTTGATTTCGAGTTCTTACCTAATTTTTTTTAAAGGTTCACAGAAATTCCTACATAGTATTCGCTTTTTGCTTGTTTTAGCTTTTAAATCATACGGTTACTAACTTTGGGAGCTGACAAAGTATAATTCGTGAAACATTTTGTGAAACTAGGCGTTGAATTAGTTTTGTCTATACATTAATTTTGATAGGTGTGCCAATCTATCATCTGCAAGCTTGTGTAAGCAGTATAATTCAAATAAATTTAACCAATGTTTTCCAAAATTTATGTGCCATGTGGAAGAATAAGCTACTAAGTATAAATTTAAACGGGCTAAAAATTCTAAATAGGAACGCGATTCTTGGTACACGATTCTGTAAAACTGTTATTTAATAAAATAGTATATGAATTCTTTGAAATATGAGGGTATCAAAAAGTGAGCTGACTTCATTCGAATGATTGTAGATAACGGATTCTGGAAATAAGTTTTCAAATAGAAAAGTTTATGAATTTTTTATTTTAGCTCNCGAATGATTGTAGATAACGGATTCTGGAAATAAGTTTTCAAATAGAAAAGTTTATGAATTTTTTATTTTAGCTCGAGTAATTACCCCTAATCTAGTGGCACTTTAGATCTACATTATTTGAATCTGCTAAATTTAGTAACTCCTATTGTCCATTCTTTTAAACGAGTTAGAATTTTTTAATTTTGACTTTTGTTTCTACGTTTGGTGTTGTTAGGCAACCTCTCAACCATTCCCAACAGAAGAAATAGCCAATAATGTATAATTAAGATTTGTTTTTGTGATATATCATAAATGGAAAAGAATTACTCTTTAGTAGTAATGGAGAAAANATGTATAATTAAGATTTGTTTTTGTGATATATCATAAATGGAAAAGAATTACTCTTTAGTAGTAATGGAGAAAAAATTTTTGAGTAGTTCGGTTCAAATTCCGACATTAATGTTCCAAAACTCTCATAAACTAGACTCGTCCGTCACTTTTTGACCTAATAAAAGTGAACTAAAATTTCATAGAAATGATTTTTAGTGATTTGANATGTATAATTAAGATTTGTTTTTGTGATATATCATAAATGGAAAAGAATTACTCTTTAGTAGTAATGGAGAAAAGATTTTTGAGTAGTTCGGTTCAAATTCCGACATTAATGTTCCAAAACTCTCATAAATTAGACTCGTCCGTCACTTTTTGACCTAATAAAAGTGAACTAAAATTTCATAGAAATGATTTTTAGTGATTTGATCAGTCCATAACATGTGAAAGTGGCTGATATGCAATCAATTTTTGATTTTCCCCAAAATCATTTCGCAAATATTTCGCATTTCTATTTGCACGCATTGTATTTGAGGATAGGAGAAGGAATTTTGTTGGAAAGATTTTTCAATAAAAGTTTCTGATGTGTATGCACAGGAAAATTCTACTTTTCAGAAAACTTTCAATATTTTCATGACGTTTCTTTCCTCGTGTATAATGGGGATTAAATGTGGAAGCAATGTGACAATTTCTTGAAAAGCTGAAGTATAGCATCAATACTTCTAAATATAGAAGTGAATGCTTATAAATGTAATTTCCCTAAATATATTCAAATAAGTTTAAACTTTTCTTTTCATTAATTTTTGAGCATGTGAAACCTGCTCATGAGTACTAAGCCTCGTTTTGATTCGAGTATTAAATTTTCCAAATATTATAGCATCTCAAAATCTTGGAAAAGCTCACATAAGTCTTGCACTCTTGAATTTACCATACTCTACTTTCTAAACCAAATCGTGCTTAGAGAAAATATATCATTCTTACATTCTATAATTTATTTCATACTTACTTAAAATGCACTATGAACACAATAGAAACAAAAGAACACAAAAATATTGAACGTTCTAGTGACATATAAATAGATACAATGCAGAATTTAAAGATCAGGCCAAAAGGACGCATAGATTTTTTGTCTGTCTTTTAGCTTTGCATATTATCATTTAGTGCTGTAACTCTATTTCTCTCGTAAATTGCGCCGTTTAATATTATTTTAAATCAAAGTAGTTCATAAAATTTTGAATAATTAGTCAAAATTAGTGTGTTAAATCAATTAGTCAGCTATATATCGAAAATTGGACACAAAGTATAAAAAATTGCATAAATAAAATTATTAAAAATTTGATTTTGAATTATGATTTTCTCGCCGCAGTATGCTTTCCTCAAGTTAGTCACTGAATATAATCTCAAGTAACCCCTTTTAGTTTGAGTAACATGTGAAGTGCATGACTAAAACATACTCTTAAGGTAAGTTCTCATGGCCGCTGCTACATGAGCTTTGAGCGTTCGGTTTACGCGAATTCGCAGATGTTAGAATGTCTGCATGAGAATCGATCTCGCTTCAGACACTCCTGAGTAAACGCGCGTCAACATTACTCGCGAAGTTCGCGTGAAGCTGTAAGCTCATAATTTTGAACTTCTTGCGTCAAACTACACGTGTTTTTACTCTACTGGGGTATCCTAAACACCTTTTTGGAGGGAATTTTAAATATTTTAAATTTCAAATTTTCAGTAATTTTGAATAATTCAGTAAAAGTTAATTTTTTCATTAATTATGTAAAAAATTTAATTAATTCAGTAACAAATTAATTCAGTAATTTTCAGCTCTTTTATTTTAATGAAATTTTTATTCAATATTTTAAAAGCCTTATTTAAAAGGATAAATAAAGTAGGATCAGATGTTCAAAACAGTATCTCGCTTTTCGCATGAGCTTTCATGAGAATTGTTTTCGCTGCGGACGCCGGAACTCTTGAAGCTCAACGCTTGAAGCTCGACGCTCGACGCTCATAAAAACCGCTCGAAGTTCATATACGAGCGGCCATGAGAACTTGCCTTTAAGCGAATACACGCCATTCTACCGATTTTATAGGAATGAGATTGGAAAGGGTAGAGTAAGTGTCTGGCGTAGCCAAGTTGAAAAATTCCGAGTCTTCAGCCCATTTGACCACAACATACAGAGCGCTGAATAAATACACCGAAAGTCACACATGTGGTCGTTTCTTTCATTGACCCTAATGGGCAATAGATTAATCGACGAACATAGGAATTGTCCTGTAGAATCAATTTAAAAAGCCATATGCTTCAATAGCGCTGCATTTACTGAGCGCTCTGTATTAGNTGCGAGTCTTCAGCCCATTTGACCACAACATACAGAGCGCTAAATAAATACACCGAAAGTCACACATATGGTCGTTTCTTTCATTGACCCTAATGGGCAATAGATTAATCGACGAAAATGAATTGTCCTGTAGAATCAATTTAAAAAGCCATATGCTTCAATAGCGCTGCATTTACTGAGCGCTCTGTATTAGAGCGGAAGAATGAATATAGACATTATCTTTACANGCGGAAGAATGAATATAGACATTATCTTTACATCGACTATAGGGACACTTAAATTTACCCACCTACACAGCTTTTTCGATAAAGTTTTCTTCTCAAATAAATTCTTGGTTAGTTTCGGANATTGTCCTGTAGAATCAATTTAAAAAGCCATATGCTTCAATAGCGCTGCATTTACTGAGCGCTCTGTATTAGAGTGGAAGAATGAATATAGACATTATCTTTAAATCGACTATAGGGAGACTTAAATTTACCCACCTACACAGCTTTTTCGATAAAGTTTTCTTCTCAAATAAATTCTTGGTTAGTTTCGGAGNACTTAAATTTACCCACCTACACAGCTTTTTCGATAAAGTTTTCTTCTCAAATAAATTCTTGGTTAGTTTCGGAGGTGAGGTATCAGCCTCTAGGAAAAGTAAATAAACAAATTAATTAAATCATTCAAAAATATCTGTTATTATGAACATAACTTTAAATTTAATATTTGTCCATTATTAAGGAATAATGCACATCGGGTATTATGAAAAGAATTTCATGGTCCCCAAAAATGATTGTAGCCGAGGTCCACTATAATTTATTTGAGGTAGCAAAACTGTTTCTTTGTTAGGTCGGTAAATTAACGAACTTTGTAGGTTGAAAATGGGTGGTGGATTTAATTAGTGTGCAAGAAAGAATTGAATAGGATACCGCCACAGTGGTAAAAAGCTTTACTGTAAGTTCAATTTTCATTTCTAAAATCCTTACGGCATTTATTTCTTGGTTTCCAAGATTCAAGAAAAGTTGAAAGAAAGTTTCGGATTCGTCCATCTCAGATTTTTTCNTGAAAGAAAGTTTCGGATTCGTCCATCTCAGATTTTTTCACATCTTCTTAGTTGAACAAAAAAGAACAAAGGGATAACGCGCAAAAACGCCATAGTCGTATTTCAAAAAAAAACTCAGACAAATTTTCATTTAAAGTGATGGAAATATTTCTTGAAACTTTTTACTTACAAAAACAAAACAAAATTTGTGAAAATATCTACAAGTCTTCTGCAATTGCTATGAAATAACAGAAATGCTAAACTACAGACTTTTTCCTAACTCATAGATAGATATTTTTCAACCTAAAAGGAACTATAGTGCCATCCTTCAACTTAACAGTTTGTTTCAGAAATGTCCATCAATTTGAGTGTGCAGATGTTCAAAAAGCGTGCAGTTTAGAAGATATAAAAACGTATGAAAAGCATATGTACAATAAAGTCTCATGGCCCTACGTGTAGTCAGTAGTTAGTACAAGATGAGGAATGTTTTTAGTACCATCTTTCTCTACTTTCACCTTAACTCCTCCCAATTTATGTTGTCACATGCAAACCAGCGGGATAAGGGATATTTGCGGGTATCAAATCAAAACAAGTACTTTTTGTGACGATAAAGGATTCTGTAGTAGTGAGAGCTGGTTAGTTGAGAAATAAAATACAAAATCGAGGAATGGGCTCATGATTCTCGCGGATCTACTCAACAGAGAACCACAGAAACCCTGTCTGCTTCTTCTCTTTGCTCCAATGGATTCCAGAGTGGAAAATCTCTGAGATATACCCAAGGAATTTCACGATTTCATAACGTAGACAATTTTCAAATAAAATCTGGTTAGTAAGTTTGTACTTTACACAAGCTTCATCACATTAAATTTATTTCAGATAATATCAAATAAAAATTTTAGGAAACAATTAATTATATTATGGATGAATTTCTTCAGCAGCAAAGTGATTACAAACATGACTCCCGCTACATGAATATTGAATTGCCGGGAGCGGAATTCAAAACATAAAAATTTATTAATTTAATGTTATGAATGATTTGGTAAATACCTGCCATTAACCACAAAANTTATGAATGATTTGGTAAATAGCTGCCATCAACCACAAACATATTCATTTGAAATAATTATCACTATTCTAATGTATTACCGGGAGCGGAATTGGATTTGTCCAAAACTTGATATTTTAATATTATGAATGCAATGATACCTAGCAGCCATCAAGCATAACCATATTTCTTTTAAATTATTACCGCTATACCAATATCGAATTACAGGCGCAGAAGTACATACACCTCAAAAATATTTTATTCTAATGGAATAAATTCAGTGGTGCAAAGCTGCCATCAAACAAACAAATTTCATCTATATGCCGCTATGCCTATAACGAATTACCGGGAGCGGAATAACCAAACAATTTGCTGTTCTAATGCTATGAATTCATTGGTAAATAGATTCCATCAAACGTATGTGACATTATTAATAAATAATTTTACCTAAAAGATTTACCTACCCTTTTGTAATTACTATAAATACCTAATTTGTATGCAAAGTGAAATTCTAACATAATTAGATTTAATTCGCCATCATATGGCTGAGCAGATTATGCAGACAGATCATTATTATAAATTCCGCACCCGGTAATACGATATCGGCACAGCGGCAATGATTTCATAAAATAAGTTTATGGTAGCTATCATTAGATGCATCAATGCATTCAAATTATTAGAATATCAAATTTTTGAGGCTTGTAATTCCGCTACCAGAAAATTTATTTGGGCATAGCGGCAATTAATTTAAATAAATATGGTTATACTTGATGTCATCTAAGTACCAATGCTTTCAAATCATTGGTATAGCAAATTATGAAATTTTGATAATGGCTTAGCGGTAATAATTTAGAATAAATATGTTTATGATTCATGTGCCAATGCATTCATATCATTAGAACACCAAATTTTTGAGACTTGTAATTCCGTTTCCAGTAATTTGATATTGGTATAGCGGTAATAATTTTGAATAATTGTTTATACTTAATTGCTATGTACCAAAGCATTTATATTATTAAAATAGCAAGTTTTGGATGTTGTAATTCCGCTTCCCCGTGATACGATATTATGATAGGTAATTATTTCAAATGAATGTCTTTGTTTGATGGCAGCTGTGTTCCAATGCTTTCCTAACATTAAATTATTTAATTTTTATAGGTTTTGAATTTCGTTCCTGATATTCAATATTCATGTAGCGAGAGTCATGTTTGTAATCAACATGGTGCTAAAGAAAATCATTTATAATTTAATTAATTGTTTCCCAAAAATTTGATTATATATTATCTGAAATAAATTTAATCTGACTAAACATGTGTAAAGTATGAATTTATTAACCAGATTTTATAAGAAAATTGTTTACGTCATAAAATTGCGAATTTTCTATACTCAAATCCCTTTGCTATACTGTGGAGGTTTTCCACTCTGTTTGCAATATTCATTGCTAGTCCTAGCCTTTAAAGTGTATTTTGGACAATTTTTTTGGTGAGCAAGAGAAAGAACAAAATTCTTAAATCCCAACAGCAGAGTAGTAACAGCTGTTAAAAAGACAGAAATTTTTTTTTATTTAAAAAAAAATCAGGATAGTATATTTTTTTAATTTTAAATCGTATAAAACTCTAGATTTAGAACTAAAGCAATGACATCAAAAAATAACATTCAACAATGACGTTTGTTTGGAAATATGCTTTCTAGGGTACATAAAAGTATTACACACTCTGGAGTTTTAACTTAAATCCGCTAACTAAGAATTAACAATCTCGATACCCGAGTCTTACTTGACATATCCTTCAGGTTTTAATGTTTTCTCGCTGTTTTCCGCGGTTTCGTAAGAGGATTTCAATTTTTATTTCCTTCTATACAGGAATAAGTGGAAATAACGTGAACATATTCTATTTCAATAACAGCAAAAGGGATACATTTCAAAGAATTCCTCTGATCCTTGTGGGTGTAAGATCCCATTAGATTTGAGGATTTATTTACAATCACTCTAATGTAGCTTCTGTGCAAGTCAGAATAACAATCTTAACCGTAGAAAAGTTGGGTCACTTTTCATTGGTTTTGAGGTTTGACGTAATCGGATTAAAAAATATGTGCCCTAAAAGTAAGTTTTAGAGAAAGTATACAAGCATCATAACTACAAAACTTTATTCTGATGTAANTCGTAAGAGGATTTCAATTTTTATTTCCTTCTATACAGGAATAAGTGGAAATAACGTGAACATATTCTATTTCAATAACAGCAAAAGGGATACATTTCAAAGAATTCCTCTGATCCTTGTGGGTGTAAGATCCCATTAGATTTGAGGATTTATTTACAATCACTCTAATGTAGCTTCTGTGCAAGTCAGAATAACAATCTTAACCGTAGAAAAGTTGGGTCACTTTTCATTGGTTTTGAGGTTTGACGTAATCGGATTAAAAAATATGTCCCCTAAAAGTAAGTTTTAGAGAAAGTATACAAGCATCATAACTACAAAATTTTATTCTGATGTAGTTCATCCTAATTTCTGAATCTGACAATTTCGTTGTAGGTGAAAGTAGTACGACTTTCACTGACCCTATTAATATTTTATTTTCATTTTCTCCAATGGCATAGGATGCTGTATTTGATCAGATCAAACGCAGAGTGAGGAGAGATCATTGTTGCCTAATTGGACCAAAATCCTCTAAAGGAACTTGATAAAAAACTATTTTTTCTACAGAATAAAAAAGAAAGCGTGGGATTGGTTGTCATAATTGTTCCGCAATTGCGACTCTCTTTGGTTCAAAGAGAATGAAATATTGCAGAATCCCAAAGGGGATTTCCCTCATTTTCTCAAATGGGCTCCAGACGATAAAGAATGAAAAGCCCACACTTTCACACCGTCTTATTGTGAAATCAGCTAAAAAATAAATAAATATTTTCGTGGTAGAAGCTCATTAAAAGAGCTTTCACCTGAGAGCACAAAGGGTGAGATCAGAGGATCACACACATCTCATTTTCACAAAACCTTTCAGATAATCTCTTTTTTTGAGAAAGTTTATTTTTTTTATACCGTTGGATCCCTGCGGTTAGTAACAACTAACCCTGCGGAGAGTATTACGTATTAGATCCTTTCAATTGTTAAACATATGTTGAAATTTTATATAAAAAAATTTATTGTGAAATATTGCGTAGTTTGCAATGCTCGAACACAGAAGTAGTAACACACTGTTGTGAGACTAAATTTTTTTTTTGGGGGGGAGGGCATACTTCCGTGATAAAAAAAACGAGTTGTTATGGTGATTGGTGTTATTTGTTGACAAATGTTAGACACTTTGAGCCAAGGTGATTTTACATTGTTGTCGGTTTAAGCCAAGGTGATTTTACATTGTTGTCGGTTTAAGCCAAGGTGATTTTACATTGTTGTCGCTTTGCTTTATCAGTTGATGACACTCTTGTCCATATTACTTTAGCGATTTGAGGAACTTTTCAGGGAGTCTGCTTCCACCGGTTAGGTCAATATACAACCTGGGACAAAACCAGCCGAGAAAATACACCCGTATAATATGACTTGTATCGTTGTAAAGCCACTGTATGTTGATGAAAAAAATATATTCATATAGACGACTTTCACCATTAGTTTGGCCTCTTTTTAGATGAATTCTTACCAAAAATCACAAAACGTACCATTGGGTAAATGAATTACTTGTTCCAATGAGGTGAGTATTTGTATTTTCATACTTTCAATTGCATTGAGTAAATAGTAAGCCCTTAAACTGTCCACTGAAATTCAAATGTACCTAAATATTTGTAATTAACTGCTAAATAAAATCTGAAGTATTAGTAAAATTATAAAACTACAAAAGCTTTTTAAAAAGTTTTCAATTTGAATACGTTCCCACAAAAAAATTAAAGAATCAAAGTAAAACGCTTTATGAGTTCTTTAGTTTTGAAGCTCTTAACCAAAGATTATACCAGCTTAGGAAATATTTCAAATTATAAAGTATATTCCTTAGTATGTGATATGAATACTTTTCAAATTTCAATGCTGATATCTAGAAGCAAAAAAAAATATTAAAAAGTTTCACAAACAATGGGAAACAATGGTAAATGAATAGTTCGATTTTGGTTTGCTCTTACCTTTGCATGCAAACATTTGGTTAGCTTAGTATTTATGAATAAGATATTCTTATAAAGTCGATCCAAAATATTTTTTTATTTGGAAGGACATTGTCAATACAAATGTTTACATTTACAAAAAACATGTACTGAGAAATGGAGATGAGTTAAAAGTTTGTTAGTTTGTTTTTGGTGGTGAGGGAAATTTGAAAATGTTGTTATGCGTGGTGAACCGGATATTTGCTTTTCCTAATGTAAGTTAGCTACCAAGGGAATAAAAACAAGACCCTTAGGTAATCAGAATAAAGCTATATAGAACCTTAAGAAAAACCCCAAAATTCAACCTAGTTTTGATGGAATATTTAGTTTTCATTCTCCTATCAATATTCAGAGCTATTTTTTTTTCAAAATCCAATTTTCCACCAGGGAAATTCAATTTGGTAAGGATAATCAGAGTATAAACTCTTGAATATGCATCATTTCTATAGTATCCTTTAGAAATGGTTTGACAGACGAACGATATTGATCCTTTGTCGACTTTTTATGAGCCAATTGTTCCGTAACTTTTCTTTCGACTTTTGGACATCAAAAAAGGGAAAAGCAATCTCCTTGATTTCAATTTGAAATTTATAGGATCAAAGTCCAAAAGTCTCAAAAATACTTTCTTCTAGATTCAACATAGTGAACCTTACTGAAACTCAACGATATGTTTTTCAAAACTCCAAAAAAAAATATAACATACAAATCAAATTTTTTTACCAGATCTATCAGCAGTTGAATTCTCAAGTATTAATTTAAAGAATCTTCAGATTTTGTACGTAAATTTATTTTTAATGCCAGCAAACTAGCTATGAATGCTACTTTAAGTATCAAAAAACTAACAGTGTTTAAACACTCTCCTATCAAGAGTTTAAAGTTTGTTTTGACAACATTCAATCTTAAACCTCTTGGTGTCTTCATTCTGTTCTATACTCCTCTTTTTGTAATCAAGATTTCTAGAACGGTAAAAACATTATTAAAAATGATAACTTGATGAGATATGACTCAGGTGAACCAGAAATTGCGTGTGTGCTTGCCATACCACCCACATACAGGGATATCTATTTCAAAATACTCACCAGGTATGACATATTGGTAAACCTATTTTCCCTAGAGATGTCTTCATTTTGAGACATTGGATACACAAAGTTAACCAGCTTTTGAATCACTTTTATTTCCACAGCTTTTTCCAAAACTATCAACGTAAAAGTAAATATACACAGGTAACAACAAAATCAAAAAAATTGAATCGAGTAATCTCTTTTTATTCCTGGAAAAGAAATCAAATCCAAGTAAAAAAATTTTTTTTGAAATAGGTTGATATGATTGGAAGTTATTCGAGATTGATTGAGATTATTTAAGGTCCAGCATATGGCTTGAAATGACTTGAAATGACTTGATAGGGTATGAAATTTCTTGAAATACTGATGTTTTTTCAACACAAAGTCTTGTTTATCACGCGGTATAAAAATAAAGTAAAATACCTTATTAATTGTTTAGTTTGTCTAAGGTAGCTCCGAAGCAAATGATTTTTAATGCATGTGGACCTAGCATCAAAATAGAACAAAGTGCATGATCCCAGTTTCGCTTGAGTGATAATAACTCAAAATGATTATAAAATCATGCACAGAGTGTATAGTTCGCTCCAATCCGCATCCCAACAGTTAATTGTTGGACAGCTGGTCTGCTGGTATGGTTATATTATTAGGTTTATCCACTTCCTCAGCGACTTCGACCAATAATATAGTTTCTGTTACAATGAATACTGTGGGTGGCTTTTATGAGTTCCAAAACGTAAACTCACAGACACAATGTGTTTTGAAAAACGAGTTGGCGTTTGGAACGGAACGAGAATAAGCGGAAAGTGGAGCTGAGTATAGTACTAGCCTGCTCGGGGGTTGGGGGAATCGCCAACTCGTTTTTAAAAACCCTACATAAATGTAACTCTAAAATTCTCGATAATTACATCAATACAGTAAAAGTAACTAACAGCAAGCATGTCAATTAAACATGATGGAGACCGACTGATGTACGAATCGAAGTGGTAGTCGCACAGACTCATCTTACTAGAATGTTTGCAACTAAAATTTGGAAGCGACACGTAGCTACGGCGAATAAAGATAATGTATGGAAACATGACCCGAAGGGAAATTGATGGATGCGTAGACGTGATAAGATTAAAAAAAGGAGATGGGTAGAAGAGTAGAGTGAGGATTGGGGGTTGGGTACAAATGGGAGGATTACATGAAAAAAGTTGGTTGGAAAGAGGTTGAGGAAAAACAGATGAGGAGTTGTGTGGATGACTAGAGATTGAAAGATGATTTGAAATAGGTGAACGACAGAATGGTAGATTTGTGAATGAAAAAAGATGGTAAGATGACAAGAAGAAAGAAGGGTTAATGAGTAGAGTTGAGAGGAGTATATGAGGGAAATGGGGGGGAGGGGGTTAGTAGACGTTGAAATATTTGCGATTATGTGGTGGCTGAATGGCAGATAGGTAGATGAATATAAATTGGAAAATGACAGATGAGAGAGATGCGCGGATGAATAAAATTTTAACGATAAAAACGTAGCAATAATGGCGATGGATGGATGAGTAGACATTCGAAGTTGAGCTTAGATAATAGTGTGCCAAATTATAAGACATGTGAATTAGTAGAGAATTTACAATGAGTGAAAATAGTTGGTGCAATGGTTAGCTGAGTAGGGATTGGAAAATGAAATATAAATTTAATATAACGTAACATTCTGTGCTTAGCCTAGTATCGAAAATTTATTTGGATGTCAAACAAAGATCCAAGTTTCTATAACAATAGCATAAACCAATGGATTGGTTGGGAGGACAGCAAAATATGGTTAAAATAGCATCGTAAAGTCAAGTGAAGGTATCTACTGATAGCCTTTTAACCCATGGTTTGGTTAGAAGTATAGGGAAATATCTTTACACTTGTATCGAAAGTTAGATATGGACCCAGAAAAGTCATTGTATCTAACCTAAAACTTGGTTGGGATTATAAGAATGTTTGTTTACACTAGCATCGAAAAGAAAAATGAAGGCAGAATAAATACTAACTTCTCTAATGTTATAGTTTGGTTGGAAACATTTAAATGCATGGTTAAAATAGTATGAAAAAATAGACTACATACAATACATGGATATCAATTTTTATAATAGTATCAATCTATAGCTTGCGTGGAACCATATACTTATTTCGGCCATTAAATTTAACCAAAAAAATAAGTGTAGTTAGAATGTACAAGATTGAATAAATTTCATTTTTCGTAAATATAGATTGATGTTGGCAATGTGTACCATTAGCTACAAAAATGTGAATGACTATAATATAGCTGTCAGAGTGGTTAGCGGCAGGTGCCTCAAATTAGGATTATGAAAACGGACGGACAGGCTGATTCAGCGATCATATAAAACCCTATTAGATACGCTGTTCTGATTAATTATGAGTCGGATATTAAATTTTCATATATTTTTCTTGCTTCCTCTAATTCATTTCAAATTTAGAATCTTTCTGAACATGAACATTGTCAAATTTGACGATCGATACATATTTATATGTTGTAGTTTTAATGCATGTATTCCACACAAACCTAGTGTTTAAAGTTTAGAATTTATATGTAATCTGTGACTATGGTATATGTGGTACATGTTTCTTGTATTTAAAAATGAACATCGTAGGAAGTTAATTATCTTGTTTCAAAAAGCTAACCGCAAATTTATTATTATATATCACTGCTTCCACAACTAAGTTTCAAAGCACGCAAATAAATTTGTCACATCTGTCACTGCAACTTATACATTTTGAAATGCATAACATCACAAATGTAATATTTTTATTTGTAATACGATTAAGTCGCATCGACCCGACAACTAATATATAAGTTTCAACTCGTTTTCCGTGCAGCAACCATGAATCCCCCTCAACAAATGTTTGAATTTTCTTCTATTATTTTTGCAGTGTTTCCAAAACAATGCGTGCTCATGGACTATATCAAAATGAGCTTTAAGACTTTCCCATCTGTCGTTTCATACACCAACAAAATTTATAAGAAAAGCCGCTTCCGTTTTTATACTCAGCGTATTCATTAAGCACGCCCTCGGACAATAGCATTTTGTTTAAAAATTCCCACATTGTTTTGTAATTGTTTACATGATGGAAGAATTTCTTTGAATAGTTTGACGCTGGTCTTTTGTTTTCAACATATTCAACAAACAAATTTAACGGCATGTGTACAACGGAGAAGAAAGTTATAACGTTTTACAAGATGCAACGCCCAAAAATACTAGGTGGAAAGTACGCCACCGTATGTGCGACGTCGAAAATAAGGCGTTTAAGTCATATCGCCGAAAATACCGGGTTTGAAAATTAAATTAAACGCTTGGAAAATATATCATAAGCAATTACAGTTTGTGTTGCACAAAACATCAAACTCCGTTTTTTTGATGATTTTGTACCAAAGTCTCTAAACCCCTTAAACATGACACATGCAAGAAGAATTGAAGAATTTGGGCTATTTGCAAAAACCAAAACTATCAGATACCCAAACAACCAAAAATCGTGCAACGTTTCAAGCTAATTTTTAACAAAATTTCAAAAGAAGCAACGATAGGAGTAGGAAAAGTGGTAATGCGACATGCCTACTAGCAACTTCGAGGAATCGGATTAAAAAAAGTCAAGGGTACAACTCGATTTTCTTGAACAGATAAACAAAATTGAAAAACAAAAAAAAAAATTTTTTTTTTAACTTTTGTTTAATTTGCCTGATTTGATTTTTTGTTTAAAAAAATTATTTGCATTTGGGAACAACCAACAATGAGCAGATATGGTACCGAAGCGCTTGTTCTCGTCAATTGATGGCACAAAATCGAAGGTAGTTTAAGAAGACATGCAACACTTTGACAACCAGTAAGATTTGATTCCTGGTATTTTAATTATTACAGATATTTTGTGATAAAAAGCCTCGAGTATTTTATTCGACAAAAATGAAAATTAAACTGGTACAACTTTGTTTTCAATTGAACCCGTTTAAGTTTGGAAATTGGTTGGAAGTTTTCGCAGCCACGTTCACATTGAAGGGTTTGAAGAATCATGTTAACCTGTTACTACGAAATTACAAGACGGATCAAAATAAATATAAGTAAACTAAGTTTAAAATTGAAATTTTGCTATTTCATCATACAATGAGAAAGGCAATTTAAGTTGATTTTTTGTGTAGGACTGGGACTGAAGAGGAGCAAACTGAAATGAAAGAGCTAATGGGACCGTTGTGTGAGTGCAAGGAGGAAGGCGAAAGCATTAACTGCGACCAACAAGATCTTGACTTGAATTTGGAGAATGAATTGACATTTACACAAGATGAACTAGTTGACACAATTCAACTTACGTCAGCTTACAGTTCAACGCAGAGAGAAAAATCCGATGCAGATGCTAAACGGCACAAACTTGAGCCTTCATTCGGTAATTTTTTTATAGCAATTGGTCATATAGAGATAACTTTTCCACATCAAACCTTAGAACTTAGTCAATGAATAATATAGTGTTCCGTAGAATTTTAAAAACGCTGGAGGTTACTTATGTCCCATACACACAGGTAAAATAACTGAGTTAAGGAATTGTAGAATTTTTAGAATGAATTATTTTTCTGGGAAAAGCTTTTAGTTTCAGAAAGGGCATTCAAAAGTGTTGATTGGTTTTAAAAAAATTTGAGTATACAATGACTGAATCAGAAGTTAATGTTTTTTAAATTTAAAGTATCTTTAGAAATGCCCACGGTTTAGTAACATCGACCTGAACAATAATCTCGATATAGTTCAATTTTGAAAAAGTCAATTACTGAACGTAGTACTGTTCAAAGACTATTTCAGAGCTTCCTAAAACTATTAAGACTTTCACCAGAAAAATTTGCAACATAAATCCATAAAATTCTTACCCACAATGCTTTTTCTACCAGGCATGAAGCAAAAGTACCCTTCAGCGTTTTTAACATTCCAGTTACACTTTAATGAATTCCAACCTTTCAGATGAACATTCTAATCTTCGAAAAAGGTCGAAATTTTTATCACCGGAGGATAATCTTATAAAAAGCAAACAGGAACATGATCAGGCGGACGATTTGAAGCTGTTAGAATTCAAAGGCAAAAAAAAATGAAACTTGATTTCGATTTTGAGAATCGGAAATTGGATTTAGAGGCGGAGAAGCTTAGAGTATCTAAGGAAGATGCAGAAAGAAAGGATGCATTACAGGCTTCTCAACTTCAAATACAGAAATCAATGTTTGAGTTTTTGTCAGCATTTGCGAAAAAATGAATATAATTTCTGTCTATAGTATTTACTACCGAATAGAATTTCAAATTAACAAAGTAAAGAAAATTATCTTAACTTAAATATTCTACTAAGGTTGGTGGAAGGTAGTTGAAGTATTTAGAGACGTGTCCCCTTCAAGGCAGTTTTGACAGTTAACTAAGAGGGCACTAACAAAATATTGCTTCTTTAACAATTGAACGAAAACTTTTGACTTTTTTTGAAATCGAGAATTGCAAATTGCTGGAGAATCCTCCCGAACCCGTACTCTACACTGACACGTAAGGATGACATGTCTCGATAAAAGTTTTGCTGGCGATGAGATAAGTTTCCATACTTTTTATAACCCACTTTAATAAACTTTGAATTTGAATATTCAGGGTCTCTATACAAACAGTATGAAATATATTCATTGTTTTCAAAAACAGTTTTAAATTCAAACTGAAGTTTGCTTAAATTTAGCATTGCTGAGTCATATCTTCTTACCAGAAACGAACCATCCAATCTTCCGATCAATCCGTTCGGAAAGACTACACTTTTATATTTTAGCATATGCTGTTTCTTATATCCACTGTAAAAAGTTTTCTGCTTATACTTTGGACGGCAAATTGGTCGTGCTGTTTCATCAATGAAACCAATGACATATGGATACCAGCAACCGACATCTCTGCAACACTAAACACATAGCATAATCTTTAACATTTACAACATTTCTCAAATTCTATCATCGAAATTAAAGTAAATTATTTTTATTTACCTCAGCTAGGTTTAGAATTTGAGCCTCAGTCAGCCAATTTTGTTTTAGCCTAGTGAGCTTTTGCCGGAATTCAAAATAAATTCTTCTTGTCACATAATTAGCAATTGTTGAGATAGCTGTATGATGACGATTAAATGTTCTTACAAGATCACACAGGCGATTGGGGTAACTAAGTCTTTTTAGCATAATACACAGCCCTTCCTCACCTTTGACAAAATAATCAATATTAATTTTGTAATTAATTCATTACAATAGAAATCTAACCCTAAAATTTATGGCCAAGGAACTTGCAATACTTCGGAATTCTAAAGGCCCTCAATAGTCTTCCAATTTCCATTTTGGTAAATATGAAGAAATTAAGGCACTCATCATCTGTGTAGTGTGATAATTGAAATTTGAGAGAAGCATGTGTAATTTTCCTACTTCTTGATGCAGCTTTCTTTCAAGATTGACTAAATTTCCAGTAATCAACGGTTGAGATTACTTTGTTTATGCAAAGCATTTTTAATTCAACTGCTGAAAATCAAAGCGAACAATAAAGTACTTGCGGTTGAAGTTAATTGATTTAAAAATTTATTACCTGAGATTGTTTTCATTTTCAAAGCGAACCAGTGGAGACCGTTTTTCAACGAAATTATCTAAAAATCCTTTTTTTTTTGATAAACATTTCAGACAACAACATTCAGAGAATAAAAAAATTAAACCTAAATTTGAAATAAATTTTTCTATTGTTTTGAATTTAAACAAATTTGCCTCCAGAAAACACTTCAAATGAAACCCACATAGTTTTCGTTACGCCTATACGATGCTATAAAATTTAAAACTACTTAGTGGTATTGTACCTTTACGTCGTATCGTATCTCCCGTTACGATACGGATGAGACACCACGATACGATCCCACTCTCATTTAAAACTGTCTAATATTTGTGACAAATTCTCATCCCGGTATACTTATAAGTTGTTCTGCAATATCTCTTTCAAATTTGTGCCTCTACTTCCCGGACACCCTTTAGTCAACAATATTGCCGACTAATCCAGAGTTGAAAGAATTAATGGAATACATATAGGTAGCATTGAGCTTACTTGTCATGTGAGCAAATAAGAAACAAATTTTGGGGAGACTAAAAAACTATTATGTTGAGTTTGTTCGAGCATTTTCTGTCATATGCGTCTATCATTCGGCGAACAGACACGAACCAAGTCATTCTTCTAAGGGTTTTCAAAACTGTGGTATTTATGATCCAGAATAGTATATTGTTTTTGAAAATGAAACATGTATACATGTAGATTTGGATTAAATTATAAAATTAAAAAATATATAACTGAATAGCAAACACGCCAAAACTCGAACACGAACTACATATTTTGGTACATAATTAATATTGTTTCTAGTACATATTTAAACACATAAGCGGTAATTTTTTAACTGGAAACAGTCCGAGCGTTTATAATAATGTATATAAGGTACATCAAAATTCGAGGCAATTGTTCATAGTTTTTTAATCAATTAATCAGTTTTAGTTTTCATGATATTGTTATAACTTGAGAAAATAGCTTTAGCTAGTATTATTTTATTTTAAAGCAAATGCATAATTTTAGTCAAACAACCATTTGTTTCGTTCTATTTATGACTGAATCATGTTCTCATTCATGTAACCTTGGTTTAAATATTATTCCGGGTCTTAAGTAGTTAATATTTTATCTTTAGAATATTTCTTATATCTTATAATGTTTTATCTTTAAAGTAAGGTTGCTCAATTTGCTTCTGACCGGTAAAAATGGATTGTGTAAATTATGCAGGAAATCAAGTTTAACATAATCGAATCACTTACAATCTTTACTTTGGTATTGATACCTTCTAAACAGACGAATAGTCAGCTTATATGTAATAAAAATAATGTATTTAAGTGTTAAAATTATACATTTATTTGTAAGAAACGAATTATCCATTGAAAAACTGTAAAGCAATATATTATTCATAGTAATTTATCTTCGTTGTTGACGCACTGTCAGATATACCTTATTCAACATCGTTCATCATTCCCAAATGCTAATCCAAATTTGTATACATTTCAACAAAATCTCATCAATCTTGTATTTTTTGTTCAACTTGTAGCGGTCATAGGTCAAAGTATGAGTAAAGAAAACTAAAGATTTAGTAAACCTATTGGCTCTATACCAAGCCGTTAAAAGAACACCCGGAGAACAAAGTCTCATAAATTACTTTCTTCACACCTAATATAAAATCCAGCCAAAGGATAATCATTGTGTCTACGATACAGAAAAAAATGAACATTTTCTGTGAGAAAGATGGAGGAAGTTTATGATAGTAAGTTGTGGGAAACTATTGTCCTGAATTCAGTTTTTGCCTCTGGCGTACCACAAATCCTGTGAGAAGAAGAGAAAAAATACTGAGTGAACTTAAGTTGGAGAAAGTTCAGCAAAAAGTTTTCTTGTGGGAGTTTGAAGAGAGACTCATGAGGAACCACATAAACTACATCGAAAGTGAGTTAGTACCACAGATGATGATGAGAATTTCTATACTGTCTTCAACAACCAATCAACTATAACAAAACAACTGTTGCTTTTCACAATATATTGGTTTGGCGAAATAGAAAAGTGAGAGTGTCCTTACGGCACAGTTACGATCAAAGTATTTCTTTTGTTTAATTTATGTAAAAATTTCTTTAATACCAAATTATGACACTAAGATTATGAGGCTTACTCCAAATTGTTGTGAGCACGCAGCTGAAACAATTTATATTTATAAACCGTGACCATCTTTGCAGTATTTGTAGACTAAATAATAATGATGGCGAGTCCAAGAGCAACTGAGGCACAAGTTATAATAAAAGAATATGTAATTGAGTTATTCATTGAAATAATGAAGCAAACGGTTGCTAGATAAGATTTTGATTGTAATTAAGTGGTAGTAAAATGCTAGAACACATGAACTGTTGTAACTGGTAGAAAAATTTAAAGTATTGGAGTCATGAGGAAAAATACTTCTGAATAGCATCTGTTAACCTAAACTCCTTTTTTGTATCAATTGTGTTACATAAAAAGAAGGCCAAAGTAAACCATACATATCTGAGAATTTTTAAGAACAAAGAATAGAGCTAAAAAATATTATGTTAATTTGGAATTAAATTTTGGGGTTTTCTAAAGTTTTAACATAATGCTTCAACAAAGTGCTCAAAATTTGTTCCATGTTATTCCTGACAGTGCGATAGCCTATAGTCGGGCCCTGGCTACCAATTTTTTGCTGCATTATTTTCATTGATCTTCACTGTATTTCATTTCAACAGTATAGTCTACCATGCTTTCTTCATAAAAGGTTTGAATAATCTGAAATAATTGATTTACAAAAAGCGAAACTAATAGTGACGATTTTATATATTAATTGGAAAGATGTGTGCTTAAGACTTTGTCCCTTACTTGAGTATATGAGACCGGAGCCTCCTTCAGGCGCATTTATAGACAGACAATAACTGAGTTGAAATAAAAATTTTTCGAATTCCGCCTTGTTTTAATTTTTCAGCATTCAGACAGAACCAAAAACACAACGAAAAATGTAATTTTATTTAACCAGAGCTGAAATTTTATTTCTCAGGTCTCGCAATAAAATACCATTCTTTCCGCTGAGGCAAAGCGGAATCTTTGCAAACGTGAACAGTTTGGGACGTTTTGAGACATTTGTGTACCAATTTTAAATTCAACATAATTGTTGACAGCTTATATTTGCTACTTTAAGTGCCGAAAGTAGCGTCCAATTTTCTCGAATAACAAAATGGAGAAGGTGAGACAACACTGTTAGTATGAAGATGACAACAGAATGGATTTCAGTTTTGCTAGTCCTTATTACTCATCAGCGTGCATCGATTGAAGCACTGACTGGAAACTGTTTTCCGATGTCATTTCAGCTAAACTTTTCCGTTCAACATGGGCAATCAGTTCAGCTCTTTTCTGTCAGCTCGGCTAAGGTGTGCGTGTATATCATACTTTACTCGGCAACGAATGACCAGAAAATATGATAAAAAGACCGGGTAGTAGAAAGTTTTGGAGTGGCATTAAGGTTGAAGACATAATTGTTCACTATTGCCGTGTAGCTCAAATGGTGACAGCAATCACCAGATTGGAAAAATGTGGGGATCATACTAACTACGGTTTAATTTTTCTAGGTAGTAATCTCCATCTTAATCTTAAAATGGCAGGTTGAGGTTCACCATGTATTGTAATTTACAAAGATTGAGTTATTATTAAAACCGATTGCAATTATTGAAACACTAACATTGTAGGTACAATTTCTGAACGAATTATTATTTGTGATATTCAGATGCATCCTATGAGAAGAGGTATGTAATATAGAAATAGCTTACCCACAACATGCAATAATATTATCTCTAGAAGATAGTATTATCTGTCATATAATATGGAACCGTGTTTTCAATAATGAAAGCCATGAGCTAAACATATATTATATATGCGTGTGCCGTAAAGTATTTCAACAATACAAATATATCGGTTTAAAGACATTAGCTCATATAAGAGCATAAGAATAACAAATGCTAGACACAACAGGACAAGACGAACTACTCAAGAAAATGATAGGGCACGGGTGTAGAAACAAAACGCAGTCAAGAATATAACTCAAAAGTAAGTAATTCTAGGTAAGGCTTTGGATAAAGGGGTCAACGATGTTGAAGAAAAAATTAGAGTAAGGATGGCTAGATGTGATGAAAGAGTACAGCGATAAAGAAGGAACATGATGAAAGGAATATATGGATAAGTGTGGTAGAAAACATGTTGCCGTTCAAAAAAGAGAAAAAGTAAATATGGAAAAGAAGTCAGTAATATGCTCTAGAATCGTTTCAAATAAGAAACAAATAATGTATCGAAGTAGTTAGGCATATAGAGTATAAAGTCGTTTATGTGACGATAAATTTGGAATTTGTTCTGTGCTCCGATTAACAAAATAAGAAAGATACATGTTGGATTTGGTCACTGCTATATGAATAACGCTATGAATAATTCTTTTTCAAGTATACCCACATGCGAAATAAGTGAATCCGCTGCCATGAGATTATTACCAAACCTAAGGTTCAAATGGTAAATACATGAATAATAGGTTTAAATTTCAAGATAAGTTGAGAATTCCGTAGCAGCTATTGGTTACAGAGACGAAAGTCTTCTTTTACATCTAAAAGTTACTTGAAGTATGCTATTCACAGAAAAAAAAAGAATACTTACAATTTTGAGTATTTTATCTGCTATTCTGAAAAAAAATTCATGTTTTAGAAGTCTAAGATTCGAATAACAAAATAACGCTTAAACTTCTCAGCTGTTTGATGATTCAATGTGCAATGTTCAGACAAACGGACGGACAAGGCAATTGTATAAATTTGTAAATGTTTATTTTTGCTAATGAAAGAAAAAAATCTTTTGCTATCCATACAGAAACAAATTTATGAAAAGTGGTGCGTTGTTTCTGTTTAAATCATACAAAGTATATAATTCGATGCATCTTTTAAGCTCAGCCGTTTGCGTCTGCAAAAAAATTTTTAAAAGTTTTTCTATTCAGACTTTGCTTTACTCAAATACAGTAAAGTCTTGCCATAAATGATTTAGATAAAGAAATAATCCTATTATAATACCATAGGTTGGGTCTACTTGCTCCCAAGGAAGCTTATATTCTTAACCTGCTCGGTTATAACATTAGCTATACCAATAGTCCAGCTACGACACTATCATTTAACAGAAAAATTTCAGCTTTCTGTAATATATAACAAAAATTGTGAAGAGTTTAGTTATTTAGTAGACTTTTCTCCTTTGGTTTCTGATTCTTCATTTCAAGTTTTTTTTAATTCGTTTATAATTACAACTAGCGTTGCATTAAATTTGCCATGCAAATCAGTAACTATAAGGATATGTTTTTGTAAAAAGATAACCTAAGATTCTAATCACGTCAGGCTGGTTGAATCGTTTGTACACATTAAAATTTTTTTTTATAATTCTTGTAGCTAAGCGACACAATGTTGCTATTCTATTGTTATAGTTATTATGGTTATTTTTATAAATTATTATTTTATAATTTATGTAATTTTGACTTAAATTTGTTTAATTAGTTTTCTTTATTTTTTTTTACTAATTATGGAAATAATCTTTGCCGAATCCCAATACTTCTTTCTGATTCTAGCATTAGCTTCAGTACCTAGGTTGGTCGTTGGGTAGGAATCGATATAGCCAATTGTAGAGATTGGTCGGCTCATTGTTAAGCCGTTAATGTTTTATACATTGTGTATGGAATTATGGAATTTCTTAGTTATTGTTAAATAAAATTTATTAATACTTTTAATTCCAGTTTTGATTTCTCATTGTTATTGAGCATTACTGAATAGGGATTCTTGTCAGAAATTATTGATTGAGTTGTTTGAGTTGTCGGTTCACAATCAAGCAAACGGAACGAGGACTGTCAGTTTTCAGTTAGGAAATTTAGTATTGGAAACCGGAATTTCAAATAGTAAAGTTTTAGTTGTTTTTTAAATTATTTTGTTTAAAGTTTCAAGTTTTAAATGTTATACCTTCAATTAGTTGATATTTTGCAAAAATCGTCGCTGGATCTTGGACCGACTAGCTAATAAAAAGTAAGTTGTTTGATCCGTGATCGGAATACGACATCCTGTTATGAAAACAAAATCTGAAGACTGCAATAACAAACTTTGACCGTAATGCCTTATTTTAGCGCAATTAGTATGTATAACAATAGTACCAGTAACAAGAGTACAAATAAAGTAATGAAATTTATTTTATATTATAGACGTGAAATTGCAGAACCTTTTACTTTTATCGCAATGTTAAGCTAATGTCGACTTTCTGTAGAGGGTCTAGCTCTCACAATATCGTTGTGGCACCTCATTTTAAACTTTAACATCTACATACCAACATCAACGCGACACTGTATTATTATAGAAGAACGATTTTATAATATCACTAAGCCATATTGTGTTTCCTTAAATTGATGGTTAACCATCCAACTTTGTATTGCTAAGGACTTACTTAACTTAATTCATTCACGACTCATACCACTTGCCTCAACCACGAAACAGTAGCGACAATGCCGACAGTCGGAGGTATTCGGAGACAGAGAAACATTTACGAAACTAAAAAAACGAAAAAGCTCAAAGAACTAATAAATCCTGGAATTATGTGCACAAAGAGATGTGTTTCCTAGTATCGGGTTGTGTCGTTGCTGTTTGGTCATTAGGGTTGTGGCTAGTATTCGGATATTTGGACTTTGATAGTCATAGTTTATTATGCAGTACACCTCAATTATAAAGTTTACGTATAACGCGAACTGGGCTACTATACTCGAATATTTTTTTATGCTTGAACCGAGCATATTGCATGTAATATGGGAGAAGAAATATGTAATAATATCACACGGTTATAATACTTGGATTTTTAGGCTCCTGTACTGATATTGTACAACCAAAGTGTACTATAGCTACTTAGTAAATTTGTGTAATACTATGTGAGGACAGTTTTTTTGAGAATTCACCGTAGGTTTCATAGTAATTGATACAAAATTCTACTTAGTCTTTCTGCTCACTTTTTGCACCAGTCCCATCGTTTTCTTAGGACTGAAGGAGACTTCTAAGTTGATTCCCTTCTGAATGTGAGATGCGGGTTCATCTACTACAATTCGTATTCCTAGAAGTGTCTTATCAGAGTAAAAAGAGTGACTACAGGATCTATTTTTTGTCTCAAATTTCTTCAATTTTACTTTCACTGATCCTTTTTGGCGCCAAGTGAAAGCCACATGCAGACAAGGGATCATGAAAAACGTTCATCAACCAATCACAGTCTTTCAGAAACAGTAAGATGGATCAGAACGTATATATATAATTAAAGTTTTAGATTTCTGCTTTTTTAAACAAAATAGTAAAGTTTACATACCCATTACTCCGGGGGGTGCGTTCTAGATGTCAAATTATCCATGAGCACAGATAGATAAATCATTCTGTACTGACTCTATAATCTCTGAATAAGATTACTATCACTTTTTCTTCAAAAATTATCAAAAACCCATTTTTTTACTTGAAGTCCTCTTTTCAAATGATAGAAAATGTAGAACTCAAATTTCGACATACCCATTATATCACACAACAAAGTCTCCACAAAATACAAAGAGTTATTTATATAGCACAACTTACTTTCTCCATTCAAACTTCAAAAAATGCCAACGAGGCTGAGAAGTTTAGAAGTATGCGCCGGCGGACACTATAAACTGGAATTTAATTATACACATTTATCCTTTGCTTAGCAAAATCAAAATATACGTTTTTTGTTTTTTTGAAAATTATTTATTCGAAATAATACTTGTAAAATTTATTTCTAATTCTTACTTGATTCTGTCCTCAAATTTTTCTATTTAAACTTATTATGAAAAAACCAGTTACGGTTAGATTTGTTAGCAAATTCTGTGAGAAAATTTTAGTTCTAAAGTAATGTGCTTGATGACAGCACTATCAACCCACGCTATGTTACTCTTATGCTCTAACAACCAGACTTACTTAAATAACACTCTGTATGTACAAACTGGTGCTGAAGGACCTACGCCTTAAAACGCAGTAAGTACTTGTTAGACTTTCCAACAAACTGATTCAATATTATTAATAAAATTTATCCAATTGGCCGATTTTGAATCCTATCGTCAAAACAATGAACAAATGAATGAAAACATAGATATAGCGAGTTGTGGCAAAACTGATTTCACAGAAAACACAATAGCAACAATATCTTTAAGCGTACTAACATTTCTTGCTGTCATTATTTTGTTGATACCTATATTTTATTGACACAACTATTGTTTTTTATTAGAAGCTATTTCTGAACGAAATTTGAAATTGAGTGACCAATGCTTCCCTATGTGAACTCGGTAGATAAAGCAAATATGAAGCAGAAAATTGAATTTCCTAATGCTTTAGAGTTTATTGTCAACACTTAAAATACCAATTTTCCAGTATATTGTTGAAGAAGTTAGCCAACCAATATCTTATTTCCTACTAAAAGCAAAGTTAGAGAAGTTTTCATTGTTTAGATAAAAACTTGAGACCATTGTTGTAATTCAGTTAGTTGAGAGAAAAGAAAAGAGAAAGAAAAGTTTACAGACTTTCTCTATTGACTGTCACAATAGTATTTTTTAAGAGTAGAGGATTCTAACTTAACACAATTATATATTAAGTTTAATTAACAGGAATTCACAAACACACTCTGGAGTTTGTAAGAAACTATAATAAAACTAGAATTGAGTCTTACAATAGTAAATATTGAATTTGTCATTAAAAAATGGTGTAAGAGGGACTATCTCGTTTCAACCATATAGAATGGTTTATGTTTAAGAGTGTCAATTTTTTTGTCCCGTTTGGTGGTACCTGATGAAACTTATGGCACAATTTCATTGTGAAACTTTTGTTTCTGAAAAACTTTTGTCAAGAAGAATTCTTCATTTGGTATGCACCATTTATTGTGTGTGCAGTTACACATGGCGCACGTAAAGAATTTTTTTAGTAACAAGTGAGACAGCTCAGTCAAAAAGCGGAAAACAAAAATTTCACCAATGATAATTTAAATTACAAAAAAAAATCTCAACTAATTCCCAAATTTCCCATTCTTAATGCAGAGCGTCTCAGAATTAAGTTTGAAAAATTTATATTGAATAAATCTTAACCCTTCCATCTTAGTGACCTGATTTAAAAAAAATCCGTTTCTAATTTTCAATGCTCTTTCATAGAAAAAGTATCATTTTGAATGAAAGAAAATTGCAGGATGTTTCCAAAAAAAACAGATAACTGGAGAAAGTCATTTTCTCTCAAAATGAGTGAAGTGATTCAATTCATACAAAAAGTAAGAAGACGGAAATATCCAACAGTAGCGTTTCATGGGTTCGCTTATAACTATAAATTCTTTGTTTTTTACATTCCATTAAGAGTGTTTGTAAAGTTAGAGACACAGTTGTAAATGTATGAAATTTTCTTGGAGAAAAAGTTAGTTCCATTTTTGTATGACAAGTCCACCTTATTCCATTTGGTTACCTTTTCTATTTTGGGTAAAATGTAGAGAAAGTCAGTTATCTTTACCTGGAAAGACATTCTATTTACTGTCAAGAAAGCTGGATATAAATTATAAAACAGTACTGTCTCGAGCGGAAAGTAAGAATCAATAGTAACCTCTCACTATTTTTTAACTTTGTCCACGCTCTATGTATCAAACTTTAGAAATTTACACTTTAGCTAACTGGCAATTGTCAAAAGTAAACTTTGCTCAAAATTGAGAAGAACTTATAAATTAAGAAAAAAAATTTAGAAAAACGAGGGGAAATAAAAAAAGCTACTGATATGATGGGCTTCTACCCTTGAATTAAGAGTGAGAACAGAAATTGCCGTGAAAATAAAAACTATGATGGGTTATGATCTCTTGTTACTACCCTTCGGGGAATGCTTTCACCACTTAAACCATATAGTCAAATTATTGTAGTTGGCTTTCAGTCTTAATACTTGTAAATACCAATAGCCATGTGAAGGAAATTTTTTGTCTTCTTCATTGCCAATCATTACCAAGTAAAGTGTTTATTGACTCACTATTTATTTCAGAAGTAGGTAGGTAGTAATTATGTAATATTAATAGTATAAAGATAGTGGTTTAGTTATAGACAATGCTGGATAGAAAGAGGGCGCAAAATCTGCAGATACCCTATATATAACCTACGTCGTCATCCTTCACATTCTTGTGTTGGGTATCGGTGTCGTTTCCTGAATTAATAAGTTAAACATAGAATAACTAGTATTCTATATTAATCTGAAATTAATTCATACGCCGTATTTATGCAAATATGTACTGCGACGTTTGTTCGGCATAACGAAAAACAAAATTTTTCAAATATAACCTCAAAATATTTTTTACCAGAGTTCATAAGAAAAAAACAATTCTTCTTTAACACGATTTGGCATTTTCGCCTGCCATATGACTTAAACGAATATTGTTCTTATTAGTAGCATACATACGGTATGCTCTCAATGTATATATATTATGTACTATAATTTTAACAAAAGCTTACACTAAGTTCAGTATGCTCGACCCTAGGCATATTTGTTGTAACTGGAAAAAGTTGATTGACAAACAATATCAAAACATGACTTACCTAAATTTGTAGTAGAAGAAACCGGGATGAGAATTGTTATAATTAAATTTTATAAATTTTATTCCATTCTTGTCATTGGTTGTCCTGTCAACTAACAAGAGATAAGATGTGACTTTTGTAAACCTAAAAACTCTTATTGTTCTAAACTTTTAGGGTTGACTGTGAGAGAGGGTTGTCAAGATATTGAGTGAAAGTGTAGAAACTGAGTAACTGGATGGAGAAAGTGAGAAAATCTTCTTATGTACTTTCTCTCCGTCTGTATGAGATTTTTTTTTGGCACATGTGCCACAACCCGTTCCTAATTAAATGTTCGTAAACGGATTAAAACCTTGTTAAGGACATAGATCTGGAAAAATAATTTTTGAGACCAAGTTGGGGACTAATTAAATTCAGATTGAACCAGGCACAAACTCAATAATATTACTACGACAGCCAACGTTCGCATAGTTTCAAAAAGAACGCTCACCAAATTGAGTGTTAGGTCCATTACAACTGCTTTACGAAATCATAGGTCTGCACGACTAACAAAATTTTAAGAAAATTCAGGTATTACAGAATATTTAAATCTGTATGTATCAAATCATTAGATTATGGTAAAATTCTTAAACATTAATATATAATAAACTAAAGCAACGATAAAAATATCATTAAACTTAACTAACGTTATATCGCTGAGATTCATGTGATTTGGATACCGTAACTGCCGCACCGGCAGTAAAAAAGGCATAGGTAAGTTAGATATTTGTTGAAGTTAATTAAATAAGCCATAGGCTGTTGATATCCGTATCTAGCAATGACAAAACAATTCCTTCAAAGATGGTACCAGCTAGATAAACTCAATTTAGTTAAGGTACAACTAGCTTTGACTAGCTATTGTACTTAAATATAAATACGTTTTATAAGAACTAATTACTATAGTTNTAAGGTACAACTAGCTTTGACTAGCTATTGTACTTAAATATAAATACGTTTTATAAGAACTAATTACTATAGTTTGAATCTAAATCATGTATGTGTTACTTTAAAAGCCGGACAGCTTGTCGTAGTAAGGTAACTAGTGATGAGTACCCATATCCAGAACATATGGCTTCAACATTACAACAAGTTGTATTGATATGGAACAGATTTTTCGACTAAATACCAATAGTATACACAACAGTCAACGCGAAGTATGAATTATAGAATAACCAACCAATCATTGGCTCATAATATAATAGATTCAGTTCATTGGAACATAACAAATTTAAAGGTATCTAGTCATAGATTGTTGTATCTGAAAAGTACTTGTTTTCGAATTGTCTTTGAATAACAATTGCCTTCACAAAATAGACTCATCTGATGATTACAATACCCTACTACTACTAAAGTATTAAAATGGTAATTAACCAACCAGACCCTGCGTCATTGGGGAAGTCTCAATTGCTTATTTGTATAAATACTCAATAGATAACCTGTTTATTCTTAACTACCAATAGCATGACAGTATACGGTTACACGATTGGGCTCAAATCCGCCTGTCTTTCTGCTTTTTGATTAAATCTTGTTTTGACAGATTTATAAAAATACTCAATATCACTTTAATCGAAGATATATTAAAGGCTCAAGTTATTATGATATCATTTGTCCGTTATTCAGCGGTGCAATATAACCCATTTCCAGTAACAGACCACAAATGAATTTCAGTTCTCTCTTGGGATTCAATCGTATTGAATTTTTGTTTTTAAGTATTTATACTAGTAAATATTTTAAAGGATATGGAACACTTTTTGCAGACCTTTTGCGTCATTTCTCAGATTTTGTTCAGAATATTTTATTGAATTTCCAATAAGCATTCGGAAATTAAGAAAATTGTTACCAATTACTTTTGAAGATTTCTCAATGAGTGACGCACAGTGTAATATTTTTGGATGCAAGAGCGATGTAAAAGCAAAGGGTATAAAACATTTATAAATTTGTAAGTTCTAAAATAATTAAAGATAATCAATTGCAACTAGTGAGCAAAGTTATTTGAAGAGTAAAGTTTATCTTAATTAATAATGTAACTCAACCTGACTTAAGTAAAAGTATCATCTATTCTGTTGGAGAAAAGTTATGAACTAAAATCTAATTTCGATTGACAGAAACACAAGTTTGACTATATAACTTTTTCACAACAATACCAAAATTTCAATCCCCACATAAATTCCGTCCAATATGATGAATACATGTTCAGAAAAAACCTCTCTACTTTGGTAATCTACAACATATTGGTTGTCTCTTAAAATTTATCAAATTTGTTAAAAAAGTGTTCAATAGACACAAATTTCTCAACACGATTTTAAAATTCAATTCAGGTTAATTACTAAACAATGGGAGAGAGAAAAATTTAAGAAAACGACTGGGAAGTTTGCAATTAATAAATGAAGAAATGGTTGTGTAGATATAATTGATCTCAGGTTAAACTTCAGTATGTTGACCTCAACATCTATGGCAAAAAAAATTTTGTTTTCAAAAATTAGCGAAAAAATTCTGAGAAATCGGAGTTTATGCATCGCTACTGCATAACTTATATCTAAATAATATCAGCAGAAGTTGAGTTGGGTGCTTTTCACTTGTCTTAAAATTGCATTCACTGACTTGCAGCAGAATAAAATATGTCATCGGTAAAAATGCAACAGACATCTCATATAGAGCGAAACTCGGTTGCAGTGATTTTATAATATTGAGATGGTGCAAGTGACAGCATAATTGTTGAAAATAATAATTTGTGTTCTTGTATCACCTTCGAGCCAAAGCAAAGGTTCGAAGAGAAACTATTTTGACTTAATCATAGGTATGGGTTTTGGTTGTGTATGAAAACAGTCCAAACTCAATTATATAATGTTGNGAGCGAAACTCGGTTGCAGTGATTTTATAATATTGAGATGGTGCAAGTGACAGCATAATTGTTGAAAATAATAATGTGTTCTTGTATCACCTTCGAGCCAAAGCAAAGGTTCGAAGAGAAACTATTTTGACTTAATCACAGGGATGGGTTTTGGTTGTGTATGAAAACAGTCCAAACTCAATTATATAATGTTTATTGGTTGTTAGTTTAACTCTCCCATGCAGTTTTTCAAAACAAAAGCAACTACATGAGAAGAATTAGACTTTANTATTGGTTGTTAGTTTAACTCTCCCATGCAGTTTTTCAAAACAAAAGCAACTACATGAGAAGAATTAGACTTTATTAGTTATTTGATTTTCTTTTGCGCAAATCAACTACTGTAGTCATCATCTCAGATGTATCAGGGAGAACTTTTGTATTTAAAATAAAGTTTTCATTCTTTGTCATTGTCATACAGTTTCGTCAATTCGTTGCGCTGTCTATTTTGTTGTGTCGAGAGCAAAGCTTGGTCGTTCGTTGGTTCATTTGTTGGAGGTCAAGAGTCGGGTCTGGTGACTTTCCGGCTCATCAATCATCAGTTAGATGTGTTCACTCGCTTCAAGTATTTTTTGGGTTTGGTATGATCTAGTGTGATTGTGATTGCTCATGTCGATTAGGACAAAATAAACTTGGTGGTACTGTCCTTAAGCGATGGAGACGTATTGTAGAAACACCATCCTCTAAGTATACTGAATTCAAAAACAGAGCCNTGTAGAAACACCATCCTCTAAGTATACTGAATTCAAAAACAGAGCCTAGATATAAGCAAAACAATTTTAAAACGCAAAAGTATGATACACAAATTGAGACATTCATTTGGTTATTACTTCCTATTTTTATAGTTTGGATAATTGGAAGTGTCAATAAAATTTTTTTGTGTTTTGTATCAATGCACCATCCAAGGTTGCTGAGAGGAATTTTTTCATAATATTTTCTCATAACTTGGCACTATCATTGGATCTGTACCACAGTTGGAAGTCTTCGTTCATAAAAATTGCTCCNTATGGAGATGAGAGTTTGAGAGTGGTTTTGATGTTAATACAAAAACACTCACTTTTCGTGAGGAACTACCCTCATACTATTTTCTCATAACTTGGCACTATCATTGGATCTGTACCACAGTTGGAAGTCTTCGTTCATAAAAATTGCTCCCCCGTTTATTCGTTTCCAATTTGGGAATATTTGATTCCTTGCTCGTAAGGTTCCAATCTGTACGTAAAGCTTTACATTTATTAAAAATAATGGCTCCTCAACAATCAAAATTAAAACAAAGTTAATAGGACTTGCGTCAGGCTTTCCTGCATGTATGTAGGACTTTAAAATCTACGTCAAACAAAATACTTAGTTTGTTCTACCTCATTATGCTGAGTAGTTTTGTTGGTAAGATAGGACGCAGCGTAATGATAAAAAGACTGCTTGTAATTTCAGTAGAAAATTTGTAGCATGCCTTTGCCAGTTGTAACAAAATTTACATGAACACACACTGAGCATTTTCTCTAACTATTCGAGTGACTTTGATAAGTGGTGTGACCACACTGTCAGTCATTGTTTCATACCAATTACTGTTAAAAAAGTAAGCTTTTTTGAAAAAATTGTAGTTTTTGTTCTTATTTCTCGTTTATGATTCAATGTTAGCTATTACTAATTGACTCATACATAGATGTGAAATTTTTTTCGAGACAGTTTTTTTACTAACATCAGAGAATTTACATTAACCTTCATTACATCAGAGGAATAAGACGCTAATAACATGGAAGNAAAGTTTTTTTTTACTAACATCAGAGAATTTACATTAACCTTCATTACATCAGAGGAATAAGACGCTAATAACATGGAAGAATAACAAACAATTATTACAAGTTTGACACAACAGAAATGTACAAAAGAGGGGAGGAAAGGGAAACACGAGAGAAAAATACGAATGAAATAATACAAAATATTTACTACATTTCAGAATTCAAACAGAGCACAAAATATAAATCTAGGATAAGTAATTATTCCATTTGTTGGTTCCATTGCAGCTTTAATCCAATCAGAAATGAGAGGCCTACTGACAACCTTTCTCGGTTACTTCAAAAACAACTCCAAGCATGAATTATTATTCCAGAAACATCTCTTATTTGGAAATCACATCGGCATTAATATCGCTCGACTAGACTCCTAGCACATTTGAAAAATTTGATTTTCTAACTCCAATGGTTGATATTATGATTCATTTTTGTGACCAGGGCGGCATATTATGCGTCTACGACCTGTTAAATTAAAACACCCTGCAAATAAAACAGACGTGTGTGCGGGTGCTTCCAAATAGCAAAGCTGGGTGATTAATGGTATTTTTTTTTTGTATTAGGGGTTATTGACTAATTTTTTGAAAATCTAGATTAGAATTAGAGATTAGGGATTAGGGATTAAGACGAATACGGGGTTTGGATTCGGATTAACTTCTTAAAATTTTTTACCCGATGAAGAATTANACGAATACGGGGTTTGGATTCGGATTAACTTCTTAAAATTTTTTACCCGATGAAGAATTAAGGATTAATTATTTCTGATTAATTGTGTCATTAGTTTGGTGAATTCTTTTTAATTAATATANTTTGTATTAGGGGTTATTGACTAATTTTTTGAAAATCTAGATTAGAATTAGAGATTAGGGATTAGGGATTAAGATGAATGCGGGGTTTGGATTCGGATTAACTTCTTAAAATTTTTTACCTGATGAAGAATTAAGGATTAATTATTTCTGATTAATTGTGTCATTAGTTTGGTGAATTCTTTTTAATTAATATAATACACTTAATACAACAGAACAACATAAATAAGAAATAGGTACAGACTGATAGAACATTATAAATGTATCTATAAACTACAAAAATTAATTAAATGTGTATCTAGATGGCATAAAACTTCACTAAATTTCATATAAATATTTAGTGTAATTATTGCATGTATTACTTATAAATATAAAGATATTGTATTACCTATTGTATTACCTTAAAACCCCAATTGGTGGCAAGGTACTTAATAAAAGTAAGGTCCTAGTTAGTAGCATAATTTCATGACTAAATTTCTTAACAGTGGATTGATCCCTAATAATAGAATTGTTCATCATCCTATCATGGTTCTCAATAGTAACATAATACTAAGGCTATTGCGCTGAAGTATACAAAGAGGTGAAATATAAAATAACTTATAAGGACACTTTGATCAATATACAGATTAGACAATTGAACATGACCGAGGAATTATTTTGTTGTAGCTTGAATTCAAAGTATATTTGTTATGGTGTTTGGAATAGACTCGTACATTTTAACAAAATATTACAATCAATATAACTTTCAAATTATTCACCGTTATGCATAGTAACAAAGCTCATAGTTGCATGGTTTAAAGTAGTAAGTTGGACTTGTAGTATTGAATTAGAATAGTATCATGCTGCTACTAATTGGGCTTTCACTGTACATGCAATGTTGTCTATTTGTATGTAATGAATATGACAAAACGTACTGTTTTTAATTGCCTGGTTATTGCGAAGAGCGGGGAAAAAACCTAATAACAAGTGACTCAAACTATATACTAAAGAAAAAAAAGTTATTTTTCTTATCGGTAGGGCCGAGAGAGTATCTTTGCATATGAATATAACATGTGAGTTGGACTGTGGCATAAGGGTTTGAAAATTAATATCTATTGACCTCAATGACAATTTCCTATTAATTTCTTCCTTTATTAATTAACGTGACCTTCCTTTATCCGTATTGAAATTTTTCTTACGTGTTAAGCGGATAGTTGCAATTAATCATGCTAGAGATATCAAAAGAGGGATTTAAGGGATTCAAGTCAAAACGAATCAATTGAGAAATAAAAATATGCAATAGATGCTTAATATTTTTTAATGTACTGTGATTTTTAAAACGTATTGGGATTTAATAATAATAATTTCACTTTAAAACAGTTTTCAAATAATAAGTTGTTTTGTAACTTCAAAACATTTCACTTAACTTTTCACTTTTACTTTGTAACTTTTCACTTAAAATAGCGAGTAAATTCAAATAATTTCAATAGGAGGGAATCAACGTTCTTATACTGTTCTGATGAATGCATCAATTTTCAAACTTGATGTGGGTGTCCAATGAAAATACGGTTGGAGCTTGCAGTTGGAAAGTAAGTTGAGAAACAAGAATGGAGAGTTTATATGGAAGGAACTCAGTGTAGGCTGACATATCCAGCCTAAGACAGATGCATGTTGGGTACAAAGAACACTTAATAAAACTTGACTTTCAATCCGTAAAACAATCCTCCAAGTCGATATATCAATTTCTTATTGATGAACCATTCTTGGTGAACAAAATTCCCACTTGGATTGCGACATGCATTATGCAAATAAGATTAAATCGCAACTCTGTCTTCAAGAAAGGGGAAAGGTCAATATAAGGAATTTGGTGCAGACGTAATAAAACATCTTCGGAAATCGACTGCATTTCATGCTATTTGGGAATGAACTGGTAGATTATTCAACAGAAGTACTTCCACGAAATCCCTAAGGACCTAATTCAACTTGTCAAAGATGTCACAGAAGCAGCTTCAGATCCAAATTTCACACTTTACTTATCTTTTTAAGTTCATAATATTTAAAAAAATTTTAACTATTACTTTTTCCTTAATATCCTTATTTTCAAATTTTTATATCAATAAAAACGACAAAAATTGATTGCGCAAGGATGTCAAAATTCTGTCACAAGAATTATAAAATTTTTAAATAAATAAAGTGTTCTGTGTTCAAGAATAGATTAGTTAACAAATCTTAACTAATGCAGTGAAAACGTCTAAATAGTTTGAGAAAGTCTTTGGATTGGGGAACTAATGCTTCGTGTGACGAAAGTGGCCGTACAACTCTGCATCGAGCAATGTGTCTTTATATCTCAGCCAAGATTTAACTAATACTAAAACTGTATCCGGGTATTAAAACGTCGCTTGGTTACTGTACGAGTACGAAACTTTTCGCAACAACCCACGTAGGTAATTGAGAACATTTCCAACCCCAAATTAAAATTTGAGAACAATTAGTTAATGGAATCGCGACAAGAAAACTTTCATGAAACCCTGCAACAAAGTAGGTTCGATTCAATTTTGGCGAAATTAAATTTTTTCTTGCGCAACACCAGTATTTAACAATATTGTCATAAGCATTTATGACATTTGTCGTTAGATTTTTGAACATTTCAAGGGACTAAAAACATGTTTCATTGTGTTACTGTGGCATTAATATAACACATAAAATTATATATAATACATAACACATATTTAATTTCACTGAAACCAAATATAAAAATCAATATGTGGTGTATGAACTAAATGTAGCGCATGCAAAATCGAAAATTGTACAACTTTTTTCCTGTTTCAGGTCGAACAACAAAAGCAGTGTTGTTGCGTTATTGGCATTAGAGAAAGGAAAATCTGAAAATATTTTCGAGTGCGTAGAATTTGGAATTAACAATAGCTTATCAAACAAGTTAGTATATGAGCATTTTAGTTAAGTGTTAATCGATCACTGTCAACTAAAACGTGATTTATCTTTGAAATTTGAAGTTGGAAGCCAAAATTAATAAACCTAGCACTGAGATGTGACTGCATTACCACTTAATTTGTTTTGAAACAAGCAAAATAAATTTGACTAAACATCCTATTCCACAGTCTTCACTGCAGAGCCAATATTATCACCCGGCCAACCTATTTTATAAAACGTCGTTGTGGGAATCCATACAATAAAAATGGAGTAAAATTTCTGCACAAATGAAATGGCGCGCAGGGCACCTGCGTAATCCAAAACGGAGTGTATTTTTTTGTTTATTTTCGGCCTCTTTACGAGCCACGAGGCCATGGAGTCACATCATAATTAGCATTGTAATAAATTTTAAGTTTGCTTTGACAATTTCGTTTATCTATTTTAACCAGTATACTATGCTTTATTAATAAGTTAGTATCCAATGCTTGAATAAGTTTTACTGTTGTTTTTCTGTTATGTACTCTACATATATCGAGGAAGTTATTGCACTTAATAGTATTAAATCAGTTCATGTATATTTATGTTATTCTTTTGAACACTTATGTCTTCATGAAATTTTATACAATGTTTTCTAGACCGTAAAAATGTTTCAATTTGTTGCGCAATCTGTTGTGCAATTTGTTGTAGTGTTACATTTTGTGGTGGTTGAGAAAGTACTTTGTAGAATCTGAAAGTTCCATTTATTTATTTTAGTCTTTTCTACCATAAACAAAAATTTTATGAAGTTAAATACGGTATTCAAATCACGGCGCCTGGAAAACTCGTCCTATATAAAACTTGGGGCGTACATATGTCGACTCAAAAGGAAAACCTACAGACCTGTGCGAAAACTTCCATAGTGAATCAAAGGAAGAATTATTTGCAAAGCTACCACAAATTGACCTAAACGAAGACCTTGTAAATAAATATAAAAAACTCAGCAAAATAAACCTAAAAAAATCTAAAAAATTAACTGAGGTAAAATTCAAAACTAAGTTTAGGGAAGCATAAACAGAGACTTTAATGTAAACCATTCAATTTTAAATCAAAATTTTAAACCGTAGTTTTGTCGGCACCTCTTGCTGGCGTCAGGATTTTTTTATACGCACGGTGTTGGTCCACCAATATTCGAAAAAAGACAAGCAGAAAGCTGTAAAAGCGAACATCAATTTTACCCATTTAATTTTGTTTCGGATTCCAGTGTTAAAAATTATTTGACACTCAAATATTTTATATATATTCATTGTGGAATAGTTATCAAAATTTGAAAAAGCCTCCAGGTAGCATTACATTTCTTTCGGAAATAGTCCATTCGTTAGTCTATCAAGAAAACCTTAAAGAAGCATTTAAAAAAATTCTGAATCACATTCTTATTATACATGAACAGAATCAATCATACATTTCATACTTCCGAAATTGGAAATCAAACTAATGGAATTTTGATGAATAATATTCATAGTCACCTTGAATTGTATACCATTCAATTGTTGAATTATATGTACCCATGGAAGGAAATATGCCATTCGGGGTCAACTTTTATTTTAATTCATAATGACTATTGCTTTATTTACAACGCAAAGTTAATAATTGTCAGTGTCAAATTTTAGTTGATGTTTGTCGACCAAACAATACAGATTAATAAATTCCCATAAAATTTAGTAAAATAGATGTAAAAATTATGATACAAATTATATTTTATCTTATTATTTTTGCACTACTTGGTACTGTTTTCACTGACAATCCTCCACGACCTCCACCTGACCCAGAGCAAGTAACATTGTACAAATCTCATGCGGTACGAGGAACCCACTTTTTGTTTATTTCAAAAGCCATAAATATTATTTTAAGCGATGGAGTTTTTGGTGACGAAGGGAAATCGCATCTCTCAAAAATCCCTTTCTACTATCCAGAAAAACTGACTAAAATTTTCAACTTTTCTTTGTCTGACGAAGGAACAAGTGAACAAGGTATATTAGAAATTGTTAAAGATATTTTCAAACTAAGCCCCAAGCCAGCCCATACCTACCGACTCAACAAACGTATCGCTGGATTGGACCCACTTGCCTTAGCTGGTGATTGGTTGGCAGCTACTGCAAGCAACCTCGTTGTAACATATCTAGTTGGGCCAATTTGGACAATGATGGAAATCAGAATGACAGAGTATCTCTCGAAAAGTATTGGGTGGAAGCAACTAGGCGATGGTGTTCCAACTAGTGGTTCTGGTGCAGCAAATTCAATGGCTTTGGCTACTGCCATGATACAAACTCATCCAGTTATAAGGGATGTGGGGACATTTGCGTTGAAACGAAAACTTGTAGTGTTTGTTTCAAAACATGCGTCTACTTCATGGGAAACTGCTGCTATTTAGCAAGGATTAGGACTTCGTAGTATTAAACTAATAGATGTGGATAAAAACGGACAAATGGACGTTGATAAATTAGAAACAGCGTTAAAAGTAATGAATAATTCAGACTCAGAAGAAGTTGTGATGGTTGTTGGGACAGCAGGTACTCCAATACTTGGAGTTATAGACAAACTTGATCTTATTGGAGAAATTTGTAAGCGATACGAAGTATGGTTTCATGTGGATGCGGAGAAGGCAGGTGGATACTTGTTTCTGCATAAAAATCATCAATTACGACAGAAGCTACGAGGAATTGAGTCGTAAGTTGAAATTTTTGGATTTATGTTTGCGTGATGCACAATCAGATTTATACGCGTCTGTAAATAAACTATTTTATGATTGATTACTGTGTTCTTAATCGAGGAGTCGATTCTTGAACACATTTTTGGAATTTGTGAGTTGGCTTGAATGTAAATTCCAAAAAGTAAAAAAAATGAATTTTCGATTCCGGTGTTACTGTATGAATTGATGATACGTTGCATATACCCATCGTGAATACAAGGAGCCAAATTTAAGGTTCACGATAACAAATGCAGCAAAAATTGATTAGGAGATTCACAAAGTGAACCGCACAAAATGCATCCAACTGGGACTACTATTATTTTCGCAAATATCTTGTGCCATCATAGTGAAGTGATTCATATTACAAAGCTTGCTCATGGGATTACATCTGTGAAAATTGATCCCTGACATCTAGCGGTCACCAAATTTCACAAGGGGTCGAAAGACGCACCTGTTTGATTTACTTGAAATTCAACACAATTGTAGTTCCTGACATTCTGAGCATTGTTTAAATGGGGCCCACATTCGAAGAATTATTACTTCTAGAGGTCATAATAGTTTGACCCCAGATTAACTTTATATAAACTAACCACGTAGCTAACTCCAAATTGTTAAAATTTTACGAATAAAGCATAGCGGCTTTCTGAAAAAGAGTTAAATACTGAATTTATAGATAGACGTTTTAGAAGTAAATCCATATTTTAGTATAAGTAGCCAATAAATTTACAAAAGCAATTTTATTACAATGCGATAAGATTAGCTAAGAGCAACAAGAAACGTAGCAGTATAGTTAATGAAAAATTATTTAATTGCATTAAAATTAATTTGAAATTTTATTGAGATATTAAAATTGAATTTTTCATTATTAAATTTCCTTCTAAACTTGAAATAATTTTTTAATGTTTCTATTGGTAATGAGCTAAAAGACTTGTAGATCATGTAGCAAGTTGATTTATTTTCAATAATGCATTTTGCCCTTGTCAATTTTGTGAAACATAATTTACCTATTTCTTTGTACATCTTTACAAAATAAAACCCAGAATGGTGGAGGAACCTCAGCTAGTATATTTTAACAGTAGGATTTAAAAATCTGGTTGTCAAGCTGTTAAACATTTAGCATCACACTGAAAATATTTAATGATTTATATTTAATGCCACAAAATTAGGATTTGGCGGTAATAAATATTTCGTCCGATGGACCTTAACCTTTGCGCATATGCGTAACCTTGTGCAATTCTGGATAATTTTTAGATTCATTAATTTAAATTCTAATTGCAGTTCATTACGTTTCTGACTGTACTATTTAAGGTGTTTATAAACATTGTACTAGACATTGATCAGAATTGCAGAACAACTTTTGTCGTTTTTTTTGTTCTGAAGTTTGTTATTTCAAACTCCTGAACAACATATATTTATTTTATATATTTATTTAGCACAAAACGACAAAATATAAATTAGTTGAATATATCCAACATAGGGTGGCTCAATGGCACATTTACTATTATGTCATTTACTATTATTGTAGCCTACGCAGTGAGCTATGGCTACCGGTGTCAATTCCTTGAGCTAGACTAAAAATATGGCACTGGTAAAGTAGGAGTTTTGTTTGGCTTTTCAATCCTTAAGCACTTTGACATGGCTTGGACCTAGACTAACCGTATCTTTGTGATTAGGCGCCTGGAACCAAATAATATGCAAAAATACCGGTAAGGTCTTCCCTCACAGTAAAGTAAATGTCAACAACGTAATTATATTTAAGTAAAGTATGCATACTAGTAGTAAAACCCCGATACCAAACTCCTGAAAACTTTGAGTTTAAAAGTACACGTAAAACACTAATCTGTAAAATAAATTCAGAACAAATCTTTTTAGTCAAAAATTTCGTTTTGAGTTTTGAAACGATTCTAAAAACCACTAAAAATACCTTCTCAAAATACAAAAAGGCACATACTCGCTAAATTTTTAACTAATCAAAAAATTTTTACTGGGTGCTAGTTTAGTTCATCATTAGAAAAGAATAAAAAAATTATATTATTCAAACAATCATGAAAATATTGTTTTTTGAGTATTTTCTAAAGCCATTAAAAACACACTCTCAAGATTCGTTTCAGCACACAGTTGCAAAATTTCAAATCGAACCGAGAATTTTTTAGAAAATAAAAATTGATAATTGAAACCCATTTATACCTGTTAAACTCTCATAAGCCAATTTGGAAGTGGGGCGACATAGCGGCAAAATAAAGACTATTTAATACAACTGACATGTGTAAACTAAAACTCATTCAAAGGCTCTATCAAAGCTGCGAGCATAGGTGGGCATAAAAGTAGGCTTATTTGTACAATAACTCTCCTTTGCGAATTCGGGTAAGTCATATTATACATATGTCAATCGATCAAAAATTTAGGACAGATTACGAAGCTGACATCCAATTTTGGTGATCAAATTAAATTTTGGAAACATTTTTCCAAATCGTGCGATTTTAAAAAAATATCATTTACCCAGTGGTAGCAATCCGGAATTTAACTAATTAATCAATCAATAATCTTGTTCATATTAGGGCCACTGCTATGTTCACTATTCTGTTCGAATTAAAATTTTACGAAATTTTTGCAAATTTGTATTGGAATCTTTGTTTTAAATGTCCTTGTATAATCAGATTCAGGCAGGTAAGCCCATTATGTATACGATTGTGTACGTTTTTCTCAGGTACGTACGAATACTGGTTAGCATATGGATCCTGATGCAACGCAATATGNTATCGAGGAAGTTATTGCACTTAATAGTATTAAATCAGTTCATGTATATTTATGTTATTCTTTTGAACACTTATTTCTTCATGAAATTTTATACAATGTTTTTTAGACCGTAAAAATGTTTCAATTTGTTGCGCAATCTGTTGTGAAATTTGTTGTAGTGTTACATTTTGTGGTGGTTGAGAAAGTACTTTGTAGAATCTGAAAGTTCCATTTATTTATTTTAGTCTTTTCTACCATATACAACAATTTTATGAAGTTAAATACGGTANATACAACAATTTTATGAAGTTAAATACGGTATTCAAATCACGACGCCTGGAAAACTCGTCCTATGTAAAACTTGGGGCGTACATATGTCGACTCAAAAGGAAAACCTACAGACCTGTGCAAAAACTTCCATAGTGAATCAAAGGAAGAATTATTTGCAAAGCTACCACAAATTTACCCAAACGAAGACCTTGTAAATAAATATAAAAAACTCAGCAAAATAAACCTAAAAAATCTAAAAAATTAACTGAGGTAAAATTCAAAACTAAGTTTAGGGAAGCATAAACAGAGACTTTAATGTAAACCATTCAATTTTAAATCAAAATTTTAAACCGTAGTTTTGTCGGCACCTCTTGTTGGCGTCAGGATTTTTTTATACGCACGGTGTTGGTCCACCAATATTCAAAGAAAGACAAGCAGAAAGCTGTAAAAGCGAACATCAATAAATGGGTAAATTAAAACAAAGCCTAAGGTCACAATTAAATTATTTGACACTCAAATATTTTATATATATTCACCATTAGAAAAGAATAAAAAAATTATATTATTCAAACAATCATGAAAATATTGTTTTTTGAGTATTTTCTAAAGCCATTAAAAACACACTCTCAAGATTCGTTTCAGCACACAGTTGCAAAATTTCAAATTGAACCGAGAATTTTTTAGAAAATAAAAATTGATAATTGAAACCCATTTATACCTGTTAAACTCTCATAAGCCAATTTGGAAGTGGTGCGACAGAGTGGCAAAATAAAGGCTATTTAATACAACTGACATGTGTAAACTAAAACTCATTCAAAGGCTCTATCAAAGCTGCGCGCATAGGTGGGCATATAAGTAGACTTATTTGTATAATAACTCTCCTTTGCGAATTCGGGTAAGTCATATTATACATATGTCAATCGATCAAAAATTTAGGACAGATTACGAAGCTGACATCCAATTTTGGTGATCAAATTAAATTTTGGAAACATTTTTCCAAATCGTGCGATTTTAAAAAAATATCATTTACCCAGTGGTAGCAATCCGGAATTTAACTAATTAATCAATCAATAATCTTGTTCATATTAGGGCCACTGCTATGTTCACTATTCTCTTCGAATTAAAATTTTACAAAATTTTTGCAAATTTGTATCGGAATCTTTGTTTTAAATGTCCTTGTATAATCAGATTCAGGCGGGTAAGCCCATTATGTGTACGATTGTGTACGTTTTTCTCAGGTACGTACGAATACTGGTTAGCATATGGATCCTGATGCAACGCAATATGGATTACCTATTTGACGTGCCTAACAACAAGACTAATGTTGTATAAGTTCGCCGGTTCTGGAGCGTGCAGAGGACAGCAATTTGTACTATGCTTTCTTTTTTAGTTTCTGAACATTGTCTTATATATCTTATGACTAGCTAACAAAAAAAATTTTTATTTATTTAATGTTTCGTAATTTTTGCAAAAATTTGACGCATTACCTATGAAATTCTTTTTCTACGAAAATTTTTTATTTGTTGGGTAAATCATACTAAAACGAGTGTATTCTTTGCACAATTTTTGTTAAGATTTTGCTGTTAAACTTTTTGTTAGACCGCCTACAATCTATTTCAGATTCATTATACACTTAATTCATCACCGGCACCTCCCCGATAATCCGAACTTTTCCATACGTAAACAATTCAAATACAAGGAATTGCTGTTGATTAAATTGTTTCAAAATTATTTTTCATAAATTCCAATTCACACGAGAAAGCGTTTTAATAAACTTTACCTAAATGGATGCTCGCTGAAAATGAATAACGAAAAGCAATGACATAATTGTAATTGTTGAGTCTTTGGAAGCTGGGCACATACAAGTACAACAAGTTTGGTTGCAACACAGGTGAACGGGAGTTAACATCACCTCAATGTGAAATGTCAATTGAAGGATTTAATCATTAAGCTAGATTGGTGGGAATTATTCCTTTGATAGGTATCAGTTTATTGATAAAAATTATGAATATATGAAAAGTAAAAGAATATTATCTTTCTCAACCTGGTGGAATACTATGTAAAACTTTATTTACCTACTACATCTGATTTTTCTTAGCAGGCTAAAAACATGCGGTGAAACATGGTTCAATAATCCTGAGCTGCTGATATTTTGTTGTCTTAGTGCTGATTCTGTAACCGTTGGGACCTGGCTTTTTGCGAAGCCGTATACAAGTTCGATGCTACTAACTAAAAATAAAGCCGCTCTGCAAAGCACATTTGGTCTTCACGCTTCTTACGTCTTTACTGAGATTGGACTTTGCAATTCTTCCTATGACACGGGAGATCACACAATACAAACAAGTCGAAGACCTGAAATCTCAAAGATCTGGTTTGCTAGTTCTTGGGTAATTGTAAATTATTGTAATCACACTGTTGGCCAGGATGACTTATAGTATAACCGATAAGCCTAAATCATTTTTGGTGAAACATATTTTACTTGTAACTATGGCTCTAATGCTATTGTTCCTATCACAACTTTTTAAATTCCCTCGAACAAATGTTGCATTACAAACAAGATGAAAATTTTTCATTACGTAAACTCTTTTATTAAATTTATAAATGATCGCACATTGGGTACAGAGGGTTAACTACTAGTTGATCCATTTGCTTGTATACCTTGTGAGATATTACAGTTAGTAATTACATAGAAATAATTTAAATAGTGTCTACTATGACCTAAAGTAAGTGAATTATTGACTCATAGGGAGAAAAGAACACTGGGGAGTTATTTAATAAAATGGAGAAAATCAAATCGCTTTTTGTACAAGAAGTATGCAATCACACAGGATTCAAAATCTTCCATCTAAAAGCTACTAATGACAACTTAGGCTGTGAATTTACTTCAGTTCGCAACTTTGAACTTCCAATTATCTCCTTTTACTACATCCCAGAATCTTTGCGCAACAAATATCCAACCGACACTAAATACAACTCTGATTTGACGGCAGTGATGAAGCGTGTTAAACAAGAGTTGCTTGAGAAAGGACTTGTTGACTTGTCATTCTCCACTCTACTTCATCACAGCAAAGTCGAAACTCACGGATTCTTGACCATTTCATTTACAAATACAAGACTCTCCTTAGCAGATATCCAGTATGTTTTAGACATGGTTGAGAAATCAGCGGAAGGGCAATTGACAGAAAATAATTCAGTTCCACCAAAAACGGTCTCGGGTATTGACCATGAATTCCCGAATTATCCATCGAAAGCAAACTATGGAAAGTTTTTACGGAATGTTTTTCAGTTATTTCTACAAGAGGGAATTTTTTTAGCAGACCTGAAGCTCCTTCGAAGTTAACACAGCCTGAGAAATTGCAAACTCTCATGGACTTTTCACTTCCGGCTACAAGAACCTTTGATTTTCTCCTTGGAGAGTTCAAAAGTGTCATCAAATATTCTCCTCATTGGGGACACCCATACTTCATTTATCAACTAGCAGCTGGGTAAGGTCGTTTTGGATATTGGTTATAGTAGACAGTCATCCCGTTGTTTGTCTGAAAGGATACTCAGAATTTTTATTTCTGAAACAATTGGGGTAAAGGTAAAAACTGAGTTGGGAGATCTAAGAGAGATGGGACGGCCAAGCAGATTTGAAAGTGGGATCTGGGAGCCAAACTTAAGTTGAAGTAAATTTATAATCTACCAGAAGCAAAATTTTTAGGACAACGCTGTTTCAAGTATTTTGCGTATATATATTGCAAGAATAATAATATTATTATTAATTTTCAGTCATTGGTTGCTATGAGTCTTAACCCATTTGTACGACATCTAATAGAAATATAGCTTTACTAGTTTCTTATGAATTCCATAATATATTGTGACGATTTGGAATCCTCCTGGATTCCAAATGATGAGCGGACGGACTGATGATGATGATAAACTCCGGAAACCACCGTCCGCGGTTCCTCCTCACTCTCTCAGTAAAATCCAAACTTCCTAAAAACTCCAATTTGACCTGACCTACCTACACTTAATAACCTATGACCCTAAGAACTACTAAATAAATAAACAATACTCCGAATAATAGTTTTCCTGTGCAATTATTGTCCCAATAATTTATTAAAACTAATAAACTTTTCTTTAAATTTTCAATTCTCCAACGAATGGAGACTTCAAAAGAAGAAGACTTGACGAACCGGACGTCAAGTCAGTAATGCTCTCAATATCTCTTCACAATGTAGTTTTTATCGTTGTACACAACAAAGACAAAAACTACATTGTGAAGGAGAGCCAATCGGACAAAAGTCCGTTGGCTTTTTCCGAGAAAACAAAAGACAAAGGGATCAAAAATAGGTTTAATTATGCAAGCCTAACGCTTGCATAATACAGAAACATTACCGTCTCAGAGCTCCCTTCTTTTCCGCTGGATTGACCTCAATCCAGATCCGGTGGATGAGGTCTCTGAATGAGGCAGTGTTTTGCCTCGTGACCTTTCTGCCGGCAGACGAAACATTTTCTTGAGTTGAGAGATTTTCTTCCCTTCTTCTTCCCCTGGTTCCTGCCCGAAACCGGATTTGGTGGCAGCGCCAGCGCACGAACTGGTGGAATCACCGCGGACCTCATAGTGCCTGTTATGGCCAACAAATCCTGCGCCGTCTGTATGATGATGTAGGGGGCCTGCACCATCTTTCGTTCCGTTGGGGCCGGTCTCGGAACCATTGTAATCCGGAAATTTCCCAATCCATGAGTCGGTGTCTGAGCCTGTGGCGGCAAAGGCGTTGAGGTGGGCACTCATGCCCTTGGCGAAGCTTTTGCTGCCACTGCTTTTGCTGTAGCTGCTTCAGCCCTTTTTGCAGCAGCTTCAGCCTTCCGTGTTGCGGCCTCGGCATGGGCCCTTGCTGCAGCTTCCACATGGGCTCTGACATAAGCCAATGGTGTCGAAGTTGGAGACCCTGTAGCTGTGCGAGGTGTTGCAGCTGGTGGCACTGGTTTCGCTCGAGGTCTATACCCTCGAGCACCAGGACATCCGACGAGTCCATGGACTCAGGAGGGTCTACTAGGAAACGCGATAATGGGTCCACGTCATTGGCCACTTTACCAGGACGATACTGAATCGTCATACCCTGTGTTTGTTGTACAAAGGACCATCTGGCAAGTCGGCCATGTGCATCTTTTACTGAAAATAACTATATCAGAGCACTATGGTCCGTGAGGACAGTGAAATGGATCCCGTACATTTAGGGCCTAAATGTTTGTACTGCATACACTACGGCTAAGCACTCTTGCTCACTCTCAGTGTAGCGTTTCTCTATTTTTGTCATTGATCTACTTGCGTAGGCAATGACACGTGGCTTACCTTCCTGTACCTGTACAAGAGTGGCTCCTACTCCATAACCACTGCTGTCGCAGTGAATCTCAGTTTCGGCATTTTTCATTGGATAAGCTAACACTGGGCTTGTAACTAATGCGAGTTTAAGCCTATCGAACGGCATCTGCTGGGACTCACCCCACACGAAGGGTTGATCTTTCCTCAACAACAAATTAAGAGGCATGGCTATTTTGCCAAAATCTTTTACAAATCGTCTGTAATAATCACATGTTAACAAATGACCGTATGTGAGTTAGAGTAGTTGGAACAGAAAATTTGGCAACTGCTGAAACCTTTCCTTGGTCAACTTCAACTACCTCACTCGATATAACATGACCAAGATACTCAATCTTGTCTGCCTCAAAACGACATTTACTCGTTTTCAGGGTTAGTGAGGCTTTTTGAAGGCATTGCAACACAGCTCTGAGCCTTTGCTGAGGCTCTTAAAACAATTTCGCAAATACTATGAGGTCGTCTAGGTACACTAATACCATGGTCCACTTAAGACCTGACAACACTGCATCCATTAAATACTGGAAACTAGATGGTGCGTTACATAAACCCATAGCTAGTCTCCTAAATTGATAGAGGCCGTCTGGCGTTACAAATGCCGTTTTTTCTTGATCCTTCTCATCGACTTCTATCTGATAGAAGCCAGAGATAAGGTCTAGTACAGTGAATTACCTACCTCCACCTAACCGATCCAGAGCGTCCTCCATTCTTGGAAGTGGATATGCATTTTCCTTAGTCACCGCATTGAGCTTCCGATAATCGATACATAAACGAAAACCTCCGCTCTTCTTTGGCACTAAGACGACTGGCGCTGCTTACGGAGAAGTAGACTCCTCTACAATTCCTGCTTCCAAGAGCTCATCCACCTTTTCTTTGATCCTACCGCGCTCTACAAAAGAAGCGCGATAAGGATGCAGACTTATCGGCGGATGGTCTCCTGTATCTATCTTATGCTTAAAGAGGTTGGTCTTACCAACATCAGCTTCTTCAGTTACAAAAACGTCAGAAAACTGTTCTATCAGCTTAAGAATGTCTTTCTGCTCACATAGAGTCAGATTTTCACCTAATTTTAACCTAAGCCTCTGCTTGGACTTCTCAACAGAATAACTTACATTCGATTGAGAGGACGAGTTACTCTCTTCAAGTAACAAAACTTGGGCTCCTCCTGGACACATATTGNATATCCACAGTAGCCAAGGTCATATGTTTGGCCAGTGTAATTGGAACTCGGCCAAAATTTGTGACCCATACATCAGTTACATGGTCAACAATAACAGCATATACATACGGCTGTATTATGTTATGAGCTAATTGGAGCTCTCGGTTCGGACACAAAATCACTGAACCGCTTGAGATATCAGGTGTCTTCACCGTGACTCTCTTCGCAGACCTTGGAGGAATGCGTACTGTGTCAACCAATGAACACTTATAAACTCTATTTTCAGTCTGCCGGTCGCATACAAAGTCGACTGGAAGAATTCCATCCGATTCACTTAGATTCTCTGGGTTGGGGGCTTCCTCACTTTGGCCGTTACTTAAACTAAGCCTTGTGGGGCTACTCCCCTTTTCAGTCATACAATCTTTATCCGTACTAAGTGATGAAGAACGCCTGGTCCAGTCTGCCCCAACAACAGAGGTTCTGGAAGCTTGGGCATTACATAAAAACCCCATAGAGACTTTCTCTTATTATATGTGAGTAGTAATTCCACATACCGTGTCAGGGTAATTCTTCCCGACGCTGTCCTCACACACAGTGGGGGTACTGTGTACTCCTTATGTACACACCCTATTACTGTATGTAAGAACTCGGGACTAATAATCGATATATTAGACCCTTCGTCTACACGGACCGTATAGGAGAGATTGCCAAATACAAGATGTGGATAAAAACGGACAAATGGACTTTGATAAATTAGAAACAGGGTTAAAAGTAATGTATAATTCAGACTCAGAAGAAGCTGTGATGGTTGTTGGGACAGCAGGGATCATTAATAAAGTGTCTGATTGTCCTCTAGCCGTTAGTAGGTTGGGATGCAGAGTGCCGTTCCTGTTACTTTAATCGTAATCCAGATTACGGAGTTTGTTCGGGGTTCTGTTTTTAGGATACTGGTTGCCATGAATGGGAGTGTCCGTTCTAATGCGTCATCTATGATGGTCTGAAGCTCTATCCTTTCTCTAGTGGTGATTTCCAACAAGGGGTTCGAGGGTGTGTTGAATTCGTAGAGTAGGGGAATACTGGCTTCGTATGCGTCGATTACGTTGATTTGTTTGATATGTGCGCCGTGCGAGATGCTTTCTTGTATGTCTTCTGCGTAGATGCTACTGGTCGCTGCGAGTAGCAGTAAATAGAGTGCCATCATGATGATATATTTTATTGGCTTAAAGTGACGGGTGTGTGATTCATTGGGGAGGCTGCACTCTTCTTTGTCCCTTTGGTTGACCCATTGCGCAATTTTTATGGCTGTTTTGTTTGGTATTTCGTGAAGTTTTCGGATTTTTATTAGCATGGAAGATGTCCCTGTGCATCAGATTTGTGCTGTTATGGGGTGGCTTTGCTGGATGTTTTTTCTGTATTAGTTCTCCTTTGCGTTTTTTGATGAGGTGCGTGATTTTGTTGATTCCTTGATGGATAGTTAATTTTGACTACGATACTCTCCCGTGGGTTGGTCTAATCGCCGTTTGTGGTGAATGCATAGATGGTCTTAACTGGGTTCATGTTGGTGTGAGTATGGGATTTGGATATGGAAGTTTGGTTGGATGATGATGAAGATTGTGTTGTGCTTTGGAGTGATTGTTATGTTGGAGATAAGTAGTTGTTTTTTGTAATAGGATGTGGTGTATCTTAGTATGGTTCGTTCCTCTTTTGTCTGAAGATGTGTTGGTTCGATGTTGACAATAGTTTAGGATATGGAATGCGAGTTTTATTTTTATGATCAGAAAATAAAGTTTTTAGTGATAGGTAGGCGTATGGGAATGTTATATTCTTTCCATATGTTTTTTGTTTTGTTGATATTTGGGATGATGCCTGCCGCTTCTGAATCAATGGTGCGTTATGTTAAGTTGATAGTAAATGCGAATGTTTCCAGAAAGTTGAGTCCAAGGAGTAACCTAAGTTTTCGACTGCGAGACAGGGATAGTTTACTGTGAGTGAACCCATGGTTATAGGTACGATGACGATGTCTTTGTCAGTTAGTGGATCCTTAAGTTGTCCCAGGTTTATGAAATTGTTGCGAATGTTGGCTAGATTGGTACTAAGTTTGTCGTCTATTAGGCATACCATTGCTCCTGTGTCTATGATGAAATGTCTATTTGTGTCGCTGATCTTGCCGATGATAGATAGTTGACCTCCGTGTTGTGTAGTTGTGTTAAGAATTTATTCGTTTTGAATATTTTGTGATAGGCGAGTTATAGGTGTTGGGTGTGGATGCATAGGTGCTAGCTGAGTGGATGCTACTAAGGGTGATTGGGCGAACTCTAGTTGGCCCGCCGTTGGGCGTTTTCCGAGTTATTTTGCATAGTTGTTAGAGGTTGATATTGGTAGGTTGCCAGAAATGGTGGTGACGAATATGTCTGAGTTGGGTAGCGGTTTGTGATGCCTCGACTTTGGGTGTAGAATCTTGTAGAATTTTGATTATTATTATAGTTGGTTGGAGGGGTTTGTTGATTGTAATATCATGTGTCTACTACGTGGCCTAGTTTTTTTTACAGACATAACACCATGGTTTGTTAAAGTTACGATCCCATTGGTATCTGTTTGGGTATCTGAGTAGAATTTGGCGAGGATATTTATCTCGTCGAGGTTGATGATCTCGGAAACCTATTTGGTGCTTTTGTCCGGTGAGTTGGGCTGTGGATTGTATCATTTTTATGTTAAGTTGTTTAAGTGCTGTTAGCTGTTCCATAGGGTCTGGTTTGTATGTTGATTCTCTACCGATTCTGCTGGTTGGTGTAGGCTGGTCGAGTCCCCGCATACTTTTACGTTCATATTTTTTCATGATTTTTATGAGTTTTCCCATGTAAGTGGAAATCTCTTGTATTATGCGAATCGGCGGACTGATGGTAAGATTTGCTTGATGATCCTTTCGCAGAGTTCGTCGATTTTGTATTCGTCCCAATTTTCTTCAAAAAGATATCATAGTCGCGTGGCGAAGGAGATAGCGATTTACCTCGTTTCTTGGTGGTAGTTGCCAATGTCGAGCCTTTTATATCTTTCTGTTCCTTGTCCTTAGGACAGTTAGCCAGGAAGCTTGTTTTATATGTTTCTCAGGTGGTAGTGTGGTCGACTTTGGTATGGTAGATGGCGAATCATTGTTCCGCCGCTGGCTTTTAAATTGCTGTTGCCACTTGCTGTTTTTTCTTTTTTTCGCATAATTTGAGGGAATTGGCTAATGTCTCGAAATTTATTATAAAGTGTTTAAACCAAGAACATCAAGAATCACATATAAATGTACCAGAAAAAAGATCAATTCTTATATACTATATCAATGGCATATCATACTGTTTCATAATACAAACTAGCAATTAAAGTTTTCGATAAAATGTTTATACTGGATATGAATAAAAAATAAATAAAAAGTAAACAGCCAAAATGAAAGAACGCTGTTATCAATGATCATTCCATGCCATCAAAAATATAACTTTGGACATTTATATTTATACTATATTAACTAAAAATAATTAATCAACCTTTCTCCGAAGTGTGAACCCCATTTAAAATAACTGAATTTTCCCACTCAAACAAAGTCTATCTCATTATAATTAAAAATAATAAAAATTTGTCAATAGTAACAACTTTTATCACATAAAATACTCAGTTTAAAGGCTGTTTCGTCTAAGAATTACTTTATGTGACAAAAACCAGAGAGTGATACAAATGGGAATATATATGCTATTACAAATTGTGCAAGAGCTGTAAGTGTCTAGACTAACTTACATGCACACAATGACTTCAATGTGTGTTGGTAATTATCTCACAGATGAGATACTGTAGCGTTTCGCATGACTCAGCTTTTGGCGTGAGCCAGAGCCACTGGCTCAATGAGCCATGCCTCATGGCTCACCCGAGCGATGAGCCAGCTCATGAGCCAGGGTTCTCGCTCCGCGCTTTTGTTGAGCTGGCTCATGAGCCAGAGTCATGGCTCATGGCTCAACATAAAAAAATTATTTTTTCCCGTTAATATGCACATTTTGCTAAAAGTGAGAATGACTTAGTGAGAATAAGCCAACCCAAATCATAATTATAAACTGGCTAAAGGCAAATTGATTTTCAGTAACCAAAAATTCCGAGAATTAAAAAAAAAGTGATGATTTAGAAGAATAAAAAATGAAAAATTAGGGGAAAAGTGGAAGGATTTAGGGGAAAAGTTGAGCCATTGAGCCATGGCTCACAAGTTTCGTTGAGCTGGCTCATGAGCCATGGCTCTGGCTCAAAATTACTTCATGAGCCAGAGCCATTCACTGGCTCTGGCTCAGAAATTTTTGTGAGCCAGCTCGAGATAGAGCCAGAGCCAGAGCCATTGAGCCAGCTTATGAGCCAGAGCCATGCGGAAAACTAAGATACTGTGAGATTATCTGAATCCTCAGTGACTCATACACTTTTGGGATATAATGATGAAGATTATATGAATCCTCAGTGGTAGCTACACCATCATCACACAGTTGGTGACTACTATATAGTAGGCTCTGTTTCTCTTCAAAACTTCAATTCTAAGTAGTCTCCAAACATCGGACAATTTGAATAGAAATTGTTTAATTCAAACAAATGAACCTACTTTTAAAGTATTATGTATATCATTAAGGATTTCATACATAAAACCTTTTATTAACTGCATCAACGCGATTCTGTACAACGGTTTAAGTTCTTATACTGTATGTACAGTGTGTTCGAATAAGAAAACGGATATCCGGCACTACCATTTTTACTATTCCTTTACTTTTCTTGTGCGTAGGCAAATTTGACCTTCAGAATTTGAGCTTCAGGGAATTTCATCGACTGATAAAAACAGCTGGCTTTATATAATCAATGCACATATGTTTCTCAGTTTCTCATTAGGTGCTATGATAGCATAAATTCATATTAATTTTAATATATTTCCCATTATACGGTTTAATCAATTTTACCATTTGTTAAGATTATGAATAATTCAGTAAAACAATAGGAGGTCATTACCATTCTCATATAATCAACTTTGCAGGTCGTTTTCTTCCTGTTTCTTTGCTAAAGTGGTCGATAAGAAAAAAGCTGAACTTAGAAAGTTACACAATACAAATTTTTTAAATTGAAGTATTTTAAATGGTACACCCTTCAAATTGAATTCGACACATCTTGACGATGCAGATTTGCAAACTTGATAAAAATATATTCGACTTTACTATAGATATTCCACTTCTCCGCATTTAGGGAAAGTTCTATATAGTTCAATCAAGCTTTGTGTAGATTTCTATCAACATTTATGAGTTTAGGGAATCGGACTCACTCAGTTTATTTTAATAAACAATCCCTGCTATTCTAAGTGCTTTGTTGTGTTCAGATTTTTTTCACTCACAACAAAGGTAAAGATCACTCTACGCTAGTGGTGAGTGCCTGTACAGGCAGCCTGAAAATGCCTGTGCCTTTGCCTGTGCCTGCAGGCGTGGGCCAGGCGGGCAGTCAATAATAGAGAAAGCAACAGGCATGGGCCAGGCGAGCGAATTATGCGATGAGCACAGGCCAAGCAGGCATATCCTTTTTTTTTCACAGGCGCCTGTGGGCGTCTGTGTAAAGTTTACACAATGTGTGGTCCGATGCATTTTTCAGAACCAAATCTTTTTCATAATTTTCATTTTGTTTCACCACTGCACTACAGTAATAGTGGAAATACTGATACTGTAGTGGAAAGTTGTAGTGGAAATACTGTAGGGGGCATGACACATATGAAGTCATACAGGCACAGGCACGGCCGGGCGTACTTTCTCAAAGGCACAGGCCAGGCGAGCATGACTCATATGAAGTCATTCAGGCACAGGCACAGGCGGGTGTACTTTCTCACAGGCACAGGCTAGGCGGGCATGACACATATGAAGTCTTGCAGGCACAAGCACAAGCGGGCATACTTTCTCACAGGCACAGGCCAGGCGGGCATTAGAAAACCTTGCAGGCGCTCATCTCTGCTCTACGCCAGGGTTTGACAGCAAGGTTTGAACGTACGATCACCATTACTTCGCTCATAGTAATCACAAATTTTTATTAACATTTAGGCATTTATATAAATATTCGCGGACGCTAAAATTTTTTTATTTTGAATAAAGTTTTTGACAAATATTTATACAATTTGATTTTTTGACATACATGCAGGTAACTTACGCAAAATTTTCTATCAAATGATATAACACATCCTAGAATTTCCAAGAGGTCTTTGTTTTACAATTGACCCTACTTTAAATACTCACGAATGATGTAATATGTGCTAGAGACCAAATAAGCAGCGGAGGAGCACAAAAAATTGCTGTGTTCGTTGCAATAATTATGTATACAAACAGCAGTCTATCGAATATTTGATCAAATCCTGTAGCATCAACACGAGGCTCGTGAGCGGTTGGTACGACATTGATGTCAGAATTTGCAACGGTGGACTACAACACTGCTGTTTGCATACATAATGTATTGCAACGAACACAATGATTCTTTGTCTTTTCAAGCTGCTTATTTGGTGGCACATAACTTCGGCAGTGAGCAAGAAAGAATGGCTTGGTAACTGGTAGCACATTCTGCGGAACAGAGACCCCCCATCACCTCCATTTGCTTTATTACATGACATTATGCCAAATAGTACAGTGCATGACGTTTATAAGAGCATCCTATATAAGAACATTCGGGTTATAAGAGCAGTTTTGCGGGTTTGGTTTGGTTTGCTCTAATGCATTTAGCATGGGACATTAACGCGTTATAAGAACAACGTATATAAGAGCAAAACGGTTATAAGAACTACCTTTTTCTTCGTAATTTTTGAAGCGGGAGTTGGATATAAGAGCAAAAGTCAAATCTCAAACAAAAATAATCTTTTTACATATTCAATTTCTAAAAGTACCACTTGAAATCATTTCAGTTGAAATGTCGTTCTTGTAAAATCTTTACAAAACTTTAAATAAGAATTAAACAATTGCAATTTTTGACGAAATTGTCAACGATAATTACAGTAGATAACTTTATTTAAGATCTATACTATAAAATAGATTTTCTTTTTATAAATTCTGAAAAAAAATTTTTTTTTTGCCATATACTTTTTAAGAACATCCTGCTCTTATAAGCGTTGTAAGAACAAACGGTTATAAGAGCAGCATTTCCAGGCGACGGAGGGTAGCTCCTATAACCGTAGTGCACTGTAGCATGGTACTGATAGAGGCATGGTGAGGAAGCTCTGCTGCTATTTGCTAATTTGAATAGTAGCANTCTTATAAGCGTTGTAAGAACAAACGGTTATAAGAGCAGCATTTCCAGGCGACGGAGGGTAGCTCCTATAACCGTCGTGCACTGTAGCATGGTACTGATAGAGGCATGGTGAGGAAGCTCTGCTGCTATTTGCTAATTTGAATAGTAGCAAAACAGAAGGGCAAATCAATCTGCCGCTTTTGAGATTTTGAAATTTTGAACTTTTGAAGTTTGCAAAGGGTTTATCAAACTTAAAATGAAACGAGCTCTGTGATTGGCTGTTGAGCTTCAAAAGAGATTTTGAAGTTTCACATGAGAAAAGGCTTTAGCAAGTCTATTTGAAATTCTTGATTTTTATTTTTAACTTTAATTTTTAACATTTTTAAATATTTTGTCATCACAGTGAGGAACGACATTCTCCCACCAGGCTTTAGATTTAATCACCTACCTATTTAATAATAAGCTATTATGCTTATGCATGTAATTAAATTGTGTTAGCGATGACATATCTTCTTACCTTTGACCGGAGGGATAAATACCTACACATCAAGACTATTTCTATTCTTCAAGGGTATTTTCCAGTATTTTTTCATTCTCATCATCTTCATTGAGTGCAAGAATAATTGAAGTGCTTCCCCACAGACGAAGTTGATTAATTTTAATTGTTTTTGCTTAGACATTTCAAAAATAAAAATAAAAATGAAATGTGAAAGTTTTTTTTTGCAAATTGAAATCAATCAATTTGAACTTTGCAAAGTTCAAAATTGGACTGCGCATGCTCCAAAATTTCAAAAGTTCAAAATTTCAAAATTTCAAAAGCCACTTTGATTTGCCCTAGTGTTACTTGAATTTTTAACGTAGTTAATTGATGAGAAAAATCGAAACGCGATTCATAATCTTATAATTATATTACATACGTTATATTGTATTTTCATGTTTTCCTGTAACAAATTCTGTCATAATTGGCAACATCGTTAAGTGGACTAAATTTGGTCCATAGCTCGGAGAGGCTATAGCAGGGTGGACTAAATTTAGTCCATAGCCAGAAAGCGAAATTTTGGGTGGACTGAATTCAGTCCATAGTTAGGGCAATACAAAACTATCGTACACATGGCATCAGTGATGCCGATTTATTTAATTTCAAATTCCATTGTTTGAACCTGACGTAATTTTACACATAATTCTTGCTTACACAGTTTTTTCAATAATAAGTCTCATTCCTACTAGAGGCATTGAAAGGAGATGGATATGGGTCATCGATATATATTAATTATTTCAAAATATTGAAACTGGTGAACTGAATTTGGTCTTTAGTTCGGAGCACGAGGGTTAACAAATGGCGAATTTTGTTTTTCGAACGCTTGTGGTAGACGCTTGACGGGTGATATGGAAGTCTGTAGCTTATCCACGCAAAACTTGACCTCGAGTTTGAAGTAGCGATAAGCTAGCCATTTTTTTTGCGACGGAATATGTGAAAATAAAAGGAGTGGATATGCGTAATGTTTCAAGTAATAGGGACTAGAGAGGAAGAAAAACGGGAGGAAAGTGGAGAAAATCCACTTTTCCATCCGACAGTAGTAAATGTTGATGTTGATTGTATAAGCAAGCTTGACACATAAAATGGAACCAATATCCTTTGCAACAGCTTTAGCGACCACAATTGCATATTTTATTGGAATTGAATCCACACATCTGCGAAATTCTGACAAGAGGCAGTTCAAGCAAGAGCAAAAGATATTCTACCATCAGAACACAAATTATGACTTTGTTGTTGGTAAATAAAAATAAATCTAGATGTACAAACTTTCGTTCTTGAACTTAATTGTACTTATTTTTCGATTTATTTCTAAATGTAGTTGGGGGCGGGACAGCTGGCTGCATTGTTGCAAATCGCCTATCGAAAAAATATACAGTACTACTATTAGAAGCTGGAGGATATCCACCTCCTCTAACCAATGTTCCTGTATTTTTTGACACCACATATAATTACGCAGATATTAATTATCAGTTCAAAACTCTACCTCAAGCAACCCTCAGAAATATGGTAAGAAAAATTACACAATTCTCCGAAAGAATGTGAACAGACCCATGTTAGCTACAAATGTTAAGTAGAAGGTATACCAGTTTGAGTCCATTGGATGAATCCTATGCTACATCTACATTCTAATAAGTAGTTATTTTCTCATCCACTTAACCTAAGCAAACTCAGCATCCCCTTTCTTATAAGGAATTTGATTACAATTTTCCAAATAACCCTCTGTAAGCAAACCTCATCCGCCACATAGACGAAAGCAGAAACACATATAATCTGGCTTATAATCCTACCTACAACCGGTAGATCCATAATGAAGCTTGCTGCTCAAACAGTAGCTAGATTAGCTTCTGGAACGACGTTGTGAAAATCGAAATCTTACTTCAAATATGGCCAACAAAAACCCAGTTAGACAACTACATTGAATCTCCTAACAAGAACAGTCAAAAATAGTTTGCTGTCCAGAATAATAAAGCGACGCGAAACACTGACACGACAATGACATCAACTTTCATCCGAAAGCTCAATATAATAAATTTTACCTCGCCAATTACATGCATTTTTTCCATAAGCAAACAATTCCAACTCAAGAAATATTTTATTTAACCTATTACAACTTCTACCATGTGTCTTGGTAAAATTAACCGTTGAAGTATATTGTCCATATGTTAAGTTACTCGGTGTACATCCCATACAATTTTGAAGTGTATTCCTGAACACAAACCAAGTTACTGCCCATACCACGACTACCCTGCACTGCCTGTACATGTCTGAGAGTTCCGAACTGTCACCATATAACGTGTCCATGAATTGTGGTTTTGTCCTTACGCTAACCGAGAATTTTTTGAGTTCTGACTATTTCTACTGAATATATCAAATAATTTCGACTAAATTGATAATTAATTAATTTTTAACATTTGAAGAACTTTAGCTCCTTTAAATTTGCACCAGTGTTCGTTATTGCAATATTTGTGGGCTATAAGGAATTTGCATCTCAGAAATATGAACAAACTGTACTACAAAACAAAGTTTTTAAGATAATTAAACTAAGAATGAGAACATTTAAAAAATTAAAACACTAGAACTTCACTTAACTGCAATTTTTTTAAATTAACCTATATTGTCGCTCCTGTGGTAGCTATTTTATCTGTAGATAATTTATCTGTTATAACTTCCGAGATAGAATCAGCTCTATGGTCCATCTTATGGATCTTATAAAGTCAAATTACGAAGCCAATTGCTTTTTGTCAATGTGTGTCAATGTTTGTCAATGTTTAATCTTTTTACCAAATATTGACTAAAATAATATATTAGGGTATATTCATTTCAGTTGTTTAACATTTAGAACATCCGAAGTCATAATGAATTTATCACTTGGTAATTATAATTTGAGCTCAAGAGGCGTGAGCCGATGCCGAAATGTGAATCGAGACGAATTTGACCAGTTGAACAAATATTGATACTGGGCATCGGTTTGCGATCCATAGGGTTGAATCTTGTCTTTTACAAAATTCAAATAATTTGTTTCACTTAGAATTCTCACGAAATATAAATTTGCTAGCCTGCACTTTGTGAAATTTGTTGTGAGTTGTGTTTTCTCCGAAAATTGTTCCTTTCCGGATTCAATTCTTCAATTTGGCTAATTTAGATCATGTAAGGGTAGGTAGGATGAGGTGTCTAGACGCTGTAGATTCAATGAATTCACTGCAAATGTACTGGGAATGCTAACGTTTACTAACGACGTTTTTAACCGCTTGTTTTAGTTACGAGTAGTTTAGGCTTGTAGGCATTTGTATCCGTCTCTCTGTTGCCCCAATGCAAATGGTAATGCCCTCTAAGGTTGCTAGAATTGATAGATTTCTGATAATTTTCTGATGAAACATTTTTTTGCATGCGACCACGGAATTACTACTTTTGGAAACGATTACACGCAAGCATAATAGTAACGACGCAGCATTTGGTTACACCAGAGTCTGTGTTAGTGGCTGACCTTCGGAGTGAAGTCATGGATATCACAAGTCCTACATGTGAAATTCCATTTTAAAGAATTATGTTCTGATGGTGTTCGCACTATACATCCGGGCAATAATTTCTTGTTTTCTTTCTTATTTGAGTCGCTTTATCAATCTACTGGTAGAATGCTGGGAGGGTCCAGCAGTCATAATTCATTAGTCTATAACAGAGGAAATAGGTAAATACCAAGTACTAGTTATAGACTGTGTCGCAAATATTGAATGAGAGTAATTTAAATTTCAGACGTGACTATGATAATTGGGCAGACATTACGGAAGATCCAAGCTGGAAATATGATGCTATGCTGAAATTCTTCAAAAAAGCTGAGACATATAAAGGGATATGTTCGGTTAGAGGTAGGTTGATGCAAAATTTACATGATTGTCAGAATTGCGTAAAAATGTAAGTATTCATAAACGACACAAGAACTTTTTGTGGGCTTGAGGATGTCCCCCCTGTTAGACAACAATATAAAAAGAAATTTTGTCTTCAAAAATTTCTGCTAATTTCATATAAGTAGTTTAGTAAGTGAAACCAAAACAGCAAGAAACCTGGTTGGTTAAATTGGTAGTATAAAAAAATGCGTGGTTTTAAGCAAGACGCATTAAGTTGGTGTGAATCATCAAAAAAAGCATTTATTTAATTTTGTTTTCAAAAAGCTAATCACCTACCAGCATTTGGTACATGATGTTCTCTATGCAAAGCAAGGTTAGTTAATTTTAGAAACCGTTCCAATATTTATTATTCCAATTTTCGAAAACTTTTCAATTTTGTATTTACTTTTCTGTATAAACTTTTGTATAATTTTTTAATTCTACTCTTCAACGTTTGGAAACTTAAACCAAATTTAATTCTAACACATTTAACCTCAATATTTTTTTTGATTCTGCTTCACTTTCCAAATTTTGCTAAATTTGTTATCTTTATTGTGTCATTATACTCAGAAAAAACATGATATTCACATTTCTTTTATCGCATGTTGTAATTGAAAAAATGTATGAGAGGAATGAAATCCATAATCCTAATGAGAAGCGGATGAGAGCCGATACCAGAAGTAAGATTCATTCATTTCATACATTCTTTCAACTACGTTTTTTTTAATTTGCAACGACGATTTAGTAGTAGTTTTTTAACTTGTAGTGAAGGATTGTAATATCCAATGTCTTCAGTTTGAAAGAAATGATAATTTATTGCAGAAAAGTAAACATTTACCCATTAACTGGGAAAGGTTGACAGCAAATGAATTTTAAATTATTAAACTCAGCGCATTGCCACCAACAGAAATATTGTAAGTACCTCCAGGGTCCTGTGCTACAATGATTTTACAATTTGACAATTCGAAAATTACCATGAATTGTCGACAATTATTCTTAAAACCTACGCCACAATGGTGACAATTACTATTGACAATGACAGACAGAATTTTTACATTTGACAGGTGGATTGTGACAATTTACTAATAATTGTCGAATGATTACAATTTTGCGCGNATTATTCTTAAAACCTACGCCACAATGGTGACAATTACTATTGACAATGACAGACAGAATTTTTACATTTGACAGATGGATTGTGACAATTTACTAATAATTGTCGAATGATTACAATTTTGCGCGTTTTTTTACAGACAATCCAAAATTGTCAAATTGTCGCGACAATTTAACACAGGGGTATTTGCTGTGTCAAATATTTTCTTTTGTTTGATAAATTTAAATAACTAAATATACAGACTACAATCTAGCTCATAATGGCCTCAATAAGTGTCAGTGATAGTAGTAGCAGTGATAGTGATGATATTGACTTATTAGAGTTATTACCTATGACAAAGGAATTCAAGGATAGAACCAACTTTGTTCCGTCAACGGACTTTGGGTTCACCGCAAAATTTAGAGTGAGTCGTACAACTGCGGAAGAAATCCTAATTTAATCCTAATCCTAAAATTAATTCAAAAGCTAATTCTATAACTAATTCTAAATCTCAAGAAACTTACATTGTCCTCTTTCTCCAGTTCTGCCAAGTAGTGTCTCTGTCATACTTCCAATCCTTATCATATGAAATTAGGCAGAGCGCGTGAGCCTTGTTTACAACTTTCTTCCACTTATTCTCCTTTTTTCATTGGTCAATTGACTGCTAAATCTTAAAGTGTTTCTCCTTCTTCACTAATTAATCGTATCAAACTAACTTTTTTATACTCTCGCCCATTCATTTTGGATGAAATTAATTTTGCACAGAAATTTTTTTTTGTTTTGGCGGGCTACTACTACTTGTCAAGTTGTAAAATATTTTTTGACAGTTGTCAAAGTAATGTAAATATACAATTCTTTCTGTGGCGCGCAGTTTTTTTCCACCTGTCATTGTCGGCTGTAAATTGTCAAATTGTAGCTGTCGAATTGTCAAATCATTGTGGCACAGGACCCAGCTCATAGATTGGTTATAGGTAACGCATCTAATTGTGTTGTAAACAAAATTTTGGGGCAGAGCTTCCTGAAAACTTATAAAATTGAATATGAGAAACAGCCTATAGTTAACCTACCATATGGTTTAGTGACCCACCCTGGTCGTAAACTTTCTCGTGTCGTTCCAGTTCTTTTCCATGGTAGACACATTGACAAGGCTATTCTAATATATCAACGAACTACGTAAATGGATAAGCAATATTTGACCCCTCAATATTAACAATTGAACGCAATTACTTAAATTTTCAACAGACCAACACGGTTTCCTTGGTCCAATTACTATTGAAACTTCAGAAGGTCAGATATACTCAGTTTGGAAGCATGCAGCAGCTGAACTTGGTTACAAAGTTTTTGATCCAAATGGACCGCAGAAAGAAGGTAACTAAAGTGGAAATAAATATCCGATATCTGGATCTCTGCAGTGTAAGGTTTAGCTAGAACAAGTCTTTATTCGTGCAAGAGCACTAAACATATTTTACCGAGAATGTTTTCTCGGTAAAATGATAAAGTATCGTGGTAAATTAGTATCCTGGATAATACTAAAAGTGCACTGAGTCCAACCTAGGTTATTATACTCTGGGTCAGTAAAGTCCATCAAAGCGTAAAAGACACTATTAGAAGACATGAGCAAAGCAAATGTGTGAAGTCGATTTACCGATCTGAGGCGTTTTTCATGTTTTCTCTATATGAAATAGGGTATTTCATGGTACACAAGTATACAGGGGTAATATTACTGTTGCATTCACAATTAAATATATAACAATAATTTTTACTGATTCCAAGGATTCGCCCCTACAGACTGTGCGAGGGAAAATGGACGTAGAGTTTCAACATTCGATGCCTATCTTAAGCCAATTTTACGCTCTCGAAGAAAACTGCATGTTGTCAAGTATGCTCAAGTTGATAGAATACTTTTCAAGGGGAAAACTGCAACTGGTGTGCTGTACACTCGACATGGAAAGGAATTAAAGGTTCGTGCGTCAAAGGAAGTAATAGTGTCAGCTGGATCCTTTGGAACGCCATTTCTACTATTCAAATCGGGAATTGCGCCACTTGGCCTGCTTCATAAAACAAAGATTTCACCAATCACTTACCTTCCTGTTGGTCAGAATTTACAAGACCATCCGGGTTTGGAATTAGGCCCTTTTACTGTCGATCACCCATCTTATTTCTCAAATCTTTGGAGTAATCTAACCACTGAAGAATTTGAGAAATATATTAAATCTGACAAAGAAGCAATTCTTTCTGGCATCCAACCTAAAGCACAAGCATTTATAGTATCTTCAGCAGCAAAGGAACGTGCAGAACATGATTGGCCAGATTTAGAGTTGTTTATCATAAGACTAAACTATGATCCCATTAACCCAAGTTCCGATATTCCTACAAACGAGTTCTACGTAGGTATGTTTGTGGGGAGACCAGAGTACAGAAAGATGAACTTTGGAAGTGTTACGTTGGATACAGCCGCATATCTACGTGGCGCTAAAGAAATCGAACGATTGGCCAAGATTAACTACAAATTTCTTCAGAGCAAGCAAGATTATAGTGTGCTACTCGATGGTTGGTTTCTTATTTGTTTTGCTGAATTCATGAAAAATTATGCTAATTGTTGCCGTAAGCAATTTATTCCGTATGTCGCGGCAGCAACCTGGCATTAGTATTTTATTTTCCCGCACACGCGCTTTGGTCCGACCAGTCATATATTTCCGAACATGGAGCTGGACCCTATAATCAAGTAACTCGCATACCGGAATATGCACATGAAATTTTAAATTAAATATTCAGTTGGTTCTAGCCCTTCCCTTGAAAGTAGTGAATTCTGATTTGAACTACTCATGCTGTAAGTTCAATTTCATAGAAGCGAGTCATTGTGAGCGAAGGGCTTTGTGGCATTGAATATGGTGTTGCAAAATTCTTAGATTGTATTAGTATATTTTGAAAAATCCTCTTTAGTGGAAAATTTTGAAAAATTATCTATGGATGAGAATATAAAAGAGGATTTCTAAATTCATGAGCCATAACCAAAAAATGCAAAATTTATTTTTGAAACTGCATAAAATTTGGCAAAATTGAAATTAATGGAAATTTTTTATTCCCAGAATTGCCTAAACTACAAATCTTCGTATTCTTATTTATATTAAGTAAGCGAAATTCTTTACGAAATAAGCAAAATACTATGAGAAAATTAAACTATTCAGTTGGCTAAGAAAAGATCCAATTTGTGATCTATTATTTTTCTCTCTAGTTTTACTTCGTTTACTTAGTAAGGCGGAATTGGCACCACTCGATTCATTTAGTTAGAGTAACGTTTAGATTCAGATATACGTATTGTATACGTATTTTGACACTTTGAGTTAATTCTTGGGTCCGCGTGGATAATGTGGCATATTATGTCGTCGTATAATTTGGACATGTTCAAATGCTCACTTCAAATGAATGCTCAAATCATGTGATAATTTTATCTGACATGTGTTTCTCGCATTTCTGCTCCTTTTTATTGAAGCAACAACGCTTAAAGATTTTCAAAATTTATTTTTAATATATGTTTATTTATTTATAAAACTTTTGTTACTATATGGAGTTTCTGATGTGGCATTCCCAAAGATGAAAATTTTATTTTAATTCAATTTAGTGCAAATTTGAGAAGCAAAACCTGAAAAATTAATTTATTGGAATTTGGTGTGAATTTGGAAGAGTAATTTAAAATTATTCAATTCAATGCAATTTATATTTTCTCATAAAATTCAAAAAGCGGAAAAAAATACATCGACTTGTTCTAATTCGACATAATTTATAATAAATCTTGCAAATACAGTTTATGGGGTAGATAAACAGATGCCAGGGTTGGAAAATGAATTGCAAGAAATGCATTTGGTTTTCCATGTTCATGAGCAACGTTAAATTTCTTGCTTGCATGCATGATATCAGCAAGCCTTGGATTTAAAGTGCTAAAAACTGTGGTTTTAAGCATTTGAAAAGTTCTACCAAATCTGTAAAAAAGTTATGAAAATGTGGTAGAAAAGTACTAAAAAATTTTTCTTTAAATTTAAGATTCAACTTTTTAAATCTCTAAAGTACTCATTTGAAATACCGATTAGCCCAGTACAACGAGTCAAAATTGCTGACAATTTCTATTTCAAAAGTACTCTGATTTGTTCAAATTTCTTAGTTAAAAATTAAAAGGCGTCGAAGCTGCCTCAGTTTGGGTAAAAGCTGGATTAGGTAGCAGTAGTATATTAGTGGACACATTTCCTTACACTTTGTGATCATAATGACTAGTATTGGGAAATTGCTATTATGCATGAGCTATATAGTAATTCCTCTAGTCGAACTTAAGCACAAGTGAAAGACAATTTTTCTGAAAACGTTTCCCAGAACTGTCCCAGTCCAGAACCAAAATATCATCTTTTCTCAGACTTTGTCCAGAAACTTTAATTCTCTTCTCTTAATTAACAATTCTAAACATTTCTAGTATAAATGTAAAATTATTTTCATTTTACTATTATGTCATTATTGTAAGCTCGGACTATGAACTGTCAAATTGTAATATGCAATATTCTAAACTGGCTTCACTCCATACCATTCCTCTCTCTCTCTCGTTACCATTTGTTTCTGTAAGTTTTTTGGTTTAACTTTTGGCTTTCGCCAGTTTTGGTCAAAGGGAAGAGTAAACTAACCCTCAACTGTCAGGTTAGTGACCCCTCAACCTCTGACTTCCCACTATCCCACCGGTTTCCTCCTTATTTGGTTGATTTCTCAAATTTTTTCCACCAACCCAAACAATTCCCATCTCATACCTCGTCACTTCACTGATCTTACCCTTAACCTCCCAAAATACTAATTAACTCCCCTGTGACTCTATTTCCCCCCTATTTTTCCAGGTAAGATCAATCCCGTCTTACACCCTCTTGACATGCCAGAATATGTAACCAGCGAGAAGCTTCAGAGAATGTCATTCCAGCCTACGTAGAATTCAATTGCAACATAGTGCCATTTAATTGTTTTCTGCTTGGTTGATACTAATATTGTTTTCGAAAGGGGAATGATCTTCAACAACACAATACTACCGTAGTCCAAATAGTCACTGAAGCTACAATTTGTGTTTCTTGTTAACTTGGTTCTTGACCCAAAAAAATCTGCGCAATCTAAACTTAAATTCTGTGAAATTCGATGTATGATTTGACACTTCTAATGCTCAAACTATTTAGAAGAACGCTCCAGTGTATGTTGATTTAGTCGTATTAAATTTGCAGATATTTGGTGAATATTCGATTCAACATTGTGTAGATAGTGATCGAATCGACTTTGCTGAAACAAAAAATATAGTTTGATAAGGTGACCTTTTCTCAAAGAACATTCAGATTTATTTTTCGTTGGCGGTGAGTAGAATCTAATTGATTTCGTCAATAGGGTTAGTTTCAAAGGACAAAGTTTTGATCAGAAATTTATATTCCGTTAGCTGATTATGAATAATACTTCTGGTCCAATAGGGTTCAGTAGATTAAAACGAATTCANTAATTTATATTCCGTTAGCTGATTATGAATAATACTTCTGGTCCAATAGGGTTCAGTAGATTAAAACGAATTCATGGTTCACAATTTTGAAAAATTCAGAAATTTTTATTCAGAAAATAATCTTTCTGCAAGTGATGACCCACTGCATTACTTTCATCTTATCGGTCTTCGTGATTTCAATACATGTTGCGACGGATTTGGACAAAATTTGGATTTGAAAGTTTCAACTCAACTCCATTTTCCTCCATGTGAAGTTCCAACATCGACTTTGAATTAATTTTGCATTGTATAGAAGTCCAACGTCATTCGAGTGGCTTCTGATCAATTGCAACATTTGTAGATTGTCCATCAAAATGGTTGCTGTTTGTTGAATCAATTGATTTTGACGTANTCTGATCAATTGCAACATTTGTAGATTGTCCATCAAAATGGTTGCTGTTTGTTGAATCAATTGATTTTGACGTACATAAATTTTGTCCAGTGGGTGGAGTATGTCTCTAGTATGGAGTATGTCTCTAGTATATTAACAGATACCTCAACGTAATGTTTTTTGTACTGTACTTTTTATATTAGTTTAATACGTCATTTCAATTTGCACGTATAGTTTCTTCCTGCAAATCCTAAGATAAATAAGTGTGTGGAAAACATGGTGAATAATTTTGGTCTAAGACGAGACTTGAACATATTGAAACGTATCATAAGAGCATTTAATAATAAAGAAAATAATTTATTTAACGGTTTTGGGATGAATTCAAAGCTTTCATCGTAAAAAGCATATAATTAAGATAAAATGCATAATAGCAACAATACAACAGAAGATAAAATGATTTGAATAATCAATTGCAGGAATACAAACATGCTTGAGAATACTGAAGACAAAAGCTTTCCAAAAAATTGACGCAAAACTCAAGCCAAATAGAAAATGTGCTAAGGAACATTCTTTCAAAACCAAAAAGTATTGGAGGTGTGTCGTAGAAGCAACGGGAAGAAACTTGGACCATAGTTCTGGAACCTGCCGTATGGGGCATGGATCAAGTGATAAGAACGCAGTCGTGGACTCTAAGCTCAAGTTAAAAATTGTCTAATACAAATTCTAGAATGAGTTCAAATTTATGTTATTTTTAGAATTATTGGACTGGCACGGATTCGTGTCGTGGACGCATCCGTTATTCCCCAAATAACGAACGCAAATATTTATGCTGCTGTAGTTGCATTAACTGAGAAGGCATCCGAAGATATCATACAAGACCACGAGATTCCATTTATCAGAATGATGTAAGCCTTACATGTCTTACCGGGAGAATAAAGGGGGATAAATGAGGGGGTGATATATTAATTTGGGAATGGGAAGGGAATTTTTCGGGGTTTCGGGGAAGGGTCGGGATACGTCAGGGTTGGGGTAGGGAAATGGTTGGGTTTTTGGGGATAGTTTTTATAATAATTTAATTGAGAGAAAATGAAAAGGAAAGGGACAGAAGAAGGGGTCAGAGGTCAGGGGATTACTAACCGATAATCTCCTGATCCTCCAAATCATCCACGGCCGGATTCTTCCTCCGAAAATCCGATCCAGAAACGAAAAACCAAACAGAAAAAAGAAGAAACTAGCAGCAGCAGGCAGGTGAGTTTTTGAGGGTTGGGAAGTNTGAAAAGGAAAGGGACAGAAGAAGGGGTCAGAGGTCAGGGGATTACTAACCGATAATCTCCTGATCCTCCAAATAATCCACGGCCGGATTCTTCCTCCGAAAATCCGATCCGGAAACGAAAAACCAAACAGAAAAAAGAAGAAACTAGCAGCAGCAGGCAGGTGAGTTTTTGAGGGTTGGGAAGTCGAAATGAGACTGACTCTACTTCTCTTTTTTCCAAAATGGATGGAGCGTCGGTCTGGGAGAATTTCTCCCACACCGACGAATCCATCTAACTTGGGGATGGGTGAAAATTTTAAAGGAAGTGGGAATTCCACTTCTCCATCTAACATATGCCGGGGGGTTGGGGGAAGCGGCGTCCTGGTCGCCAAGTAATGCTGGGGAAACGGGTTTTAAAGGAAGTGGGAACAATTAAAAGGACTAGGGAAAGAAATTGGGGGATTTTAAGGGTTTCGGGGAATTATCGGGGGTTAGGGGTTGGGATGTTATTGAGTATCGGGGAAGGGACTTAAATGGGGAGTGGAGGGTCCATCTATAAAAAAAAAGTGAAACGGGGAAAAATAAAAATAAATAAAAAATAAATAAAATAAAATGTGTTAAAGGGATGTAAGAGAACGTGATCAGGTAATTTTAGGGGTTGCAGGGACATATGGGTTTTTGGAACGGAAGGGGTGTGCTGCAAGAAAATGGTTCACCTTGTGTACAGGCAATTCGATTTCTTGCGGGAGGAGTGAAATTTTTTGTCGGGGTTGTTTTTGCTTGGGACGAGGGATGTCAGAAACATAACGGTCGGGGTGTCGAAGGGTATCTCTGCAGCGTAAAACACGGGTGTTGGGGTTTTGGGAAATGGAATCTGAGGAGACAATGGGTTCGGGATCGGTTAACAGGATAGCCGGTTCCGAAACCTTGTCTTTTGAAGGTTTAAAGGATGGTAAGGAAGCTTGAGGAGAAAGGGGTGGTATCGTATTGATACTTGTATGAGAAAAAATACCGGAAAATCGGGATAATTTGGGGCAGCTTTTCTGATCGACGTCAGGTTCAGGGTCGGAGGGTGGATCGAATTCACTAGGGCCTTCGGGTTCTGAATCAGGGTGGAGTAATGAGAAGGGGTTGTCGCTATACCATGGTTTTACCTGGTGGACGAAAACAACCATGGTTTTTGGGAGTACGGTTTTGGGAATGGTTTGGATCCGAATGTTACCTGGACCCGTATGTTTAATTACTTGATAGGGTCAGTCCCATCGTGGACGGAGTTTCTTTGCAAGTCCGGGGGTAAGGAAGTGTCGTTGTCTAAGTACAAACTGTCCTGGTTGGTATTTGACAGGTTTGTGTTGTGAATTAAATAGGTCTTGGGATTCTTTTTGTATTTGGATAGTTTTGACCCGGGCGTCTGGTATTACTTCCTCTATCCGGTTTTGGGCTACTCGTGATTCTGCATCGTCAAGGTAATCCGCGGGGATAGGAAGGAGGTTGCCGATGCGGAGAGGAGGTTCCCTGCCTTGATAAGGAAGTACGGGGAATGACCAGTTGATACACATACGGTGGCATTGATATTAAACACGACCCGGGGTATTTGAATGTCCCAATATTTTTGATTGGGTTTGAGAGTTTTCCCTAAAGTTTGTTTGAGGGTGCCATTGAATCGCTCGTCGATTCCATTTGTTTGCGGGTGGTAGGCGGAGGAACGAATGAGCTCAATTCCGTTCTCCTTTGCAAAGTCCTGAAATTGTAGGGACTGAAAATGGGTACCCTGATCTGTCAGGATTTTCAACGGGGTACCATGACGATGGATTATGATTTTTTGGAGGGCTGCTATTGCGCAGGCGGAAGTAAATGCGGAAACAGGGTAAGCCTCCAAGAAACGGCTGCACAGACAAGTCATTGTAAATGCGTACTCGTTCCTGCGAGCTGTTTTTGGGAGGGGGCCAATGAAATCAATCGAGATTTCTTCAAAGGGTTTTAAGGGCGGGGGTTTGGGAAAGCTTTATCCTACAATTTTAGTGGTGGTTCGGTTAAAAATTTGACAAATAGGACAGCTTCGGAGGAATAATATGGTTTTCTTGTACATTCGGGGCCAATAGTAGCGGGATTTAACGGTATGCCAAGTCTTGTAAAAGCCAAGATGGCAACCGCTATGAACGTGAACCTCTAAGAGGATGTCCTTACAAATTTGTTGTGGAATAACTAGTCGCCATAAACGTCCGAATTCAACGTTGTTACTTTTGAGGAGAATGCCGTTCTCATCAAGTTTGAATTCTGAGAGATTCCGGGTTGTTTTTCGAAGCGTGAGATTATCTGGTGTCGGGGAATTGACACATTCAAGGATTTTCTTCAGTTTTGGGTCTTGAGACTGAAGTTCCTTGATGTTTACACCAGAGAGGGAGCATTGCCGATGGATGTTGGCAACCTGTAGGGAAAACAGGTGCTCTTCGAGGGCGAGACGGTCGTGAAATTCCGAAGCGGGATCAACGGGATTTCGGGAGAGGACATCAACATCCGTGTGGGACTTTCCGGAACGGTATCCGATGGTAAAATCGTATGGCTGTAGGCTTAAGGCCCATCTAACCAAACGACCGTTCGCGTCTTTGAGGTTGATGAGGTCACACAGCGAGTGATGGTCGGTGACAACGGTGAAGGGGCAACCGTAAAGGTAAGGGCGGAATCGGTNGATGAGGTCACACAGCGAGTGATGGTCGGTGACAACGGTGAAGGGGCAACCGTAAAGGTAAGGGCGGAATCGGTAAATGGCGAAAATTACAGCTGCGCACTCTAACTCGGATACTCCATAGTTGATTTCGTGTTTTCCCAAGGTACGGGAAGCGAAAGCGACAACGCGAACAGTGCCTTCCTGGTTTTGGGAGATGGTAGCTCCCAACCCTAACTTGGAGGCATCGGTATGGAGTTTGGTGGGCAAATGATCGTCGGGGTAAGCCAAAACGGGGCTTGGGTAAGTTTCTCCTTGAGGATTTGAAAAGCTTCCTCGGCCGCGTCCGACCATAGAAACTCTACACCCTTTTTGGAGAATTGGTGAAGGGGGTGTGCAATTTTGGCAAAGTTCTTAATGAACCGACGATAATAGGAGCAGAGGGCAACAAAGGATTGGACGTGTCGAACTGACTTGGGGGTGGGGAAGTCGGCTACCGCGTTGATTTTTGCGGGGTTAACTCGCACACCATCCGCTGCAATGATGTGCCCAAGGAACTTCAGCTCAGCTGCAGCGAAGTCACACTTGTGCGGTTTTAGGGTTAGGTTGGCTTTGCGGAGGGCGGCGAAAACGAGTTCGAGACGTACAAGGTGGGAGGGAAAATCCGGGGAATAAACAACAATATCGTCAAGGTACACCAGACACATTGACCATTTCAGTTTGCCCAAGACTGAGTCAATGAGTCTATGAAAAGTCACGGGGGCATTACAAAGACCAAAGGGCATGACATTAAATTGGTAATGGCCGTCGGGGGTGGTAAACGCCGTTTTTTCTTGGTCGGTGGGATTTACCTCTACCTGGTAATAGGCCTGGTCACAATCCATAGAGGAGAAAATTTTAGCTCCACTGAAGCGGTCGAGGGCGTCATCCATTCGGGGAAGAGGGTAACTGTCGGTACGAGTAACTGTGTTCAAGCGTCGGTAGTCTACGCAGAACCTCCAGCTACCGTCCGGCTTTTTGACAAGGACGACTGGAGCACCCCATGGAGAATTGGAAGGGGTTATAACATCGGCTGCTAACGTTTTTTCCCAGCAATTGGCAATTTCCGCTCGTTCTGCAAAAGCTGAGCGGTAGGGACGTTGTCGGATGGGAGGGGCATCGCCGGTGTCTATGAAATGTTGGGTAACGGGGTTACGGCCAATTTGTTCGGGGGATAGTGAAAAAATATCCTGATAATCGAGGAGAAGTTTTTGAAGTTGGGTTTGTTCAGAGGAAAAAAGGTTTGGACCAGTTTTAATTTGGGAGAGAAAGTCGGAATTAGGAAGTTCAGACTCGATGTCGGAAGAAAGGGATGAAATTTGCGGGGTAGGGGATTGGACAGATTCCAAATCGTCCATACTGCACTCGATCATCGAGTCAGTAAAAGCCTCAGACGTACCCAGGAGATATTGACGAGGAAGTTTGATGGTTTAGTGTGTCAAGTTTGTCACAAATGTGTATCCTTGTCCTTTTGAGACAGAAACCACACATTTGCCAAGCACAAGGTGACGGGAGTGTGCGACTTGACTACGTGGGGTGATAAGAATATCACCGGTGAATTGAGAGGAAATCTCGAATTTTACTCTCCTGGAGGTGTGAGGGCTTACGAGGATGGGTTTTTGGACTCTTACAGTAGACACTAAGTTAGTATCAATGGAATCGTCATCGGCGACAGTCGTGAGATCGGAGGATAAGTCTGAATCAAACTGGATGAGTGGTTCCATGGGAATGTCAATTTCGGGTATGGGTAGCTCAATTACCGGATTGGGTAAAAGGATAAGTTCTGGGGTTATGTCTTTTGCAACTTGGACTGTTGCTAGTGTTTGGTAGGGTGAACGACTTGGGTGGCTAGGTCCGATAATTTGGATTGGAAATTCGGGGTTTATTCAGGAGCCTTGGGCGATGGCTTCGTTTTCGCAATCGAGAATTATGTGGTTGGATTGGAAAAAGTCCATACCCAGCNACTTGGGTGGCTAGGTCCGATAATTTGGATTGGAAATTCGGGGTTTATTAAGGAGCCTTGGGCGATGGCTTCGTTTTCGCAATCGAGAATTATGTGGTTGGATTGGAAAAAGTCCATACCCAGCACGATCTGGTTGCTTAATCCGGGGATTATGAAAAAAGATTCGGTAAATGATTTTTCTTTTATACGGAAAGTGAGGTGGGAAACTCCACTAATAGTGAAGACATTGGACTTATGGATGGACAAATGAAAGGTAAAGGGAGCTACAGTGCGTTTGGAAGCTGCAGCTTCGGGGAGTAAACGTAAAAAGTCTTTTCTCACAACGGAGATGAAGCGCCGGAGTCTATGAGTGCATTNCTTCGGGGAGTAAACGTAAAAAGTCTTTTCTCACAACGGAGATGAAGCGCCGGAGTCTATGAGTGCATTGAAACTAAAGTTTCCAATGTGTACGGGGTAACGGAAAACAACGGATGGAGGTCGGTGGTTGANAAACTAAAGTTTCCAATGTGTACGGGGTAACGGAAAACAACGGATGGAGGTCGGTGGTTGAGTGGAGTTGCGTCCGTCCACACGGTTGCTCCGTATTCGGAATCAGAGTAGTCAGGGAATTGCAACTTCGGGCCGATGACATGCTGGAAGGTTGCAATTACATTGGGTGTTGTCAAAATCGGTGGGTCTGTCTTACAAGGATTCTCAGGCCCTATAGACTTGGCCTTAGTCTCATAGTCCGAGAAATCCAAACTCATTAAAGGTACAGGTGGGGGAAGGTTTTTGTAATTGTGGGGTTTGAACAAACCATATCGGAATGGTCTGGATGGTCCTCCGGCTCGAACCGGAAGGATCCCGGTGTATCCGACGCTTCGAGTTGCTCGGATACGGGAAACGGATGTTGCAACCTCAGTTGGAAAAATCGGTTGCTTGCAAGTCTTGGACGTAAATTTCAGAAAAATTGGGAATAAGGGTGGAATAGTTTTATTTACAGGGGGTTTGGATAGCAAGGGAAGGTGCGGGGAAGTGACACAAGAGGAGAGTATGGGTACAGTAGTTTGGGAGATTTCGGGGCTTGTTCCATGGGAATTATTGGGATTGAGTGGTATGGGGATAGTGGGGTTTGTAGGTAGGGTAGAAAGCTGGCAAGCCTGGCGCTCCTGTTGCGTCAGGCTTGTCAGTTTTCCGACGGTATATGGGTGTTTGGGTTTGTGAGATATGTTGGTAAGTTTGGAATTAGTTGTTGTGGTGGTGGGTACGGTGAGTAATGGTAAGAGGTGTGTGAGTAGAGTTGATATGGGTTGTATTGGGGCATGGGTTGATAGTATGATTGTGGTGGGAAAAGGGGGACAGGGTGTCTGATTCGCGGCAGATGGTTAGTTGGACGTGATTGTGGAGGTGGATATTTGGATGATTTGGGCGGTTGGGTGTTGTTTGGAGATGAAGGTATTTTTTGAAGCAGTGGTGTTTTATATGACCCACTCTCCTACAATGATGACAGATAAATCTGCCATCAGGAGTTTTACCTGTATTTGGGTGAAAATCGGGGGGTCGGGGAAGTTGGGTGGGTGGTTGTATGTCCATCTCCATAAGAGATGGCCGTTCATGTTTTGGGTTGAGGGGATGTGATATTTTTGGCAATTTGGGACTGTGTACTTCGTTGTACCTTCGAAGTTTTGCCAAAAATTTGACTGGGAATACCATGGGGACTAGGGCTAAAGCTTCCCGGATAGTTGTGGAACACCCTTTCAACAACCTTTCGACCTTCATCTCGTCAGTCATCTTGGGATTGATTGCACGGAGGAATTTGACTTTACTGGCAACGTATGTCTCAGCATCGTCGCCTGGCTGGTATGTGAGTTCCCGATTCTGTCGAGGGAACTCTGACAAACGGGACTTTGGGTCGAAAAATACCTTGTAGTCTCTTCCGATAGCTCTCCAAATTCCCTTAATGGATTTGGTTGGGTCAGCTAGGAGGGTTTTGTAACTGGGCCAGTTGGATGTGAACCAGGTTTTTGCATTACCGTCCAACAACCGGTCAAAGTTGTTGA